>VZRW01002936.1:54744-86099 GCA_013398125.1 Aegotheles bennettii
AGTTTCAGCAGGAAGTTTTGGTTTATGGAATATAAATATTAGCTCCTTCCTGAGACGGGTTCTCAGATGAGACAAAAAGTTTCAAACCATAACAAGTGTATTGATTTGCATCATCTGGCCTTTTTCACCTAAATGGTCATTAAGATTTGATTGTTAAAATCCATACAATATATTTTAATTACCATTTCCAGCTAAAATGTAGTGTTTCAAAGGGTGAAGAACTAAGAGCACTGACCAGGTCAGTATCGGGGTCAGTCAGCTTCCACTGATTTCAGCAGCAGATCTGATGGAAAAAAACTCAAGTGTCATAAACCCTTTTTTCCTGTAGTATCCTGGGCTTCTTTTGCACAGGACTAGGTTGACCACTATGCAATTCTCTTAAATCCATTTCATAGCACTGAGAAGTACGGGTCATGTTATAAATTGTTGTCCTTGCATGTCTGCACAATTACAGAGTTATCTGAAAAAGACACAGCCCTGGTTTTGCGAACTTGGTTCTTTTCCAAAATGTAATAATATTTAGCTGAATAAATTTCACTATCTTAAAAGGTAAGTTTTCAAATGAACTTTTTTAACTGCACAGTTTTGGTGTGGACATTTCTGAGTGATTTGCCCAATCATTATCAGTCACTTACTTTTGTTTCAGGCTTTAAGCGTCCATTCATTTCTGACTAGAAGGGTGTATCTTTTCTCTCTGTCATGACTGTCTGAACAATATAATAGAAAATACTGTTTTATTATTGCACTATATTGTTTAACTGTGAACAAGCAAGACAAGTTCAAAAAGAACTTTTTTCAATGGTCTGAGAAAGTCTCTAAATGAGTGTATGTATTTCCAAGCACATAATTATTATTTCATTGCTTATTTCATTCTGTTTCAGTACTGCTAGTTTAAAGATTACTTTTTCAGTGTCAAGAATGTTATTTCAAATAAGCTTAATTTTTATTTCTTTAGCATTATATACTTACGCTAAGAAAATGAAACCATATCAAGATCCATTTTGCTTGGAGAAAGCATTACAGATTCAAAGGTTACACAGAATTATTTCATCCTACTGATAAACATTCAGAACTAGGATTCTTGGAAGCTCTTTGCATTTCTAAAAGCAGAATGTTAAAATGCAGACAACTTGCAACCAATAATTCCAGTTATGGAGATAATGGTATTCCCAAAACAGCACCAGAATCCGTATAGAAGTTCAATCTTTTATATCAATAATATACACATAAGTAATTTACCAAATCCCTTAGTGAAGCTAATGCATTCTTTTAATACAAATGCGATTAGGAGAGGGTGATTCTCTTACTACCTCAAAAGACAAAAGCATGAAGAGAACAGAGGTGTCACAGATTAAAAATGTACCTTTACCAATGTATTATATGCCTACACGTCTATTTTTTCTGTTAAATTATCAAGCTAGTGATGGGGATGAATGTTCTTGTTGGTGAAGAGGTGATTCCCCTGCTTCCTTTCACCAAAGAGGTATTGAGATTATCTATTAGAGATTATATTGTTCAAACATTGCATACTGATGTCTTCTTTAGATGCATCTGTGATTGTGTGTCATGCTAGTGCTGCTGTCACTTTTGACTACCATTTAGTGTTAGTATTTATGGCTGGATATCAGACCAAGGTGAAGACATTAGCCTAATGCCTGACAGATCTGCAAGTGCCAGTCAGCATCTGATTCGCAGGGAGTTTTACTGTTGACAGAGGGTGGTGGAGTTGTTCTGTGGTAGAGATTTAATGTCCAACCTCAGAGGTCCCAAGTACAGTACAAAATTCTTCTGAGAGTAAGTCCCATTTCCTTTTAGAATTTGGTTTTCTTTTTATCGTATGCAGAAATCATCTCAAAACACATGGTAACTCATGAAGTTGGTTATAAACATGACAGTGGTGTTACTCAGATTGTATTTCCAGACTGTTTATGCTAATAATGACAAATGTGATTGTTCAGGTTGATGCTCTGGAGACTGTTTTGCAGTCTGTCCTTGAAGCAAAACCTGATCCAGAATCAGCTGAAGAAGTCAAGGAATTAAAGCAGAAGTCACGGTATGCAGAGCCAGAAGAAACAGAGCAATCTAAAGCACCCGAGTACTACAGCCGATTCAAGGTAGAGTTTCATTTATCTAAATATTCTAAAGTGTATTTTATCTCCATAATATATACCAGAAAATATATATGCTGGCTTATTATGGCTAATAGACTGACAACCCTTCAGTGCATCAGGAGTCCTACCTAGCATTTTTGAAACTGATGTCACTGTACATTTTCACTTCTTCAAACGGGAAGCAGCAGCCTATAAAGATGTAAGTGCTCAAGGCCACTTGTCTTTTGTCTGTCTGCTAGGATTTTATCTTCACTTTTCATCCATCACAATGATAAATCCAGTCCCTTTTGCTAAAATGGTATGTCATTATTTGACCTTGTGTGGGCTCTTGCTCATTAAAATAAATTGTAGGCATGAGACCATCCTGAATTTATTGTCCATTTGTATATATTATGATTAGGTAGAAATGTTGCATTCTGTACTTTCAGTCTCAGGAATTAAGTAGGACTATATTGCCTCCCCTATATCTTTAGGTCTTCATGCTGATAATAACAATATGAAACACAAACAGTTGTTCTGTAGGGCACAGCTGTATAATGAGTGCATTTTATTTGATCATCTTGCAGCTATGTAATGAGCTCATTTTATTATTTCATCTCGGATTTGTGCTGTGGTAAAAATCAAATACCCCAGGTTAAAACTAATCTGGCTTATAGTTCCAGAAGCAGTATTCTTTCCATAGCCCATCAGTTTTCATTGTTGCTGTACAACCTTGGACAGTTTTTTGGGATACAGATGATTATTGCTCTAAAGAAATTTCTAAAGTTGAAAGACTAGTATCATACAGTTTCACCTTACATACACACAGTTTTCCTTTCTCTAATTTTTATTTACATAAATTATTTGCCACTAATCTTTCGATATTAAACTTGATTTGTAGGCACTTAGAACTTTTTAATTAAAGTGTTTCAGAATCAGTGGGTGCTCAACACATGACAACTGATGCCTGGATGAATTACATTGAACTAGGTAAACACAAGTGCCCTTTGAAGGAGTGAATGAGACATTTTCATGAGTGTCATTGTCTATCCATTATCAGCCTTGAAGAAAATAATGCAGACTGCTCAAAATGAGGCCTAAATGTCAAATTTAGGACAGACTATTGCCAGAGGTGTGGTTTTCTTCTCACCTCAACCCTTTCACAAGTTCCATAATTAACCCCAGTTCAGGCATTCCCTGGAGTTGGCAGTGAGCGCCCTGACTTTGAGCCTGCAAACTAGTCCCAATCCAAAACTCTTAAAATCTCACCAGACAAGTCTAAATATAAGAAAGACATAGCCCTCACATGAAGTCTAGGCATTCAGCAGCAATTTATATGTAAATAAGCCACAATTTCTGGTTGTCTGGATGAGAAGAGCTCTCAAGCCATTTCAGCTAAGACTGAAAGAGCTCTCAGACTTTTGTCTCAAATCTATTAAGCCAGCACCAGGCAGTCTTCCTAGTTGAATCCCTGGACACCTTCCAGCATAGTTCACAGGGCAGAGAAGTTGACTAGAAATCCACAGAAGCCTGAGGGAAGCTGTCAGCTCTGAAGCAACTTGTTGATGTTGGCATTCACAGCTGCTGTCCCAGCACAGATTATCTGCCCCTCGTGTGATACAACCCTAACACAGGATTTGCACTTCTGCTGCTGAAAATAGTTAGGTTGCACTTTCCCAGCTCACTAATAAGTGAGCATATCCTAGTCCTCCTTCTTGAGCTCAGAAGCAATTTCTTCTGTGTCCTGCTTGCCCAGTCTTTCACAAGTCATACACCTGGGTATGCGAGGAAAAGATGTGGATTTGCTCCAGATATACAGTTCCTGTCTAGAACTGTGTCTTGTTCTGCATGGCTTTTATACACATACTTTTGGACTCCATGTCTCATACCAACCTTCAGAACAGGTATTTGTGGAAGTACCTGAAAAAGCCACAGCAGCCTAAGAGATATGATGTGTAAGAGGCAGCATGTCCTTCACTTCCACCAAAAGGAACAAGACTTGAGGGCACTTGGTTCTTTCCAGATAAAGCCTTTAGAGCTGTAATTTAGCCTGTCTGATACTGTCAATCATGTTGTAATTACCTGTTCTTGGATCCCGAGGCTCACTACTCAGTACAGTGTTCCTCAGGCAATTCCTTCCATCTGTGTCAATGATCAAGCATTTAATCATATAAATGCTGGGAACACCCTCCTTAAAAGCAGTGCTCCTTCTCTAACTGTCTGCCTGCAGAGGCCTGAAGACTGCTTATAAAATCAATGATTTAGCAACTTAAGAATGTGCCCTTTTGGTACCTGCAAGGCATAGAGCCTGCAGCATTCCTGAATTAGTTTCATTAATGTATCACAGCAGAGCAGGGAAGATTGCAGGGGTTCAGCGGTACCAGTAATGGCTTAGGAGAGGAGTCTTGCTAGTTTCCAGTTTGCTGCCTTTTCTCTAGTTCAATTTCATACTGCTTAGGTTCAGTGCATAAACCCCGTTTTCAGCACATCCTTGGTAGTGGTTAGTAGGCAGAGTCTGAATTGTCTAAACCAGCTATGTTTAAACTGAATATCTGGTCTGTAAACATGAGTATAGTTGTCAGATTGATTTCCCAGACCCAAGCTGTACGGTCTCTTCATGTTTCTCACTAACGCCTTGTGTACTTACTGACATCTCAAACAAAATCGAGATGAATACACCTAAATATTAGTGAGTTTGGTTTTAGTCCATTAGCTTCAAAGCCATACATTTTGTTTTCATTCTTTATCATAAAATAAAAAACCAGACAGCCAGATACCCAAACCCCTCAGACCTGCATGTCTAGCATTTTAAAGAGTCTTTAATCTGCTGCCTGTCCAGTTCAAACATTCAGGGGTCTGGCAAAACACAACAAAGCCTGCAGCTGTATTGGCTAAGGGAGAGAGAAGTGGAGAGGCCTCAGAAGGGACATCATAGTTTCCTGCATAAGAACAAGGCAGAGCCTTGAGGCAGGAGCTGAAGGGCAGTGCCTTCGCGTATTATTGCCAATGTGGGCTGGGGATAAGGGGAGTACTGTGAGCTAACAGCACAGTGCATAAGCTTCCAGTGATATCTGGGAGTCTGGGTATCTGCATGGCCCCAGAATTGCCATTTTGTTTGGAGGTGAATGATCCCTACATCATCTTTCTGTCATCCTGCAATGCAAAACAATAGGCTTTATTCAAAGGGCCCAGGAAAGAAGCATGGATGTACCTTTCTTTAGGGCACGGTGCTCACTTTAAACATTTCTGCAAGTGCTGGGCTTGGTAAAATGTTTTATTTAAAAGAACGATCATCAAAAGATGCTGCTATCTAATGAGTGAGCAAGAGATAAAGAACCTACCAGTGCCGTGTCATTTTTCTCTCCTGGGAAACTTCTCTTTGGTTGTGTATCTGCACCTTTAAGGCAGTAAATCAGATTGTTAGTGAGCCATCAGGCTGAAGATTCCAGAAAGACAGAATTAGTATCACTGGATGATTCATCATCTTAAGGGAATCAACATTTTTACTCTGTGTGAAATCTAGAGAAGTAAAGCTCAAGAAGGAAATACTGCAGTTTCTTACTGAAGCTCTACTCTTGGTTTCAGTGTAGAACATCCCTGAAAAAATATCCTTTGCTTTTGTGCTGTTCTACAGTCTGTGTAAGCATAGTCAAGCCTCAAATCACAGTAACTGTTAGGAAGAAAAATCGTGGGAGTTAGTATGCCATTAGCAAGAGAGCATTTAAAGTGATGTGGATCTGCTGAGAGGGATGGTAATGCAGGCAGCATGGAGCAAATAGTTAAATTGGTTTTGAGGTAAGACAGAAAACCAAGGTGTTTAGAATTTGTTGTAGCTGACTGGTCAGCTGCTCTTTGTTTATACCAGTTAACTGAACTTGGAAAAATAAAGAGAATTTCAATGGTTATTGAAAATTACATGTCATTGTTTTAGTTTTGTTGCTAAAAAAGAATTACTGTAGCTGTTACCATTTCAAGAAATGGTACCAGCTACCACAGCTGAAACCCTTCGCTGGGATGAAATAGTTATCTGGCCTGTATAGCCCAGCTAATAGTTAGATTCAAACAGCGATGTATTGGTTGTTATAGGGAAGTATTTTGTAACTGATTATTTTTTGTCTGACTTACTCTCTCCTTCTCACTTCCTGTCAAATCCCTTTTTATGACAGGAGCTGTACTCTAAGCTGCATTCACTTGGCAAGATTGAATCTGAAAGCCTGTTAACCCTGACCACCCAACTCGTCTTGGAAAAGCTGCCAGCATGTGAAGTGGAAGACATTGCAAAATATGAGCAGAAGCTAAAGGAGTGGGAGCAAGAACAAGCGATTCTCATTGAGAGAGAAAGAGAGATGAGAGAAAAGGCTAAGCAAGAAATGGAAGCTAGGAAGCTAGCTGAAGCATCTGCTTAGTACTGGAACTCAAAGACTACCGTAGTGGTATGCATTCCTCTTTCAGTGAACTGAAGTGCTCACCATTATTAATATTTCAGTTCAATCCTCCTGCAGATGTGACTATATGTAACTACCGTATGCAAATTAAACTTTTCCCATTTTGCCTGTTTCCTGAATTAAAGCACATGTGGTTTAGAAATCTTCATCCTGTATAGGATTTATTTTCCTCCTACCATCAGCCAGGCAGTGGGTGGGATGGAGACAACACAAAGAAACAAAGGCATAAGAAGTAGCCTGCCTGTGATGAAAGGTGTAGAGGGTGGAAGGAACAAAAGAAGAGGGAAGAATTTCCAACACAAGTTGTTTTGGTAGGGGTTTCTCACAGGAAAGAATGCCTTGGCTACCCTGAGCTTCAGACGCTAAGAGGATTAACATATATTGATCGGGGTTTTTTTTCAAAGCCATTAGAAAAATTCAGGCTATACACGGAATTGGAAGACTT
Source organism: Aegotheles bennettii (assembly GCA_013398125.1). Classification (NCBI taxonomy): domain Eukaryota; kingdom Metazoa; phylum Chordata; class Aves; order Caprimulgiformes; family Aegothelidae; genus Aegotheles; species Aegotheles bennettii. The sequence continues at coordinate 61,725 of VZRW01002936.1, forward strand.
TTTAAAACTGCTTTTAAAGACTTTCAGCCTAGTGAGTTAACACTTGTATGGGCACTCAGATGTACCTTCCCTGGAAGAAAGTTAGAAATTTCTGTCTACTAGTGCTGCTCTACTCTGTTTTTAAGTTCAGTAGAGAAACATGCACAAACACCTTGGCGCACACTGAGAAGCCTCATATTCCAGTACAGTTTCCTTTTATATTCTGGGTGCTGTTTCATGGGGTTTTTGACCTAATTCCCTTCTTGTCTCAGCTGTATACATGGTCCCATGCCCCATTCTTCAGCTTGGTAAAACAATGCAGCTATTCACACAGAGCACAAGGAAACGGCAGTGGAGGAAAGAATCACAGGGCATTGGTTGTGGAGTGTATCAGCATCCATCCCTGCTTACATTCCCTGTCACTGTTGAATCTCATCAGCTGCAACCAGCGACTTTATGCAGCTCATGGCAGGACAAGTTTCTTGAAAACAGGGAGACCCAGGCAACAGCCCTGCAGTGTTGCAGCTGGTTATGGCAACAACAGTGTCTTGCTGTGCTTTACCACAGGGTCTGATAAGCTTTTCCAGTTTTGTCATGCACCTGTCTAGTCTTACAGTGATAAAACTCACATCACAAACTCACTGTCAATCTAGTGAGAGCACACTGCAAAGCTGTGAAGTGAACTTGTTTTAAGTGTAGGAAAGCATCTTATCCAAATACACCAAATACCTTTCTTATTCATGGCAAACATACTCAGAGCCTTATTGCACTTTCACATCCAAGAACTTGTCAGTAAGATCCTCCACTCCACCTTGTCAGTAAGTCCCAGAGTTTCTCCCATACTGCAGTAAGAGAGTGCTGTCTCCAGCTAAGTGGATAATTTTGTGGCTTGGCCTAATTAACCAGCAGTGGACTTTGCTGGGCAACTTTTCTCAAGTCTCCTGATTACTAGAAGTTAAGGAACCTTAAGGGAGAGTAGGAGACCAAACATACTCTTAAGAACAATTTCTTTACAACTGCTGGTAGCTTTAAAGAGGTCATCACTCCCAGTCCAGCCACAGGAGATTGAAGTGTCCCTTCCCTACCACATATTTCAGTTCTTCAGTATTTGAGCATGGGTTCTACCTCTGAAGGCTCACAATCACTCCTGTATTCTGATTCCTTTCTCAGCTTCTCTGTATAGACACCACTTATACGTCCTTGGATCTTCTCTACACCACCACAGTTTTAAGACCCTTCTTGCTGATACATGACCACTGCAACTGCTGATCCTGTTGTTTATGAGACACTGGCTAGGCCACAAGGGGCACTGCCACATGTCTCCTTGTTTCTTATTAGCATGTTTCCTGGCAGCGCCAGGAGCCGGTTTCTGGCTGCACCTCCCCCCTCCCTTACCCTGCTCAGTAGATAATGCTAATGCTAATTGAACTCCAGGAAGCTGCCAGCTGCCATGCCCCAGTCTCTCACAGACGACTCTGAACTTCCTCCGCAACTAACCCCCTTTTCCATTTACTTAGACTTAACTATTACAACACTAGGAAAAAAAAAATGCTCTAAGATCTGAGTAGCCTGATAATGAGTATTATTAAAGGTTGTCTCCTTGCTTTTTATTCTGGGAACTGTGGGTTTGAATGCCCTGAGCCCAGTCCAAAGCCTAAACTCCTAACAGTGTAGATAAAACGTTTCTATGCCTTTGCTTGAATCTCCTCCCGAATCCTCATCTGCTCTTGGAAGAAGGTAATTTCCCTGCCAAATGCTTTGCAGGCAGCAAAGCAGATTCCTGGGGCCAGATGAAGGACACCAAACCCAAGACCTGCATCAAAGGATCTAGAGCATTTGTGGCTTAAGAAGTCAAAAGTTTTGCCAAGTCCTCACTTATCTTTTCCCTTGGTATCACCCTGGACAAGAAACCTTTCTGACGCTTCAATCAGCTGGGCGAGCTGCACACCAGGGCCCCTCTTCCCCTCATGTGCCAGCCAAGTACTTCTCCATGATTCAGTAGCCTCCATCTTACTTCTACCCACCCCAGGTCTCACCACCATCTCACTCAATAGCAATCAGCTTCTGCCAAGCCAGTGTTGCCTCACCAAGCAAATCCTTGCATTTCCCACAAGCCTGCCTGCACCTCGTTGAATTCTTCAACAATCCTTATGGCTACTTCCCTGTTGACCTCACCCTTGGTCCCATTCAATTTCTTCCTGTATATCATCAAATTTATTTCTTCCCCTTCTCTAAGGAGGCTGGCCATGTCTCTTTTCCCTGCACCACCACCTCAGACAGGAATATGCCTCCTGCTTCTGCAGAAAATAAGCATCCTGGGGTACCAAGCTTTCAGGTACCCTGAGACAGCTCAGTCTGAAGAGGGTGGAAACATGAATTAGCAACTGAAACTTGAGGGAGGGCAGGAAGGTACTCTTTGGTGGTCTCTCCTACCTGCTATCTTTGAGCAAAGTCAACAGTGGCGCAGACTGAGAGATGATACAGTTCAGAAACCAGTGCTGTTTAGGCATGTGCTCAGTTTCCTAAGGGAGATAGACAGTAGCAGTGCACCATGAATGCAAGTAGCATGAAAAATAACAGAATATCAACTAACTCAGCTTGACTTGCCTGCTTTTCTCATTCTCACACCAGGAAAAGATAGACTTGTCTGTTCACTTCCTTGCATAAATCACATTGCACATAAAACCTGTTTCTCAGCTGCTTGCTGTATTACTCTTAAAAAGAAGTTTGAAGAATACTTGTAGCAACACCTAGAATTGAAACTGGGCCCCAGCTAGTCAAAAGCCCTTCTGTCCAGGTGCCCACAGCTTTCTGTGCACTCCGCTGGTAGCCATCACTCACTGTGATGCAGCCAGCTGCATTTAGAAGTGGAGCAGAGAAGTTATGCAGCAGCTCTGATGCTAAGGGAAGAACACAGATGGATGTATATATGCATATGTATATGAAAATGTATATATACTTTTGTACTCCACAAACAAAACCTTCCAAGTTTATCTAGTCCTGTGCTCTGGTACTCAATCAATGCAAGTTCACAGCCCAGTGAGGAGTTCCTCACTACGACTCAAGCTTTTTGAAATGTTGCTGCTCCTTGCTGTACTGTTTCAGAGAGTTGCCTAGACCTTTCTGTGTGGGAATGGGACTGGCAAATACTTCCTGGAGGGGACAAACCAAAATGTTCCTTGGTAGTAACACCACCTCTTTTTTTTGGCTCACCTCTCCTAGAAACGTTCCGTAACATCCTGCTTTCATGACTATAGCTGTGATTTGGATTGAAGCTATTGCAGTTTCTCCCTTGTCAGTGTATTTCTAAATCACAGGAGTGCATCTTTTTTTGTGAAAGTTTTTGAAGAATTTCCCTACTCATTATCCTGATCTCATTACCCTGATACCTCATTACCCTGATATCTGCTGGAAGACTTACACAGCCAGCCATTCACAGTCTAGGAGGTTCCTCCAATGCATTGATGATAACTTCTTAATGCAAATGGTGGACAAGCCAACTAGGAGAGGAGCGCTGCTGGATCTTGTACTCACCAATAAGGAGGGTCTTGTTGAAGCAGTGATGGTCAATGGCAGCCTTGGCTGCAGTGATCATGAGATGGTGGAGTTCAGGATCCTGTGTGGGAGGAATAGAGTACCTAGCAAGACCAGAACCCTGGACTTCCGCAGGGCCAACTTTGTCCTCCTCAATCGATTGTTAAGGGAAGTCCCATGGGACGGGGTGCTAGATGGTAAAGGGGCTCAAGATAGTTGGTCAGCATTCAAGGACCACTTCTTGCAAGCTCAGGATCAGAGCGTCCCAATGGGTACGAAATCAAGTAAGGGAGCTAGGAGACCAGCATGGTTAAACAAGGAACTGCTGGGCACACTCAAGTGGAAAAAAAGAATCTATGGATCATGGAAGGAGGGGCTGGTCACTTGGGAGGAATATAGGACGGTTGTCAGAGGATGCAGAGAGGCAATTAGGCTCTCCCATGTTCCCCAGGTGTGGGAGAGACCCTTGTCTAACAATGGTAGCCAAAAACCCCAGAAAGCAGTACAAATGCAAAATCTGTTTGGTGTGTTGGCATGAATTTGTCTGCTGTTAGAAGGAAAAAACAGCACTTTAAAGGTTAAAGTTCTTCCTTTTAATTCAAAAAACAGCTTCCCAATTCAAGTCCATGGCAGACACCAAACACGCTGCTGATTAAGCAAGCAAACATGTAACTATTCCTCCCACAAGTGTCACTGGCAGAACACTTCCAGCAAAGCACTGAAGGTCATTATCCATTATTCACAAGAGGAAAATTACATACTTATTCCCCTGCAGCTCAAATAAATGTTGCCTGAAGCCTTGCACAGATGGATCCTGTTCACGGTAACACCCGACCTTGCCAAGATAAGGTTACTAATTGCTCTCAGACCTAGTCAGATGCTGTGTCCTACACACAGTGCTGGTATCAAGCTTCTTCCCACAGCTTCAAGCACCTGCCCCCTCACCCAGTGGCCTGTTCCAGCTGCTTGCCTGCCTGTTCCAGGGTTCTCTGCTCACCTTAGAACTATGGGATGAAGATGATGGTCTACCCCAGCTACAGATGAAGGCTGGCTGGTGCAAAGGGGTGTCTGACCTGAGCAGCTGTCACTGTGCCACTGAGACAGACAGAAGACAGCCTGGGACACAGGTTAGCAAATGTCCTCTCTTCCCCCACCTCCCCAGGAAGCTGGAGTCATAGCTACAGAAGGGAATCACATCCTTGAGTTTGAGGGAATGCAATATGAGGTCCAAAAAACAGCATATGATTCTGCAACTACTGCTGCTGGTTTTGCTGGGGCTGTTCATGTCAAAACTAAAACTAAACCTTGCAAAATGCATTTCTAGTGAGTATTTGAGCATACTTACAGAAAGTAAAGTTACTTTTACCTTCCCAGAAATTTAATGATGGGAAATGTTGAGATGAGAGCAAGGCTTTTTGATTGTGGAAGATTAACTTAAGATATTAAATGTGATAGAAAACTCTGCCACCTACTCTGGGTCCATCTCCCTGTGGAAACACATGTATCTCTCAGTAATCACAAAGTTGTCACTGAACTAAGCTAGCAATTGTGTAATACTGAGTCTGTTGCTGCTCTTAAATCTTTCTGATGAACTCAACCCATCCTAAATTGCAGATGCCTGAGGTACAGAAATGGCATTAGAGCCCCAGTGACAAGCATCTTAGATTATCAGGACAAAATTCAACTTTCAATGTATCTTGTTTATTGCAAATCCTGAAATTCCTCCCTTAATTGAATTGAGAAAGTAACTTTCAAGCCTGTTCTGGTTCTTATATATGGTAAATTCTGCTATAATTACCTCTTTGGAAACTGTCAACTCTACCTGGAAATACTGACTTGCACTCTGGTGTGTGTGTGTGTGTGTTCATATTAAGTATTTAAGTGGCTGAGTGGTTCACTTTACCTTCAACTCTCTAAAAAAGTAACACAGCTGGACTGACATAACATCAGGTTTGTAAAAGCTCAGTCAAAATCAGTTCCTGGACCTTACCAGGTGTAACCTCAGTGTATGCAGACCCTGTTATGTATTTTTAGCTTTGTTTATATGAGGACATAAGTTCTATCTATTTCACTTCTCTGTGTAATTCACAAGCACAGGTGATGGGCTGAGCTGCAGTATGATGTGTAGATCGTGGCATATGCAATTGTTTTGACAGTGAAGCTGGCACCAGATGCACAGTCAACTTCCACCTCTGCCTTGTCAGCTGGAGCCTAGTAATGCTGGAGTTGCTGAACTGCAGAGAAGCAGCTGCAGCAAGTGGTAAGGATCTGTGAGTCCCAGCAAAGACAGCTTGTGCAGACTACCACACCTGGTGATTTAACTCCTTAGTTCTACTTGGTATTTAATTTCTGGTGGAAATGATGCTGAGCATGCAGTTATAAACTAGCAAAGTCCCTGGTAAGCTTAGGGCACTCGGCATTACTCAGCCTCTGGTGATTTGTGAAGAAAGCACATGCAGCACAACAGAGGACAATGTTTTGGGAGCTTCATGTTACTGTGGACTGGTGTGTCTGTGGGAGATGAACATAGGGATCACAGCAGTACACAGTCAAAAAATGTTTGCTGACTGAAGGACATGGGCTGACATTCCAGAAGTACTCTGTGCCTGGAGACACCCTCTAGGAAGACAAGGAGCTTTGCTGCAATGCTGGGAAATGAGCGAGATCTATGAGGTGTCACCATGGCTTGTTACCCAGCAGACCGCTGAACACATCTTTTCACCCCATCCTATGGGGAACCATGAAAAGCTACAATTTCCTCCCAACCACAGGACACTAGAAAACAGTATTAAACAGTCTTCAAGTCTAGGATACTATGAGACAGATCCCTCATTTTAGATAGACTGAAAAGGTCTGAGGGACTGTAATTTTTCCATGGCATCTGAAATATTTCATAAGTTAATTGAATTTGTTCATTAACAACACTAGTGGAAATCAACTTTACCCTCAGCAGCTGTGTTGAAGAAAGGAACTTTTATTTGGCATCTGGAAGCAGCAAGCCAAATGCTACAGACCAGGCTGGCCTGCCCCTGTTCACGGGTACCATGGGTGGTCCCACCTGTGCAAATCCAGAACATCACACTGCAACTGCAGGTAAATAATTGGGGTTGAAGCCTGAGCTGCTCTGCTTTCCACTATCATTTTAATATATTTTAGGTAGCATCAGGCTACTCTGCCACAACTGCTCAAAAAACCTTGGTGTAGACACATGTGGGATTATACTTGAGATACAAGTTTTGCAGCAGTTGGTCTTCATTTTTCTCCACTTTGCCACACTCAGCTGAATTCAAGCCAAGCACAGTGTTTCTTAGTAATGTCATTAGAAGTTACTAATTAAACTTTAGACACTGGAGATGGATAAGGGCCCACAAAAAAGACTGCTGTCTGAGGGTGAAGGAAATTCCGCAGAGCCACAGCTTCTCTTGGGAGTAAGCACTTCATGCTCCTTGCTGCCCCAGTCTTTACCTGGTTTCATGTCATTACCATCTCCTTGAGCTAAAAATCATTAACATTCACTGCTGCACCTCACCATGGCAGGCATCACAGCAGCAAGCAAAACTACAAAGGCAGAAAGCCTGATCTTACAGTGTCCCTTTAACAGAAGTAAAGGAAGAATCTGATGCTTGTAAAGAAAAAAACTAAACTGAGAGCCAGGATTACTGGGTGCTAGCAGTCAGGAAGGGTCCATGTTCACCAGAGACAAGCTGCGCACTCTTTTTAAACTGCAACAATTTTGGAAAAGACCTCTTTTCCAAACCACAGCGGGCTCAAAGTTTGATGCAACTTTATTGGGCAGTCTCTGACACAGCCGCTTGAACTTGCTGAAAATGAGGTGTTTCCTTATGCTGCTGAGGGATACAGAAATGAGAACAACAACAAGAAGCCACATCATGGTAATGTTTCATGCCACAAGAGATAGAAGTAATCTTCCACATTTATTTTTCAGTTTCTAATCAGAGATTGGTTCTTATCTAGCATTTAAATAGTCATTGATCTTTTGAGAAAAAAACCATATAGTAGGTAATCATGATTGAAGAAAAGGAAAAACTTAAAAATACATACATACACAAAGACAAGAAACATGTCAACACCACTTTAGCACTTTTGTATTTTATTGTGGAACTGAGTTTGTTTCCTTTACATCAAATATCCTCAATGGAAGAGGGGATATTGCACACAAATATCATAAAAGCACTACATATTACTTTCACTGGAAACTAATTTTCTACATTAGATATGACTGGATAGAATAGAAGTGATGCAGGATTATAAGACATAATACCATACACAGCTGCAGACTGACACAAACACCATTCAGAACAAGAGAGAGGAGGTGTGTGAGGTGCTTCTCAGCTTCTCAGCCAGCAACAAGACTGTTTCTTTCCATAGTTTGGAAGATAATGGCTGCATGCAAATGTGTGAAAGCATATTTCAGATTTCCTCTTTTTACAGTTGTGATTACAGCCCAGTCTTGAAGAGGTAGCTCATGCCTTCTGGAGCTCCTAGCTAGTCTAGGGCTGAGAAGCTGCTTTTTTAATTTTATTTTTTTTTCTTTATGCCATTGTTTTATTTAGTTACTTAATTTTTTTAGATTTTTTTTGTAAAGTCACAACAAACAGACTTTTTTTCTTCTTTTATTTTAAATAGCAAACATTTTAAAACCAGGTGAATAATATAATTGCATTCTAAGAAATGCTTACCCCTAGTTGCTTTTAGTGTTTTGTTCAATTACTAAGTGAAAAGATGAAAGCTTAGTTTCTTTCAAGTGTAAACATTATAGTTGTTCCTTTTCTAATAAATCCAGACCAACAAAATTACTATTTCGCTCAAAACATTGTTACTCTGGCGACAGATGAACAAACAGAAGCATATGACAGAAATGTCCCAAATGCACAGTGAGCACTTTTGGGAGATGACTTGCTTGTGGTGGGAGGGATTGAAAATTCAATTTAAAAATTGATTAAATCTTAGTAAATGAGTACTGGGACTCTCCTAAAATGCGTAAGCTATCATAGACAATAAAAAAACCCACATTCATGTACACAGTTATCTCCATTAACCACAGTATGTAAAGTAAGTAAAAAAAAAATCAAAAATTATTTCTATGAAAAGATGGGGTGAAAATAGAGGTCAATGAAGTCAGGTCCACCACAGGACTTTGAAAGGCATGCAAGAGAGGCCCTGTCCAAGTTCAGGAGTTGGGTGGGATCTCCAAAGTTAATTCTTCATTGAATTGTATGAAGCAGTATAGTAATAGCATAAAGCTCATGACTGGGGATGCTGCAATGGGCAATTACCATCATTTAAATGGAGTGTCCTTTACACGCAGATATTGAATCTTTATAATTAGGGTAATTAATGGCAAACCATGCTCATAGAAATCTATGCTGATCAACAGCACTCATCATTACGGTACATGGTACATTTTGATGACTGTTACACTAAACTAATTGTGTAGCACTAGGACTAGCACAGTTAGGTTAGTTCCACAGGTAGGAAAGACATTAAGGGCAAGAGGAGCTAATGGAGGAGTTCATTGCTGCGTTGCACCCAGGCACTGTTGCCTTTTGAAAAGGAATCGATGGAACAGGCATTACAATACCTCAGAATAGCCAGACTGGGTTTTAATATTTTTGTAGCAGCAAAAAAAAAAAATTTAAAAAAAATAATGTTTTAAGATCAGCTGTAACTGTCTAATTATTATTATTATTACTATTATTATTTTAAATGTAAAACAAATGTTTGAGCCATCACAAACTTGCCTGGGGAGACTTAAGGCTTGTTTCCAATTTCATTTACAGTAGGACCAAATGACTGTAACGTCCCTGACCGTAGTGAAATTGCTCCTGATTCACAGGAGTAAGTGGCATAAGTGAGATCAGTCTCAGTACCACTGCTGTACTTAAAACAGATTTTCTACCAAAGCAGACATACAAATCATTTCAGATACTGTCAGAAAATCTGTTCCCACCCACTCAAAAAGTTTGAAATCTGACCTATATANTGCCATAGTCATTCTGAGTTATTCTTAACGACTTAAAAGGTATAGCAATAAATAAAACAGCATTGCTAGAGATACCTAAAAAAGAGAAGACATTAAAAATAAACCAAAACTCCCAACAACTGTCAAACAGTAATTCACAGCATTAAATGGGTCTCAGGAGCCCACATTTAAAGGAGCCTAAAGCAGTATAAAAAGAACCCTCATAAAAATTAGGAGTGCAAACATATACCTATTAAACAAAAATATCCTAACAATGCGAAATTGAAATAAATTATAAGTAAAGAAAATAAAATGAGGTCATAGTTCACTGTATTGTGAAACTGAATACCAGCCATAATGGTGAATCGTACAGACCAGAACATATCTCCATTCTGGAGACATTTACACCTTCTTCAAATTCAGATTTGCAAACCTTCTACAATGTAACAAGTTTTTTTTAATTGGGGTAAAATTTCTGAGACTAAAAAAATCCAAATTGTCTTAAATCACAGAACAGTGATGCTGTTCCTCTGCAAGCAGTCTAGTTAAGGAAAGCAAGGAGGAAAGGAAGGAGGAAAGGAAAGAGGAAGGGACAGGAAAAGTGAACAAAAAGTAAAAGAAGAGGAAGAGAAGGGAAAGGGGAAGGGAAGGAGAAGGGGAAGGGAAGGGGAAGGGGAAGGGGATGTAGGTTGCCCCCTTGTAAGTATTGGGCAATCAAATTTTCAAATCCCATTTTCTGTCATCATCAATAGATTAATTTTACCACCAGGGTGCCATTCCACCCCATATCCCCCACCTCCCAAAAAGGTATTGGCAGTTGACTATTTTCAATAAATTTTACCTCAATATCCATTCTCACTAGAACCTTAAACAACATTATTTAGTTATCTTACAAAACTACTAAAAAAATTGCTTTCACCTGAAAAATTTTCTTTGCATGTTCTTGTAAATGAAAACGTTTGTTAAAAATTCATCTATTAAAAGTTCACACAATATTAAAAAAAAAGGTTTCTATACATTTATTCCCATATTCACTCTTAAATTAAACAAATAAAATAAGGTAAGACAAAGGAAGGTTGAATACTGTACAGGCTCACAGGTAGCCTTTTTTATCATCCTGAATGTTTCACTAAGTTTTGTAACTCTGATACTGGACACCACTTCAATCTTGCTTCCACAGTACAAAAGAAGCTTTTGAGAAAACGCCCATCTTGCCTTGCTGAGCTGTCCAGGTGCATCAATGAAGTGTTCATGTAACTCACATATGTAATTCATAGCACCAAGCTGTTTTGACCAGTCAGATAGCTTTCTAGTACCACACTTGCACACTCACACTTCTTTACAGGTGTAACCATGATCCTACAGAGATGTTTTATAAATTTGCTGTCTCAACATTTAAAAATAAGTGCATCAAGTTTCTTTGTACATTCAGATAACTTTCTAAGGCAAATTGTCTACTATGTGTACTCCCGACTGCTTTGGTATTTTGCTTCAGTTAATCAACAGTGGACATGGGTGTTCAAGCAAGTGGACTGGCCATTTCTGGCTGGAATGGGTGGACTTTCACTGAGAGCATGCCTTAGACCATCAATTCTGCATGTTGAAAGGAAGCTTTTAAACTTCTGGATGGGGTGCAGACTATATGAATATTTGGCCTATGATTGTTATGGTATGTCAGTATGCAGAGTTCAAATTAAAGTGGATAACTGCTGAAGAGCGTTTAGATTGTACGTCCCTTCCTAGCCACATTCTGATTATTTATATTTTTCAGCTACCTTAATTTTGTAAAAAAGTATCCCCTTTGCGATAGCTCACATTGATATAAGTTTAAAACTTTCTTTTCATGTAAGAGCAATAAGCAGAATGCAGTAAGCAATACATCTATTGCCATGAGACTAATGCAGATCTAAGTCTTTATTACTTTCTCCTCCTACCCCTCTCTCTCTTTCTTTCTCTTTGTGTTTCTTTAGAGGGCAAATGCCTCTACCTGGCAGAAGTCAGTTGGGGCTGCTAGTAGTGCATGGTTTCCAAATGTTCAGCAGAGATGAAACTGGATCTGTATTTTCGCAGTAATTTGAACCCTACTATGGGAATACTGTTATTTCCCTTAGCAATCAGCAAAGACTGAAAAGTATTAGTGACTTGCATCACCATGACACAGTATAGCATTTGGCAGGTATATAGTTCAGCAGTTGAAATAGATGGGTTGAATTTTTAGAAAAGGTGTTTTCAAACTGAAGAATTTCTGGAAACAAAGTTTAATCTTGTGGTGCATGGTCTTGCTCTTACAATTCAATCTTGCATGCAGGAAAGGATTCATCTTGCATAACAACAGTGCTACTGCTTGCCAAAACCATGATGTTGAGGTCCTGCTGTTTCTCGTGGGTCTCTTGGTACCATTCCCTCATCACTTCTGAGTCATGGGTTGGGATTAAGGTCACCTGAAACACAAAACAGGAGAAATCCTGAGGAAAGGACAATAGAAACAGCTGATAAGAAGAATGCCTTTGTAAGAAGCCCCAGTCAACAAGTATGTTTCCTTTTTGGAAAGAATGGGTCTTTATGCAATAAATACTTGAATAAATGGATGGATAAAAGGAAATAAATAAACATGTAGATAAGGTAAAATTACTTCAAAGAAGTAGTTTATCAAAATAAAACCTTGGTTTCGTAAGGTGCTGAGATGCAGCTTTCCAAAGAAGTAGCAGTCTGCAGGCTGCACTGACAGCTTTTCAGATTATGGCCAAATATTTTGTTTACTTATTGATCATGATGGAAAAGCATATGAAGTTCCCATGTGTACGTGATTAGTATATAAACAAGAAGCATTCATTTTTCTTTCCTACTTACAAATGACAATGTCTCTAAACTTAGATCATATATGGTATCATAATAAGATGAAACAGCCAAATGGCCCTATAAACCAGCTTCCAACTGTTTTCTTCACCAGGAACAGGTCAGAAGGGCCAGAAATGGGAGACTGGCTGAGTGCAGTGCAGCTCGTGTGCTTCACTCAGGTGTCCTCTCACATCATCGGTGAAATGAGGTGCCCAGCCTGGGGACCCCTTACCCCAGCTGCCGCTGTCCACTCCAGAGGTACTCTGGCTTCCCGTAGTTGCTTCCCAGAGAAGGTAGGGATACTAGGTGAAGAGCCTACCTGCATGTTACTCTCCCACTGTGCCTTGCCCTCCAGCAGGGAGTCCAGAACAGCCCTGCTTGGCTCCTCGGCTGCAGAATCATTCCCGCTCACCACATAGTAGGATGACCGCACCCTCTTGAAAAACTCAACATCAACATTCTTGCTGTTGCTGTGGTTGGGAATGTACACCAGATCCAAATACACCGGAGGCCCTGGAGGCACTGCTGTAGATTTTGCCACTTTAGTATTCCCAGGTCCTTCGGAAATCAAATAACAAAAGAATATATCACAGGCTGGTTAAAAATATGCATTTATTAATTACTGTTATAACCAACTGGCATGAGTTGTGTCCAATTATGGCATTTCCCTTCTACATCTAATGACATGTTCCAGCTTTGTTGTATCCCAATTATGATTGTAATGGGAGGAAAAACCTGAATAACTGTAACTATATAATACAATCAAAACTCACAACCACATAACCAACAATTGGCTGAACCTGTCCCAGTAATGTACTACTACTATCCAACAATTAACTATGCAGGGCTGTGATTACTGAATTGCCATTCAACAAATGGTGATATTATTTTCCAGTTTAGTAAGTACAGCTTTCTGAAAGTCTCAGGTATGCACAGTTATAAAACCTAGGGTCACACAGAGCCATGCAGATTTGAAGCAGTCCTGAGATTTGGGGTATCAGCACCTAGCAAGACCTGGTAGTTGTTGATATGCTCAGACTGCCTTACAGATGCATCAGGATGATACTACATGCGAGCAGAAAGAGAGGCAAAGAAGAAGCCAAGAGGACAAAAACCTTCTAAAGAAATTACTTCAGGGAACAGAGAACAAGTAAATGTTTGTTTGCCTGCTGGATCCTTATTTACATACACAATTTAGCCACTTATCACAAAAAGTAGGGGGAAATATGTTTTTGCTGCTGTACATAGTATAGTACTACTTCTAAGAAGAGCTTCAGTCAAAAGGAACTGCAAAGTTTAAGCATTGACATTAAAAATACTACCCAAAAAAGGCAGCTTTCGCTACATACTGGATCATGGTATGAAGTGACAATCAGGACTCAATCAGTAATTTTATCTGGATGATCACCATTTATGTTCTATTAGCTTTCTCGCGTTGTTACGAAGGATGAAGTTCGGTAAACAATTATCTGAGCAATACACTCTATTTAGTGTCACTTCCTGTAAGGCCAGCAAAGTCCATTACAGTTGTCAAGCATGTACTGCCATTCATCATAGGGCAATATGTCAAATCACAATATGGTAAGATTTCCTGAATTTGCAAGTTTTTACTATTGGTTATGTTACAAAATCTTTTATAACCTTTCATCCTAAAAAATCTGTGATATATCTTCCTCAATTGTGGATACCAACGCTGGATAAAACATTAGATGTTACATTTTACACTTAAATGTCATTATCAAATAAAGCCTTGGTATGCTTTAAGGAAGAAGAATCTCATACAGAGCTAAAGTGCTGGAGAAATGTACAGCATGAGGAATTATACTACTGCTTTGAGATGAATCTGCTAACAGAGACATGCAAACATTGGTGTAAGAAAGGAACAGTGGACCGCTTAAAAAGGGGAAGCTAAAGACAGCTGAATGCTGGTTGGTTTGTACTGAATCCTAGACCTGCTCCTTGTAAAAAAAGCTTTCAACAGAACAGCAGTCCTGACAATAGCAAAATCAAAGTATCCCCCAAACACTCTCTAACAAGATCTGCCGGAAACAACAGATCAGCACAATGCCTCCTTCACTAAGCAAATTGATATTTTATTACTACTTAGAATACATAACAGTCATTCAAAATGACATTAACTTTCTGTATGTTTAGCCATCACCGATGGCATAAGACTTTAACCAGATTACATGATGTATGTGCTTAGTTCACCGATAGTGCTTTTACTACTGTTACAATTTTTTAAAATAATCCTTTTAAAATTAATCCAGTGAAGTAATAAGAGCACCCAATGGTTGATATTACCTTTGCCTCCTATGATATTAAATTGCATTAATTTATGTTAAGAAAATTGTGCCTACTTGTTTCTTATAATGAATAATGTGGTTCACTTTGAGACTGATTTCACTTAACCTACAAAAGTGGTACTTTTAATTCTATTAACTGTTTAACAGTTTAGACAGCTAGTTTTAAGTTTCTCAGATTACAAGAGTTAATATAGTGAATTTCATGCATTCAAACATGGCCTTTATATGGTGGATTTATGTTTAAAACCTGGACTTTCTCTGGGGATTTGCTACAAACCACATTCTCAGCTGGTATAAAGGCAAACTACCTTCACTGAAACAACTAAGAAAATCTTAGCTATAGGTGACCGCTGTCTGTCTTTACCTGTGGTTGCAGTCTTTGCTGACTTGGATGTTGTGGTATTTGCTGCATTCTTGGTGTCCTTATCTTTCTCTTCCACTCGAGACTTTACTTCTGGATTACAGATATTTTTGGTTGCCTTCTCCACAGACTCCTTCTTTTTTGGAGAAGCTGTTTTGGAAATTTTGTCTAAAGATTCTTTTATCGCTGGCTTTGGCGAAGCCACTTGTTTTGATTTACCATCACTTTTTTTAACAGGAGAAGACGACTTGGTCTTAGTACCCTGCTTTTTTGTCTTTGTCTTTTCTTTGAGATCCTTCTTCAAAGGTTTACCCAAATTCTGATCAACAGGCAGAGCCTCTGGATCAACCATGGAAACATCAGGGTGCCTAGGGGAAGGGCTGCGATCCTGCATCGGGACAGGTGGTGGGTCAATATGTTTGTATGTAATCGTCTTGTCTGTCGGAATGGTCTCTGACTCATCTTCCGAGTCAATGTTAGCATCTGCAGTGATGGAAGGACATTCCTCAGTCTCGGGGGGAACATCTGAATCAGTCTGAGATGGGGCAGACTCGCTCACGGATGTGGGCGGGGTTTCATCACACTGCCGACCTTGCTGCTTTCCCCCAGAAGGTGGCTGGCCTCCCCCAGATTGAGTTAATGGCTTCTCTTGATCTTGAGACTGTTCTTCACTTGAAAACCACTCAAGAGGGTTTGGGTTGATGAATGAGGGTGATAGTTCAGTTTTGGGATGCTTATATTCGCAAGAAGACACAAGGCATAAGTCAACATCTTGACGGGATTCTGCTAATGATTTTCCTGGAGTGAAATGTGCACTTGCCTCATAGGAATAGCTAGTAGCTTCGGGTGACTCAGTAGCTCTCCCAGTTGTCTCAAATGAGTAATCTGTGGCTTCAGGTGAACTAGAGGCTTTCCCAGTTGTCTCATAGGAGTAAGCCACAGCCCCTGGTGACCTGGTGGTTCTCCCGGTTGCCTCATAGCAGTAGCTAATGGCTTCTGATGACTTAGTGGTTTTCCCCATTGTCTCATAGGAGTAATCCATAGTAATGGGTGATCTGGTAGATTTTCCAGTTCTCTCATAGGAATAATCTGTGGCCTCAGGTGATTTGGTGGTTTTCCCAATCATCTCATAGGAATAATCTGTGGCCCCAGGTGACCCATTGGTTTTCTCAGTTGTCTCATAGGAATAATCCATGGCCCCTGGTGACATGATGTTTTTTCCTGTCATCTCATAAGAATAATCTGTGGCCTCAGATGACCTCATATTTTTCGCAATTATCTCATAGGAATAATCTGTGGCTTCAGATAAACTAGTAGTTTTCCTAGTTGTCTCATAGGAATAATCCATGGTCTGAGGTGATCTCGTAGATTTTCCAACTGCCTCAAAAGAGTAGCTAATATCCCCTGGTGACCTAGTAGTTTTCTCTGTGGTCTCATAAGAATAACTAAGTTCTTCTGGTGATCTGCTGCTCTTCTCGGAATCATCTTTTTCTGGGCTGAGTAAAGGTTCAGGACTGTCCTTTGTTAGGGGTTCCTGGTAACCAAATCCTTTGACAGAGAACATTTGCAGTGACAACGAAGGTGTATGACCAGCTGACACCACTTCTGTAACTGCAGGAGGTGAATCTGGAAAACTAGGAGAGTACAGAGGAGAAGATTCCCTTGGAGTTAATGGAGACAGGTCAGACTTTGGTGACAGCTTTTCTCCTAGGCTCTGCACCTTTTCTGAGGTAAAAGAAGAATGTAGTGACATATCTCTGGGTGGAACAGCACCTGAAAAAGTTTCTTCTGGCAGTGGCGAAGTTAACTGGGAAGGTGTATGAGCTGATGAAGTTGAGGATGAAGCTTCAATTTGAGAAACTGAAATAATTTCTGAAATATCTTTCTCTTGAGAGTAAGATGACTGCTCCACAGGAGAAATCTTCCGTGCAAAATTAGACTCCTGTATATCGGAAGGGCTATAATCTACTTCTGTTGGTCCATTTTCAGATATATGGTGTATACTGGTGCCTACTGTAGGATATTCTGGAGATTGCCTACTGAAGTCCATTGCTAAAGACTGCTCAGGGGACTCCTGGACAAATTCTACTAACATAGTTGACTGCTCAGGACATCTGTGATCATGCACTGGAGTTCTTGATTTTGTGGTTTTAGGTGAGAAATCTGGTGGAGAAATTGACATGGGTCTTGGGCACTCTTCCTTAGATGGAGACATTTCTGTTTCCTGAAAAGTTGTTGGTGTTTGTACAACTGACACTGAGAGGGAATCATCAACTTCAGTAGAGTGGGGGGATCCGACTTCAGCATGCAAAGAAGGAGATACATCATCAGTAGTTGGTTCTGGAAATGAACTAGTAGCAACAGATGCTGTAGAGACAGAAGCTACTCCTTCTATATGAGAATAGGTATCTTCTGCTACAACCTCATCAACTGGAGTTGCAGACTTGTCAGAAACAGTGCCTTCAGAAATTGACATTTTTGTATCTTCTTTTAAAGAACCAAACTGACTGATATCTATTTGAGTAGGTGAGAGATCACCTGCTAACTTCCGCTCATCTGAGACCAGCGAAGACTGGGAGCTGCTGGGTTCTGTATCCTCCATTTTCCTTCCTAGACTGAAGCCTTCCTTAATTACCATAAACTCCATGCTTTTTTCATCTTGTTTTTGTTGGAAAAGGCCCACAGAACTGGCTTCAGAAGCTGGGCTCACCTGAATAGGTGATTTTTCTTTTTCAGGTTTCCCCTCAGAAGGACTTCCATAATCTCTGGTGGAAGACTTTACATCAGCACTCAAAAATGTATCATAAATGCTCTCTGAACCTATCAGTGCTGGACTCCGTAGAGGCGAGAGAACCTTTTCAATAGGAGATTCTGAATCTGGCACAGGCTCATCCATAGGGCTTATTGTGGGTTTTGCAGACTCATATTTGACTTCACTGAGTTCAAAGCTAACAGGAGCTTCTGTTGACTTTTCACTGGTTTCAGAGGGAAGCTGACTGGATTTTTCATCAGTGGGAGACTGATAATAAGGTGTGTGGCCAGCACTACCAGCAGCACACTGTGAGGGAGATGCTACTTCTAATGTTTTATCTTCAGGGCTTGCACAGTGCTCTTTGGCAACTTCTTGATGTACACCAGGCAATGTAGCAATGGGGACAGACTTAGCTGAGACCTTGATCTCATTGGGAGTGAGTGAAAAGTTCACACTACGTTCACTCAGTGGTGTTTTGGCAACAGGTGATGGAGGGGACAAACTGTCAGCTGGACTCTTGGCTGGACTGTGTTTTCCACCAACATCTTCTTGATAGGGTTCTTTGATTTCTAATTTAGCAGTGCCTTGGATTTCACTTTCTTTTTGCCGGTATACATCCTGGAATGCAGATTTGCTGAATTTGTCTTCCTCTAATGAAGAAGGTGGTGAGATGGTGGAAGCTGAGGCATTATAATCTTTACCTTCTGTGGCTTCTGTTTTGGATCCTTCAGATAATCCATTAAAAGCATCTGGAAGTGGAGAAAGTTTGGGTCTGCCAAATTCTTGAGAGTACAGTGATGTCTCATACTTGGTAATGTTCACATACTCCTGAGATGGTGACTCGCTTTCCTCATTATTGGTTTCATCACTCATGACATCCCGGGGTGTTGACATTTCATCCATTGGAGTTGGTTCACTGGATATTTCAATGGTAGACTGTGTGTAACCTGAAGTAGCAGTGAATTCTTCAGGTTGATCTTCTCTATTTTCTTCATCAGAAACAGTGGCCTCACTTTCTGAACCACCAGGTAATGTCTCATCATGGATAGAAGAGGCTGGTTCAACTGCTGGAGACTGAGACTCCGAGCGTTTTGTTGGTGTAATTATGAGTAGGCCATATTTATCTTCAAATTCACCAGCTTCTGTAGCTTTGTCTACTACAGCCATCACATAGTCTTCTTCAGCTTCTATTTTTTCAGTTTCCTCTTCATCTCTGATGTCTTCTGCTTTGTCTTCCTCCTCTTCTTCAGTCTCTTCAGTTTCTGCCTTTTCTATTGCTTCTTCTCTATCTTCTTCAGCCCGCTCATCTGATGCCTCATAATCTGCCTTTTCAATATACTTTTCAACTTTAATGTTAGCATCTGCTTCAGCCATTAATTCTTCTGAGCTCTCTTCAATTTTTCTTGCTTCCTCCATATATGGCTTTGTGGTGCTCAGTGGTGTCTTTTCTTCTCCATCTTCACCTCGTTCTTCAGCTTCTTCTGTCTCTGCCTTTTCCTCATAATCTCCTGCTTCGGATGATTCTTCCAAGCCAGTTCCCTCATCTTCAAACTTTTCATTGTCATCAACCCTGCGCTTTTCCACAGGTTCCAGTTCTTCAGGTGTCTGTTCACACTCACCCTCAGCCTCTGTGGTAGTTATGCCTTCATCAGAGGATTCAGCAGGTCCTTCATTATCTAATTTTTCTTTCTGCACTTCAAAGGCCTCTTTTTGTACTGTGCCAGTGAGTTTCAGTTCATCCTCTATAAGTGCAACTTGAGGTTTTGTTTCTTTTATTGTTTCTACTTCTTCAGCTTTTAATTCCTCAAAATCCTTTGTTAAATCCTCTGGTGAGGACATAAGGGATCTCTCTGCTTCAAGTTCCTTTCCACCAGTTGTAATCTCTGCAGCTGCTACAGCTGCTACAGTTGTGGCAGGAACTCCAACCGCTGCAAGTGTAGCTTGTGCTCCACTGACTTTGATCTCCTTCTTCACAGCCTTAACTTTTCCTTTTTCCTTTGGCTTTCCAGCAGATACTGCTTCTTTTTTAGCAGGTTCCTCCCTCTTTTGTGGTTTAGGCTTTGCTGCTGGCTTTTTGGCTTCATTTGAAGGAGTAGCTATCTTCTTTGTTTCTTTAGGAACCTTTTTGATGTCCTTTTTGGCTTCCTTTTCTTCCTTCTTAATTTCCTTCTTCTCTTCTTTTTTAGCTTCTTTTTTAGGTTCCTTTGGTGAAGCTTCTTTCTTTACTTCCTTCCTAGTTTCCTTCTTTTCTTCCTTTTTCACCTCTTTTTTAACTTCTTTCTTGATCTCTTCTTTTTTGGGTTTTTCCTCTTTTTTGATGGGTGTTTTCTCCTCTTTTTTAGAAACCTCTTTCTTTGGTTTTTCTTTTTCCTCTTTCTTTTCTTCAAGTTTTGCTTTGACTTCCTTTTTCACTGGCTTCTCCTTTGACACTTTTGGTTTTACATCTGTACCTTGTTTTTCAGGACTTTCAGATTTTACTAATTGTTCTTCTTTACTTGTTATGTCTTTTTCTGCCACTATTGGTTTGGTCTCCACTTTTACTGGTTTCTCTTTTTTAACGGGAACTTTTTCTTTGCTTTCCAACTTCTGAGGTTTTTCTGGTGCTGGACTAGGCTTCACAGACTCCGGTGTTTCTTCTTTAGATTCTTTTCTGACAGGCTTGCTTGGTGGTGTCTTTGCAACAGGCTTGAGACTCTCCTTACTGTCTGTTCGTTGTTTCAACTTTGCTTGTTTTACAGCTGGACTAGCAATGTTCCCAGTTAGGTCTTTTTGTGTAACCATTGGTTGCTTAAGGAAGTCTAAGTGTTTGAGCTTTTCCAGTCCTTCCAGAATATTATATTGGGTGCTGTTTCCAGGAAACAGAACTCGGATTATTTTTTCTGCAGGATTTGCAGGATGCCACACAATCAGGGATGAGACTGAGGTGAAGTAGGATAATGGAATGTCTAATTCTTGGCCATTCGGTAGCAAGAAATCAGCTTTATCCTTGTTAGTACCACTCCACTGCTGCATAAAATATTGCACCTCTTTGCTATTTTTGACAGGATTAAGCACATACATCTCAAGTTTGCCAACTCCCATTTTCTGAAATAAAATGATGGGGTCAATGGTATTTCCCACATTTCTGAAAAGAGGTTCTGGTTTCATAGACAATTTATTTAAATATTGTAGAGTAAAACAAGCTTCTTCTACACTCCTTTTTACTCGAAAGCTAGGATCCAAGTTCTTCAGATTCTCAGGTACATTAAGGAATACAACTCCTAAATCAGGTGAGATCAGATTTTTCATCC
Source organism: Aegotheles bennettii (assembly GCA_013398125.1). NCBI lineage: Eukaryota > Metazoa > Chordata > Aves > Caprimulgiformes > Aegothelidae > Aegotheles > Aegotheles bennettii. Next base: position 82,768 of record VZRW01002936.1, read on the forward strand.
AGTCACTGTTGGTAGTAGACCCTTGAGACTGTTCCTCTTCTAGTTCAGCTATTTTTCGCTGAAGCATGCTATTTATTCCTGGCAGATTGTCATCCCCAATGTGAGTGAGCAGAATTGAATCTACCCTGTCCAGGTGCCGGATAAGTTTCCAAAAGCAAGATTTTCTTTCAGATCCTCCATTGATAAGCATGTTGAATCCATTCACTGCAAACAATGCAGAGTCCCCTCTTCCCCCTGGGAAAATATAACAGCAGGGTTTGGAGAGTTTTAAGAAGCCTCCTGAGGTTGGAGGCTCCAAAATGTCAAAGGGTGATGGCACTTCTACTGATTCTGACAGATACTCTGTGAATTCAGAGAGTCCTTCCATCTCTGGCAATATGGAAGCTGAGTTGAGTTTTATGTTAATAAAGTCTTGAAGATTGTGTCTGTCAAGGTTGGAATTTTTCCAGTCCCCTTCCTCAGGGCAGAAAAGAGTTAGGCTGGCTTTGTTGGCAGGGTGTGTGGTGCTTAGTAATTCACCGATCTAGGATTGTAAAACAAAAACACAAGATGTAGCGCATAAATTCATTTTTTAATGACAAATAATGTCACAACATAATATTTCCTGATCAGATAGATAAAATCTTTTTAATTCACTTCTGCACTAGTGAATACCCATTGTAGAAGTGAAATGAACTTGTGACCACAATTAGTTTATTACTGTATTTTTTTAAATACAAAGGACCTTATTCTTGGTCCCTATTGCCCAAAGAACAACAGTACACTGAAGTGCTCCCTTTACTCCTCCACCTTCTATAGGAGGATGAAACAGGTTTTTATATTGAGAGCATATGAAGACTATGAGGCTAATGCTGTATGAGCTGCCACTATCTCTACCATTGGTTCATGAGTCTCCTTGCTGATCCAGTCCATCCAGAAGGGTCAGCCAAAAATCTAAGGGACAAAGCACATACACTTAACAGGCAGAGGGTTACTGCAACCCAGAGGTAGCCACCTTCCTCATCTCTTCTTTCACAGGATATATTCCATCACACCATTGTTACTGCAGTTCTTTCTGCAGACTGGCTCCTGAAAAGCCAGAATTGCTCCCAGATTAGCACAACTACAGGGGAGTTTTCCAGAACACTAAGAAATGAGTTATTGCTTCACAAATTCAAACAGCTACAAGTTTTGTCTCTGTGACTATGAGGTACCAGGCTAAAGAAAATAAGCATTCAGGTTAAAAATGTTCTTGTCATTATTTTGGTTTTTAACTCATGAAGCACAAAAGTTGAAACACAGAACAACTTCATTAATTTTTACAGTGTTTGATAACATGCTAGTACCAAAACCAGCTACTGAAATAAGGGCACATTAAACAAGAATTTCTATGCTATAGAGTGAAGGGCTGCAGTTCTGTTCCAGTCTGAACTAAAAAACAATATTTGACGGTCCCAGATTAGTAGGCAAGAAAATATGAAAAGGTATGATATATTTTATAACTTCTTACAGTTACACAGATACTTTCATTTCACTTTTTTTTTTAACTGACAATTAGGTTAAATGTAGCCCATTTCTGTTCTATTTGCTCTTAACAAAGAGATCACCAACTTCTTCTTTAAAGAATTAATTCAGACATAAAACATCAGTGCAAATATGTCAGCACAGCATCATGTAAAATACCACAACCTTCCTTGCTCAAACGTGGATTCAAGCTGTAAGAAGAAGCTGACTCAAATGTGGGTTCAAGCCATAAGAAAGTTTTTCATAAAGATGACATAGATTATGCTAAAGATGAATAATTTGCAAGTCTTGGGTCACAATCTGAATCAGCAGAATAAATGGATATATAAAAAATTGTTGATATTTGATTGCAGTAGATCTCTTTGACCCTCCTTGTGCACATGCCTCACTTCCTTTCTTTGTGTTATGTATTTTAGCATTTAGCAAAAATAAAAGTCAAGAAAGATGCAGTGGCTGTTATTGAAACAAAAATAATACAATCAATACCTAAATAAAGCAGAAAATAAATATTTTCTATCTTCATTTGTCAGGCTTACTTAGTATCCAAACCATTTGATAAGAGTATAAATAAATCTCACCCATATGTCAGACATGGCTTTGTTTGAAAAGGAGAGGAGAAAAAACAAAGCAAAACATATAAAAGGAGGAAAGGCTGAAAAGGCTGAAAAATAAGGAAAACAGAAGAATTATTCCTGTAGTTTATTGCAGAAATAAGAAAAAAGGGGCAGCACAGACCACAGCTCTGAAATGGATTTAGGATCTCAAGTGTACTCCTTATGCTGTGTCTCTGGTCGGATTGAAAACACATTATAAGGGAGAGACAAAAGTAGCAAAAGATCACTTCCTCTGGATGAATAATGGACACAATAAGGTCATGCTGGAGCTCAAGCAAACTTTTGCTTTTTCAGTGCTGAAATTTCAAATCTCACTCCACTGATATGCTCCTAATAAATTTTGGAAACTAAATTCCTAGGGATGAAGCCATATAGTTTATTTAAATATATACTTTACAGAGTAGCCAAATTAAGCTTGATAGCTTGTTTATTATGGGTTCCTGCCCTATGGGGACTTTCAGACAGTACATTAAGCAAGACAGCAAAATAACAAGTCATGAAACAAACGGCACTGAATACTGATATACTTCATACTTAACTTTTTGGTACATAAAAATCACAAGACTTACAGGTTTCACTGGCCAGATTTTAAATGCTACCTGATAGAAGCCAAGCAGGTAGGTTATGCAAAAGCCTACAGCTATTCCAACAGACAGCTTTTGTCTTATTTAATGTCACCTATTACTTAGCTGTCACCAGGCAGCAACAGAATCACAGAATCACAGAATTCTAGGGTTGGAAGGGACCTCGAAGGATCATCTAGTCCAACCCCCCTGCCGGAGGAGGGTCACCTAGAGTACATCACACAGGAATGCATCCAGGCGGGTTTTGAATGTCTCCAGTGAAGGAGACTCCACAACCTCTCTGGGCAGCCTGTTCCAGTGCTCCGTCACTCTCACAGTGAAAAAGTTTCTCCTGTTATTCACATGGAACCTCCTATGCTCCAGTTTGCAACCATTGCCCCTTGTCCTATCATTGGTCATTACTGTAAAAAGCTTGGCTCCATCATACTGACACTCACCCTTTACATATTTGTAAACATGGATGAGGTCACCCCTCAGTCTCCTTTTCTCCAAGCTAAAGAGACCCAACTCCCTCAGCCTTTCCTCATAAGGGAGATGTTCCACTCCCTTAATCATCTTAGTGGCTCTGCGCTGGACTCTCTCAAGCAGCTCCATGTCCTTCCTGAACTGTGGGGCCCAGAACTGGACACAA
>VZRW01002936.1:86798-106764 GCA_013398125.1 Aegotheles bennettii
GGTCCTCCTTCTTGCCCTTCTTGTAGACTGGAGTGACATTTGCTATCCTCCAGTCCTCAGGCACCTCTCCTGTTGCCCATGACTTACCAAAGATGATGGAGAGTGGCTTAGCAATGACCTCTGCCAGCTCCCTCAGCACCCTTGGGTGCATTCCATCCGGACCCATCGATTTATGGATGTCCAGATTGCTCAGCTGATCCCTAACCCAATCCTCATCTACCAAGGCAATCTCCTCCTTTATCCTGACTTCTTCTGGGGCATTAGGGATCAGGGGCTCCTGGGGAAAGCCTGCAGGAGTAAAGACAGAGGCAAAGAAGGCGTTCAGCACCTCTGCCTTCTTTATATCCTCTGTCTCTAGGGCACCCACCTCATTCATCAGTGGGCCTATATTGCCTCTAGTGTTAGTTTTATTTGCTATGTATAACATGTATAACATGGTGTCAAATTCAATTTGATGGCTTTGTATGTGCACCTTAGATAAACGCGTATCTTTTAAACACAGTGCTATCTATCTCCTTCCATTGTCAAAAGGTTGCCAGATTTGCTGTTTCTGGAAGTTACAGTTTATTTCCCCAAATTAAAATTTAATTCTTTTGTTAAGCAATTTATACCAAATCTAAAGTAAAATAAACAAATGTTTTGAAAGAAGGCCTATAATGAAGAGTAATAGCATCAGCATCAGGCTGCTGATGCTAACTAGCTATGCAGAGGGCCATTTTTGATCTTCTTGAAACCTCTGCCGTCATACAACAATGTATGGAAGGCAGTTTTTTGAACACACCTCTTGATCCGTGAAGATCTCAATGAAGTTCTGGAAGGAGAAGGACCCTGACTGAAGAATAAGTTCTCCTGTGTTTTCAAAGCACTGTCCAGTTAGTACAAGGAGCTTGTGTCTTGCAGCATCTGTGATCATTAAGCGCACCTAGAGTGAAGGATAGAAACACATCATTAATGGGAGCTATCATGTGTTCCTATATTCCGCTGAGAACATGCAATTTACTTCTCCTAATTTAGACGCCAGAGTCTCCCAGGACTGTTGACATATTATCAAGTTACAGCGTTATCTACAAAAGACAATGAGAAAGGTGCAAAAGGGAAAAAAGGAGGGACAAGAAGCAATCAGAGAGATCTGACTAATAAACCAAACTTAATGATATGGAAAAATGAGCAATGAGGAGAACAGAATAAAATTTGAATGAAAAGGTAGTATTTCCAATGAACAAACATATTCACCAAATATAACTCTTGGCAAATTTTAATAGCACTGTATCAGGACTGCCTTGGTGAACTCTGTCCCATGTGCTCTATGTGTCAGACTCAATTTTTGGAAGGCTATTCTTTCCCAGACTACAGCATTACTTGCCATTCAGTTGCAAAAACGTCACTGAAAAGTAACAGCTACAAATCACACAAAAAAGTGGCATATTTAGACGGCAATTCTGTTGTAACCTGAATCATCTACCAAGTTAAAGGACGATTTTGCTTCACCAAAATCATAAACTTGAACATCAAGTACTCACATACAGTCACAGGCACCATTTATACCTAAGGACATCACTAACTATGGACACTATAGGGTTTTAAAGTGTGCCAACCCAAGACCTTTTTCAACATACAGTATTAAATTAAGTGGATGCCTGATAGCACAAAGGAGATTGCTACTGAGAAATAAACTTCTGCATTTTGAAATAACTCTTAACTATTTTAAGGTAGCTGCTCATTATTTTACTTGACTCTCACTACAACTACTATTAATTCATGTCTCCTCCCCAGGGGGAGATTTACTTGCATGCTAAGAGAAATCCTTATATTCAGTATACATCTATTGGCTGAATTCAACTTAAGTTTAAAGAAAAAAAACCCTAAACAAAACCTGTGTCAGATTCTGTACCCTTGAGTAAATTTTTTACAAATACTTCAAAAGTCTTGTCCAACACTGAAAAATCAATTCAGCCTATGGTAAGGTATGAATTTCAAGTGCACTAATTCCTCTGTTTAAGGAGGAATTAAGTTAAACCAGAGCAGTGATTCCTGAACAAGGCTGTCCATGTATTAAACTAAATGAGCAGAGTCCATCTGGAACAACTCCACATGATATTACACACAAGCTTCATCTCCATGGAGATGACATAATCACCTCAGCTCTCCTAGCAAGCTATTCTTTCAAATTTTTGTATTGATTGTTAAGCAATCAGTTTTTCTAAATAACCCCTGCTCACGCCAGGGAGGCTGAGCCAGGAAGGCTTGACCTGAATCTCTGCTGAACAACTCGCATTTCCAGTACAAGTAGAAAAGAGGCACTGAAAGGTATGTATCCGAAAGAAGATCCCAACTCTACCACATTTTGATTGCTATTTTATTAAATAAGTGATCCTGATGCTTAGCAGCAGAAAGTTCCTTTAATTAAATGCAGGACTAATGTTGGTCTGTCACTAATTGCACTACATAATTATAAATTCAGCAGTATTCTTGCTAAATTGAGTGTATCTATTTCTATCTCAGACAAAAATATAGGTAAGGGCAGCCAGCTGTCTGATGTGTGTTGCTCAAATCTTGTCTGTTTTAGCTGTATTAAAGCCATAAAAGGACTGGCTTCCTCTTCCATGTTTTCTCTCATTGCTGGCAGCAGTGCTGGGCAGTCTGCCAACTTATGTGTAAACCCACCAGGTTTTCCAACAGCAAAATTATTTCCTGACTTGTGAATCACTGATATGCGACTGTCATATAATTCCCCTTCAACATATTTTATTAATTGATGATGAAATACGTTCTGCAGAGCTAGCAAACTAAGGCAAGAAAAATCCTGCAGATTACAGAGTATAATGTATGATACATGTGGAAGCCCTTCAAGAGACACATAAATTCTGTGTCTGGGTATAACGAAGGCTATCTGAAGGACTATCAGAAATTTGTCTCTGATTTCAAGACCACTCCATCTCTGAGGAAATACTGCAAGGTGAGGATTTTGTTCAGCTTTACTCTTGGTTGAAGTCCAAAATTGTTTGAAGGCAGTGAAGAGCAAGATGTAGCCTCAGTCAAAATAGAGGTAAAGATGGAGTGTGGACAGAGACAGGAGCATCAGCGTTATCAGTGGTTTCCCAGACTTACAGTATAGTCACAGGAGCATTAGGGAAACAGAGTGGGGCCTTATTAAGAAGAAAGTAACTGTTCACGGGAGTTTCAGAAACTTGTTTTCCTTGGGAAACTACAGTCTTTCTCCCCTTGGGCCTCTCTTTTCTGGGAGGTATTTTGGCATTTGACCGAACATGACAGGAGCTTTGGGCAGAAGCATGCTCAGACTGCCACCAGTATAGTATGGCTATTGCCAGACAGATTAGAAGGAGCTTATTTTAATATAATTTTCCTTTGTTTTTTTCCTGAACAGATAGATTTCACATTCCTCTTCTGGTGAAATCAGAGCTCCATGGTATATCACTGTCTCCCCAGAAGCAACCTGGAAATATCTTGACACATGAAACTAAGTTTTCTATTTGCCATAATGGGCAAATCATCTTTTTCTGGCTTATGTCCACTCAGAGACTTGCTTAGCCAGCCAAGGTAAATCTCAGCTTGTAACTTCTGGCTGTGACCAGTTTGGCAAGATGAAAGCACAGAAAAAAATGCCTCCCAGTCTAGTGAGAGGAAATTAACTTAGCCAGACACCTTAGAGAGCCAAAGGAGTAAAGCCAGAGTTCAGAAGTCATTAATGGGCCTCAGACTGTGTTTTTTCATGTGGTCATCCATCACAGGTTTGATGAGCAACAGTCACAGAAACAGCATTTCCCTACTTTTGGCAGTTCCTTTGGCTCTTCCCCTTCTGCTACACACACACACTTTACAGCTTTTTACTCTGAATGTCTGAGTGTATTAAGAGCTGCTATTTAGCTGACCCCCTTGCTCCTTACCAAGTACCTCTAATGCCTTGTAATAGATTTTCATGCTTAGTTTTTTAGTGAATGAGCTGCTGTTAACTAAGGTGACTTACTTATTTAAACTTTTACAACTTCAGAAATTTCGTTTGTTTCAGTGTCCTTTCTCCTGTTTGTGTTTAACATCACTTTAGGTTGGTAACAAAATAGATCTTTTCACTATGTACTACAAACAAAGCTGCCTCATTTCCCAATAGAAATGGTACTATGTCAGTTCTTCCCAGCACAGGCTAGCAATGCAATTATCCCTACTTTTCCAACCTTCAGTCTCACTAGCTAAATTTGTCAATTTTATCTTTTGAACTACACACTTAGTTCTTTGACTCTACTCTAGTGAGTTCATGAGGAATTGGCAGTCCTCTTCTGGGGCACTCTCCAGAGTAGATTGATCATGTCACGTGCTTTTGAAGGACAGACAGATCAGCCTGAAGTCATGACCACATAGCTGATAATTCTTCTCAAAGACATAAACTTGTCTCAGGGGACCCTCAGGCACTTTTTTCATGTGCAAAATAGGCATCCACAGCTACCAAACAACAGAAGAACATGAGAAATCAGATGCAGCTTCACCACAGCTGTCTCCATCAAGGAGGGAGTGCTGGAATCAGAGGTGTGTTTCTGGACTATGCCTCTGATGTTTGATCAGGGATCTGTGAAACTGGGAAGAAAATTAAGGGATGGCTGATGTTTTTCATGATATTTGCTCCTAACACGTCCTTTCATCCACAGTTAGGACCTGTTCTTAGTCTGCTGAGACTCTGAAACACAGTATTGGTGTTTGTCAGCCACTATGCTGGAAGGCAGTAACTGATATTCAAGAACCATCTCAACTACATCTGTTTCACTGCTCCCACCCTGTCCCCTTAGAGGAGCTATTATAACACATCCAATGAAGTATTTCTGACTTACCTCAGTACTAACTGCTTCATCTGAGGGATTGATCAGGACTACAGTTTCTAAGATATCACTTCTGTGGTGAAGAATCTTCTGACCTGCAAGCACAGAGAGAAAAAAAAAAAAAAAAAAAAGAAACTAAATTCAACCAGCATGGTTTAAACCAGCACTTTCCATGAGCTTGTACATTCTGCTGTGTGGCAGGTCTCTGGTCACCCAGAGCAGCCCACACTGGTCACAGCAACTGCTGCACTGCCTTTCTCTTCAGAAACACCCATGGCATTTAGTCCAGTGAGCCAGGAACACCACTCCGGAAAATTCAAGGTAATGAAAACAAAGTGGCAACAGTACTAGGTCCTGTTCCTTCCTCCTGACTGGAGGAGTCCCTGTAACTCATCTTGGTCTCACAGAGCTGGTGTGGATCAGGGAATGGAGTACCCATCACCTGCTGAGCATCTGGCCCTGTATTTTCATGGACATAGCTACACCACAGATTACAGCTGAGATTACACAGTCCTCTAACATGCCCAGGTGGTTTTAAAAGAGCTTTACCAAGAACTATTAGAAGTTTGACTGCAGCAGCAGGAAAGTCAGCATGGGCTGCAAACTTACCCTGCAAGAAGCAAAGTGAATACTTGAGTTGTACACAGGGGCTGCCCACCATTGCTAAAAAGCACAATTTGTGAGACAAGCAAAGGAGTCCAGGAGTGGCTTTGCTACCAACCACCACCGGCACCGTCTGGCATGGCACTTGCATGCCCTGTCACAGAGCATGGGAGCACTCCCAAGCCAGGCAGCGAGTGTCCTACTCAGGCCTCAGGTTCCTAGCCACACCAGACAAACCAGGTGAAAGCTGGGACTCACCCTGCCAAAACTCCCCATTCAGCTTCCACTAATATTGATTAGCACTGGAACATGATGAGAAATCTGCTATGGGATAGTCAGATAGTTGCTGTGCTGCCCTGCTTCATCTTCCTCCAGCTTACAAAAACCGCAGCAAGCAATGTTAGGCAACAAGAATGAACAGGCATACAAATAGAGGCTAGCTCCTGAATGAATAATGTCTGGGGCAGCTTGGAGCAGCCTCGCAGCTCACTGGCTTTCACACTTAGTAGTTAGTCTGTCTTTGTATTTAATAGTGATATTCATCTGACTGTGAGTGGATGCCAGAAAAACACAATGGGACTCTTGACATTATTTTTTTCTTATGTTAATTGGCAAGTTCTTATCAGGGTCTCTTTCTGTGAGAACTGCAGTGAGATTAATTAACAGCCATACTGTCATTCAGAAATCCTGACTGGCAATTAGTCCAAAAAACCAGAAGAGCTGTCCTTTCTGAGCAAACTGCCTGGTGCAATATTAATCAATTAAAATAATTGCGCTTAAAAGGAAGTAAGAGGGACACAGAACAAGTCACCTATTTGCCAACTTAGAAAAGCTCCCCTGTAAAGAGACATAAAATAACGAGGCCGAGAAGGGCCACGCTGAAAGGAGCTCTGCATTCCTGAGAGCACCAGGCGGCCGGGGGCAGCCTGAGAGGGTGGGCAGCCAGCCTTTCCCACACCGGTGCTGCCCCCGGCCCTTCCCCGGGCAGCCCCCCCAGGCAGTGGGCTCTGCCCCCATGAGCAATGCCCTCCTCCTCCTTGCCCTGACACACACCTTCTGCCCTCCTCCTCCTCCTCCTCACCCGCCAAGCTTGCAATGTGCTGTGTCTTTTGCTTCTGCTCAGGGGAAGTTCTGCACTTATAAGCGTAAACACTTATAATCAAATGATAGCAAGTGATGGAGAAGGAAAAAAGATAATGTTCCTAAAATAGGAGACAGGTTTGTAGTTTACTCTCTTGTGCCTGACAGTGACTGGAGACCTGTGGATAATAATCTAATTAGTTTGAAGAAACCTAGTTTTCTTAACACATGCTCTTCTTGCCGTACCTCCATGAAAGAAAGATAGACTGTATATTATGAAGGGGGAGGAGGGCAGTTCTCATTCTGCAGCATCCAGTTCTGGCATTAGCCCTCCTAATTAAATTTGTTTTTATAGCTCTGCTTCCTTGCCTAACAGGAATGCATATGCAAGGCTACATTCAATAAAATATCCAGATGGCTCTGTTACCACAGACTCCTCCAGAAGATACTCTGAGATCTGATATTTTAGTTATTCTGCAGATTCCTCTCAAATTAAGAGATTAGGCAGTGTTTACTGAATCTAGTCTTTACCATTGGTAAGGAAACAGAAGAAATCATCACCCTGTAGTTGCCACAGGTATTTCTCACTTAATAGTTGTTGACAAAGAGCACACACTTTGCTTCAGGCCAGACTAAGCCTCATATATGATTAGACATTAACACATTAAACACAGGTAGAAAAGAAATGCAATTAGACACATGCAAAGATAGACAAAGATGCATAATGTCCACCTGACTCAAAGCACCCACTTGGGACTTCACCGAAGCTGCTCAAAGTCATTGTATTTCTGTAGATGGGAGAGACTTGACCTGAGGAGTTGCAGCTCCTGCTGACCACACACATCCTGTGTTCCCATGGGCCAGACACCCAGTTACAGCGGTTGCATAGTTTCACGCACCTTGATATTGATTTCCAGAGGTCTTCACCTTGTACATGGTGCCTGTCCACAGCTGCAGTGCGTGACTGCCTCCCTCTTCAACTCCTCAGCACCAACATGTGCTACTGCTTATCATACAGGGTGGGGGCCCAACACTGGCAGGGTGTGAGTCACTACAAAGGCTCCCATCCCACATAAAACTTGGGAATTTTGTGGCTACTAGCTGGTATCAATAACATGATCCCATGTCACTGCTTGAGAAATAAAAAAGTCTTTTTAAAAACCATCTACGGTTTTGTAAGAGCAACATAGGCTTACTGCCCAGGTTGCTATCCCAAGATGCTCAACTGGAATGAAGGTAAGTGTCCCACAGGAACAGCTTTATCTAACAGAAACACACTATCATAGTGTGAGAGCAGAAAACAGCAACAGCATTTCACAGACTGGCAAGAGAGTGTGAGTTACTGAACTACAGATGGAGTGGAAAATCTAAGACTCGTGGGAGATCTGGGGTTGCTTCCAAACAGGGCAACACTGCGTTTGAGGAGCAGCAGCTTGCAACCTTTTTCATCTATGTTTCTGGGTATAGATGTCAGGAAAGGATTTACATATTTTATTCCTACCCAAGACAATACCTTGTTTATTGATATCCACACATAGTAACATCTTAAAAGCTTTAGTTCTTGATGCCTTTACATTCGTGGTAAGCAAGAGCTGGATGACCGTAAAATAGGACCATAAAATCAGCTAAGGGTTTCATACATGTGAATATATAGGGGGCTTGGAGGTAACATGGGGGAATAGAAGGGGGGTTTTACACTCTCTTTCTGTGCATCCAAATACTAAAGGTCAAAGCATAGGCAAATCAGACATTCTTTTACATTTGATTAATTTGATAGAAGAAAATATGCCTTTAGCAAAACCAGAAGTAATAAATAGCCTGAAGAACACAACAAAGGTCTTCACCACTGAGGTGAAGGAGCATGGTCTTTGAGCTGCCAAGACTCAGTATTGGGATTTATCAGTAACTATGCTGGAAAGCCATAACTGAGATTCAAGAATTACCTCAACTATATCTGTTTCAGATTTACCATGTCTGATGAAGGCTATTGGAAGGTTATCATATCCCCTGTACAAATGAACATACACACACACACATATATATATAAATTCATTTGGAAAAAAAGGAACTTTTTTCCTAACGAACAGTAATGCAATAACCCATACATTTTAAAAAACTACAAACTGTTCCTCATTGTTTCACCTTCTTTTTCTAGTGAGGACCCAAATTTGTCCTTCAAAAAGACAAATTAACCTTGTGTTCAACATGGTTGTTCTATATTATCAACAGAGTATTCAGAGTTCTGAATGACTGGTCATCTGATGGCTGCTGTTTCTTATACTAACTGAATAAACTATTTTTCCTTTTTCAACACGAAGATCAATGGGCAGAAATGGTCAAGTAATGCTTTACTTGTGACCAGCCCCCAAACCTCCCCACTGTCAACCTGCAGGCACTACATTGCAACAATGATCAAGATCCCCTTTTATGGCAGATTATCCATTATCTGAAGAAATCTTGCTTAGGTTATATGGAGCGTTTCATCCTCTTCACCTTCTCCATTATGATGGGGCCATCAGAGCATGTCAATTTTCCTGCCGACCTAAACTTCAAGCTAGAGAAATAGGTACTTAAGTGTACAGCATTAAGCCAGGTAGAGGGTTTTACAGCATTCTCAAAGCTAGTTCTGATGTAAAAATCTGACGTTTTATATCTGCAAGTAAGAACAAAATGATTTGCAGACTTGATGAAGAAATGTATAATGTTGAGGCACTGGACTATGAGAGCACAACTTCAGAAAGTCCCTTTCAGGGATGGTCTGAAAGCTTTGCAGGTGATGCTGGGGGCTGCACAGACTAATCAGTCAGTCTTGTAACTGGCTGACATGATGGGAAGTGCATAACACAGGCATAACTCCATTTATGTCAGAGAAGATAGATTCACTTGCCTCCAGGGCTCAATTCAGCCCAAAGACTTCTTAAATTTAAGCTTGGTGCAAGGAAGGTATAGTATTTTTTTCCCACAAGAACCATTATATCTGTATGAATACTGGAGTACTTCCCACACTTCTAGGTGAACATAAAATCCATACCTGCTAGGATGCTGAGATGGCATAACAGCTGTGGACAAAAAGTCAGCTCCACCAACATTGCTGAGCCCTCTGATGGTGACAAGGATTTGGAAGAGTGACAATGACTGCAAAGTGTGACTGTTTTTCTTGTAATTATTTACACCTGCTTGCTCTGAATACAATGGTTAGGTTCAGATGCCTGCCTAATGTTATATGTTTTTAATAGACAATTATGTGTTATCTCTGCAAAGTTAGGTTAATCTTTCTTGCATCTAATATGCTGAAATACTGAACTGTCTTGTGAATTTGCAGGAAGCATAAATCCCTGTTTTATTTTCTCCCTTTTCCTTCATAAATGGAATTTATATTCAAGTTTCATACAGCTCAGCTGCAACCCTGGTAGTTAAACATTTTTCCTATCCACATCTGACTGGCAACAATTATAAACTACAAGTCCTAAGAGGCAATATCCTGCAGCCTATTGTGTTTTAGCATTTTCAAGCTCACATTTATATAATGAAATAGGCCAGTTGCATATAATTTCATTTCAGTTCTTGGATAGGTCCTTATCTGTCAGATCTCATTTGGGTTTATACTTCCAGGTAATAATAGAAGCCTGAAAGTAGAAGGCTAGACAGAAGATGATGATGCATCCTGAACAGTAACTGACATATTCAGCCTCCAGTTACTGAACACGAACCCAGTCCACCAATCCTTGCTCAGGACTCTTGAACTGCAGTGAAGGAAAGCAAGTAAACCTGTTTGCACTAATATTCATAGGTGGGTTCAGATCTTCTGCTTCTAATACCTGCAGGCTTATGAACTGAGCTGTGGTAGGAGCTTGCTGCTAGAACTACAAGTGGTCCCAGGGGACTCCACCACTTCATGACCCATTTCCACTGAAATCTCCTGAAGTAAATTCAAGGCATTAAACTATGTTTTCACATACCCTGTTGATCAACAGACTAGCTGTATCAACTTTTCACACTAAATATTAATTTACTGAACTGTTTGCCAACTTTGAGTGACATCTACTTTGCTGCCAAAGTACAGCCGTTTATCAAGTGGAAGCAAACCACTGGCCTTTCACTCCCATCTGTTACTGTCAGGGGCAAATTATTACTCTCAACCACCATTTCCCACCTTCAGAAACAGTATTTTTTGCATAATTCTTGATGTTTTATAATTTCAGACCTTTATGAAGGACTGCTAAAGCATTAAAAATCTCTTCTGAACAAAGTAGTACTACAATAAGTACTCTGAAAAAAAAGTTGAAGTAAATCAGTCTAAAGCACAATAACAATAATAGTTTAGATGTTATGTTTCTAATTACTATTAAAATAGGTTTATATACCAGAAAGAAGATATGCCACAAAAACTGAACCAGGTGCCCTAGGAATTTCATTAAAAATTTCACTGAGATTCTGGACAAGAGTGAAATTTAAAACCAAGATTGCTGAAGACCTCAATAAAATCAGAGTCAAAGAGAACAGAATCTCTTGTTTATAGACTGAACTTGCAACAGTAGTGGAATCCAATGCTCCTGATAAATGGGTTCACCCTTGACTTTGCTGAAGGAAAAACATATCCACTAGTCAGCCAACAGCACCAATCTATGCCATGAGTTCAGTTGCAAGTTATTGCTATTGAGCATTAAAACTCTACCAACAATCACTTGAAGTGACTGTCTGTCTTTAATTATTGGAATACTTCTTTGATTAGGACACCAACCATTTCTTATCTCTCCTATGATAATCAATTATTCCCAATACCCAAGATTTCATACATCTAGTGGAACTACCCAATATCCTAACAAATTGTTGTAGAGATAGTGCGTCTTTGTTTTCTCATTTGATGCCTAATTGCTGCTGTAGTCAGGCATGGCTGTCCCTGAACTCTGCCATTTCTGCTCTTTCATTGACCTGTGTCAGTTACAATCCACATGGTGGATAAAGCTCAAATCCCAGAAGCCTTGTCTGCCATTATTTGGCAGCACTGTAATTTCAGTGAGAGAATGGCAAGCAAAGGACACAAATCTGAACTGGCACAGCTGAAATTACACCTTGCAGACAGGTGAGTGCAGCTTTATGACCCAACTCCAAGAAATGATCTCTTGGAAGGGAATGATAGGAAGGAAAAAAAAAAAGGAGATTTAAGAAAGCAGAGCAGTTTAATAACAAGGCAGAAAGTGAGGGAAGAGTGATGGCTGTTTACCAGATGGCCATGCAATGTCCCTGGTCATGAGAACTGCCTTGTTCAATAGTGTGGCTCTAGTCAGTATAGTTCTGAGAAGCAAAAATCCCATCCCATCCCAAGTGTCTGACATGGGCTTTCACCAACACTTCATTTACCTGAACTCACCTTCTCCCATCGGAATTGCCCTTCCAACCTTGAAATGAAAGGTAAGCTAGAAGACTGCTGGACATCATCAACATGGAAAAATTTGTATGTACCTTTATGTCTTATTCTTCAATTGTTTTGCCCTTAAAGCCTTTTTATATAAATGTGTAGTCTTTTCCGTTATTTTCAAGGCAGTAAGTAGCAGTTATTAATGTTTCATATAAACAAAACTTAGAATCTTCCCCCAAAATATTCACAGTTCAGAGTGGCTTCCTGAAATGCATATTTTAATCTTGTTTAGGAATATTTCCACATATTGGATTCATAGCTTAAAATTCTAGAGACACTGCAATCTCTCAACAACTACTTTAACAATGAATTTTATCTTTAGAATACATCTGATAGGTGTGAAAGGATTTTAATCCCATAAAATAGAAATAAGGAAACAATTTTCAAGGTCATACAGAAAGAGAAGCCTGACTTTTTAGAAACAAACCAGAGTGCAGCAACTATACAGTCCTTTTGGTTCTTCAAGTTACATCACTATACTGTGTGTTAGAAAATACTCAAAATCTATGCAGAGTGGATTATTTTTTAGATGGACTCTCTTAAGTCACCTTTAACTACTTCAGAGAGCTGAAATTCTTCCATAAACCACTCGTCTGGCTATTAAGATACATATATTATTTAACAAATAATAATGTTAACACTGCAGGTCTTGAAACTCTAGCAACAAATGGAAATAGACACCAACACCCACTGAAATTTGTGAGAAATTTGTCCAGGCCTATCCAGGCAAAAACAAAGGAATTTGCTATTTTCTTCTCTTAGTTTTTGTATTTCATAAACTTTAGGCAGGCAGATAGGCAAACGTGAGAGTCTCGGTAAACTGTTATCTTGAGTTACACATTTCCATTACAAGTAATAATCTTAAAAATCTGTTAACAGCAAGTTACTAAATTATTGGCATGTGTAATATGTCAGCCCTATAATTTTAGGCTGCAAGCCTCTCATTGTATCATGTTAATCTCTCTCCTACCCTTAAACTTTAAATGCTTAGAAAATGGCAAGGGCAGCTTTATGATATGCTGCAGAACTGATCCATGGATGTAGTGCTGCAATTTTCAGCTGCACAGCACATTGCCCGGTACTGCATAGAAACTGGCAGCCAACACGATGGGAGACTGCAGTGATGCAGAGCTGACTCATCAGTCCTGAAGGTCAATCAAAGTCCTAGTCTGAGCCTGCATTTGGGAGTATTACTAACCAGGGAAGAGAAGGATTGCTGCTCAATATCAGACATCTTCCAGAAACAACATTCTTTGTCTAGGAAGAAGGAAATTCCTTCTCTTACCACTGGAAAGCATCTTAGACCCAGAAACTAAAATAATCCTGAGCAGAGCAGATTATTTCCCAGTATAATTTATTTGCAATAGTCCCCACAATGTGATATTTTAACTTTGCTAAGTTATTCAGAAAAGGAATCTCTCTTTCACATCCCAAATCAGTGTTAACTGTCAAATAGCCAAATAAAATCTTATTTGGAAAAAAGACTACTTCTTTTTCAATACCTCTTTGGTTCATTATCTCATACTCCACTGTTTATTGACAGCACTATATATCATAATTCACAGGACTGGTTGAAAGCTCAAGTGTTCTTTTGTTATACGAAGTGCCCAGTATATTCACATTACAGACAAAATCACTTACTGGGCTGTCGAAGATGCTAAGCAAATGGGTGCATCAAAAGAAAAGTGCTTGGGACTTTTTCCAAGGGCTGCTTTTTATGGAAAAGAAACATCAGATATATTTTAATGACTTCTTATAATAAAATATGAGTGTGCCAATCTGCATTAAATAACATAGTGTCTAAGTTAAATCCAAGCGCACTCCACTGGAAAACTGCTACTGAGTTCAATAAGGAGTAGAAAAGGTTCTCTGAATATAATTATCTGCTGTTGAAAACAAAATAGGGAACATCAGCATTATGTTTCTCCTTAACAGAATTTAAGGAAGTTGCCAAGATCCCTCCTGTATTTAAAAAAACCAACCAACCAACCTCAGTTAAATGTACTTTATTTCCTTTCAAATATTGCCATTGCTAAAACCTCCTTCTTACATCCTTCTATTTTATCTACCTGTGCTGCAGTGCCTGGCTGTACCATTCTGCCCTCAGCATCCTGACTGCCAGGGAAGGTAAGTTTTCTCAGAGTTTTTTTCCCTTTTCTCTGCAGTTCTTTGTGCAGATGCTTCCTTGCACTTCACTGCAACTCCCACCTCCATATGGAAAATGAAGCAGGGAAAGCTCAGGAAAAAACTGATGTAAAAGCAAAGTGTGCAGCAAAGGGACAAATACTGAAATCATATTTCAGAAAAAAATAATTTCAGAAGTCTGCTTTTCCTCTTCCCAGACATCTCCACCTGTATACATTTTTAGTCTTTTACTCTCTCCCTTCCAGGAGAAGTCTCTGAATTTTGATCATTTCAAATCTCTGTTAATGCTTCCAAACTGTTACAGCCTACTTACTAATGGATTTTCATTACTATGGCAGCTGAAACCAAACCCAAAGCTGCAATTAAAATCCTCAGGGGCTATTTCTGGTCTTGAAGTCATTACTGCATATGCAACTTAGTTTTAAGTTCATCTGCCATCTCTGTCCAAAGTCAGACAAGTCAGTACCACCTATAAGGGTTTCACGTGAGGAAACCATTCTTTCTCTCACACATATTTTCTTTGACACATATTTATTAAATGTTTTTGGTTTATATATGATTTCTATCCTTCCTTCTAGTTCAAATCAGAGAAGGACTTTATTGCCTTGGCAGCACACAAATAATGAATGACAGAACTGTTTGCAAGCACTAAGGGCTGTTGCAGAGGGCACTGCACTCCAAATTAGACACTTACATTGCAGTATATAAAATTATTTATGATTGAACCTTCCTACAGTCTGGTAATCAGTAAGTTTTCTTGGGAAAAAACCACAGTTTATAACCTACCCTTGGTACTTGTACTATAATGTTGTGTACAATAAAAATCCCAGGTTGTTTGCCAAAAATACCTCTTTAAACATAATTTACATTTACATTTACATCATGATGCTCTTTGAAGAAATGTAAAGTTCTTTCACAAGTAACATCACAGCTTTATTGCTGTTTCCTGAACGCGCTGTACAATCATAATAGCTGTATTTACAGTGGAAAAGTTGTATTTCTTAATACTTGGGTTTACTTTTGTGTGCTTCAGAAACTTATCATTCTGTTAAGTGCATTATTACTATCAACTAAGTTACTAGCTGTGGAATATCCCTGAGCCTCTGCAACCATTGCAAAACCTAACAAGATGCTCTGTTTGTAAGCGTTTTATGAGAATCAGGTTTAAGCTTTTCCTCTGGCAACCATCCAGCTTTCCCAACTCCATGGGACAACTTGTCCAAAGCTTTTATTTTGCTCTACATATAGTCAGTGAGAAAAGCCATCACAATAAGTAGTGTTGCTAATCAGTTTCTGGACTAGAATTCACTGCCCTATTCTAGCAGCAACCGCTTTCCTGGTCTGAAAGAGCAGAGCAACTGCACTACCCGACACCAGAGATCTTGCTCTGCCAAGACAGAAATTCACTTGGAAGCCTCAGAACACCTTCCTCCTCTGAGTCTTTACTGGACACGTGCAATTCTCCACCATGATGGTTTTATACAAATTGCAGATGTAATATGAAATCAATTGCCTCTTTGTACAGTACAGGCAAGCACTATTAATTAATTCCAGGTTTTACAAAAAAAGAAAATGAGGAGGTGCATCTGCCAGCTAGATGTTTCAGCACAAAGGGAACATTTTTTGGCTTTCATTTCCGGAATTAAAACAAGACATAAAGTCATACCTCCATCTTTGGCCTTAAATTTTCTGATGATGTGCTTAAGTACAACCAATTGGACAACACTGTAAGACTAAAAAAGTCAATGCTATCCTGTAATTAGAACATCAAAGACAGAGAGGGAGGGAAAAAATGGCAGGTATCTTCAGGAAATAAAAACCCACATCCAAATATCATCTTGAAAAGTCAATGTCTTTCAATAACTAAACTCTAAAATTTAAACAAGAGATTCCCCTAATCAATGGTGAAAACTGTAGTACAAAAAGTCATGTGTTAACAAGTAATGATAGCTCATATCCACCGATAGGATACAAGAAAAAAATACTCACTAACAAAAATCAAAGGGCTTGGAAATCAGAAATCAATGAACCAGCAAGTGTAAAAGCAAAAGTTGGCCATCTAAATGACAAAGTGGGCAGACTCCAGAGGACAGTCAGATGTCTAGCTTGGACAATTTTTTTCTTTTTTTTTTTTACTAGCACTGTACACTATCCCTGCACCAACTTCTGTATGGAAATACAAGGGAGGAATAAATCTAGTTCTGAAAACACCCACTTTAATCTTCAAGTGTTTGAGTTACCATTTCTGATACTCTTTTGTACTCCTGAGCTTCTTCCTAGAAAGAAGCAGATGCCCCTAGAAACAGTTCTGGCAGCCTCTGAGCTGAGGAGCAGAGGACTACCCTTGTTTACCCATAATGGGAGGATCCTCTCTGCTTACACAGCCACAGCAAGCTTCACAGCAGGGCACAGAATTTGCACCTAGTGAAATAGCTTCCTCCTGCATACACAAGAACTGCTGCGGAGAACTGTGTCATCTCTAACTAGATAAATGTCCACCAAACTCCCAGAAGTCCACCAAAATGTTCAGTACACATCAAAAGTAGTTACTTTAAAATGAAAGAAATCAAAAGCTCATCCTGTCATGGATTGGAAAAACATTTAATTAAATACGAGCCCTGCACCGGGTTCTGTCTCTTGTAGCTAAGTCTTCTTACCTTTTCCTAATCCTTCATTGTTATTTTGGAACCTCTAATAACCCTTTATGCCTCAAAAATACAAATCTCTGAAAATACTTAGTGTTATCCAGTGGGAATAGCCTTAAAATATTGGCCTGGTCCTTTGTGAAATTGTTGGAAATGTTTAGCATACCATGATTACTTAAAACTTTAAAGTCTATTCTTCCCTTTATGTGCATTCTTAACTCCTATTAATCTTGAAGAGCTTTATGTGCATACAACAATGAAAGATTAAACTCTTAATTATTTAAGAGGTGGTGATCAGACCTGTGGTGCTTTAAGGAAAAACCTCAAGAATATTGCGAGTGCTATATGGGGAGTTAATCTCATTACACACTACTAATAGCATTTGTGGCAGTGTTTGCTTCGTAAATCAACCATAGGTGACCACCTGGTGCCCTGTAATGGAAAGCTGCTTCTACAACACATGCACAGACCAGTCTGTTTTGGAGATTAATCTTTAAACTGCTATGAATCTATTCTCCTGACACTTTCTCCCCAGCTGAGAACAACATGTGTTTTTCTTTTCAGTTTGAATATTTGTAACTAAACAATAGAGCATTTTAAATTAATTTTTAACTACACAAATCTTTAACTTCTTTTTTTTAAAAAAAAATCAAAGATTCAAATACAAAGGCGTTTAGTTAGGAATAAATATATTGTGATGCTTTTCAGTGCAAACTTCACAGACTTGTCTTCTTGAGTTACCATATGATTGGCTTCCCGTAATACTTTCCAAAAGTAAAATTGCAGCAGGGCTGATTTTAAGTACTCTTCAAGACAGCCATCAGAGAAAACAAAGACATCTGTGAAAGAGAAACTAGTATACTGAAAACCATATGAGATGTCTCTTTTATTGGTCAGCATTGTCTTGTCTATAGAAGCTACCTATACTATTCTTAAATACACAGACATATATATATGGTTGATTTAGTGCATACCAATTAAATCAGCAGTCATGCTGACTCAAACCAGCTAGTGACCTAGCCCACAAACCAGTTTTACTGTAGATTTGAACAGAAAGGCCACCAATCACTAAGCAACTGTTCGCATGCACCAACCGAATAATTACAGATGGTTTCATCATACAGATAAAATCCTACTATGAAAAAAAAATTACCATTGGCAACCCTATGTATCTGTATCTGAAATTTAAAAATTTACAAAAATCAAACTTAAGAAAGAGGCTTGGTATTAGAATTAATTCCTCTGGATTGCATCCAGTTGTGATGCTTTAGGTTACAAGTAGGAAGAATGGTGCTCACTAACTTTTTAAACAACTTTAATTTTTAATTACTTTTGGCAACTGACACCAAGTAGCCTCCGGCAATGGAATGCCAAGATGAGACTTTAAAGATAGTTAAAGAAGATGCACTCACAAACGAGTCAAAACTGATATCTAGAGATGTGTTGGCAAAATATTATTAATAGAGCTAATGTGTTGATATGGATACAGAAAAATGAGGGCTGCAATTAAAACGGAAACATTGAAGAAAGAAATGTACAATACTTTTCTTTTATATGTTTTAAAAGATGTGTTGTATCCCTGTATCATCTGGGGATTTTATAACGATTGATACTGCTAATTTATTAAAGTGGTAGCACTTGAGCAATAGTGGGTAGATAATAGAGATGGAAAGGTTCTGTTTAAATCAGGGGATCTAGAACAGTTCAGATTTTTAAAGAGAGCCAGCCCACTCTCTCATTTATAAAGATGGCCCCTCTCCCCAGCAGGCTCCCAGCTGTGCCTTTATGTCTGTGCACTGATTGCCCTGGAAATGTGCTCCAGAAGTCCTCTAGTCTGGAGGCTCTTACCTGTAGCCCCAAGGGCCATACTATTGAAATTACTTTCATGCTGTGTTTCCCCGGGTAAAACAACTGGGGAGCATGAGCCAGAAAAAAAAAAACCAAACAGGTCTTGGGAGTTTCTTAAAAGAAGGTGACATGCAGAAAATCCAAATAACATGGAAAAACATCTCAGCTCTCATGTAGATGAGAATGATGGAATGTGGTAAATTCAGTAGATAGAGTAAGGACTGTTTAGTTGAAATTTTATAAGTATAAATCATTTATCAATAACCAACATCTTCATTTTGATTCAACTAGCCTCAAAAATTCCTGCAGGGTTCACCCAAAAATTGCTGCAGAGCATCAGAAGGGGGAATGTTATGGCATTTGGCACATACAGCATTTGAATATTCGTAAGTTTAATAGCATGCTCTTGGACAGACACGGACAAAAGTACACCCATTCTAAAATACCTTGAAGATGACCACTGGAAAAATCAAGAGAAAAACATTTTCCGGATTCAGATATGATGCTGTAACATTATGTATTGTCTAAGAATAGATGTCTACAGGGTAAATGAAGAAAGTCAAGTCCAAAAGTAGCATTAGGAAAGCCAAGTGCTGTACAAATTCAGACTGAATGTGCCTCAAGCCACATCTGTCTTATGGTGAACAGTATGCACTAGGTCTGCACATGTGGTAGGAAGCAAGGCAACCTTTGCATAAAGAGTGAGATTTCACTGTGTTCTCCTAAGAAAAAGAGCATTCTATATTGCCTCCATTTCTCAACTTAAAGGTAATTTCTGGAGACCTTCTCTTCAAAGAACAGCCCAAGCTCAGGATCTGAGCATCCCAATGGTTAGGAAATCAAGAAAGGGAGCCAGGAGACCTGTGTGGTTAAATAAGGAACTGCCGGGAAAACTCAAGAGTAAGACAACAGTATACAGATTATGGAAGAGGGGCTGGTCACTTGGGAGGAATATATGACTGTTGTCAGAGGATGTAGGGTGGCAACTAGGAAAGCTAAGGCCTCCTGGAAATTAAGCCTTGCAAGTCAGGTCAAGGACAACAAAAAGGGCTTCTTCAAATACATTGGAGACAAAACTAACAGCAGAGGCAATGTAGGCCCACTGCTAAATGAGATGGGTGCCCTGGTGACAGAGGATACAAAGAAGGCGGAGCTACTGAATGCCTTCTTTGTCTTCACTGCTGCAGACTGTCCTCGGGAGCCCCAGACCCCAGAAACCCCAGGGGAAGTCAAGATAAAGGAGGAGTTTCCTTTGGTTGATGAGGACAGGGTTAGGGATCAATTAAGCAATCTGGACATCCACAAATCCATGGATCCTGATGGAATGCACCTGTGGATGCTGAGGGAGCTGGCAGAAATCATTGCTAGGCTCTCCATCATCTTTGGTAAGTTGTGGGCAA
>VZRW01002938.1:0-18223 GCA_013398125.1 Aegotheles bennettii
AGGGCAACGAGGCTGGTCAGAGGCCTGAAAGACAAGCCTTATGGAGACCAGCNAAGCGAGGTTGTAGTAAGGCTGGTGTTGGTATCTTCTCCCGAATTGCTAATGACAGGATGAGAGGAAATGGCCTCAAGTTCCATCAGGGGAAGTTTAGGTTGGATATTAGGAAGAAGTTCTTTCCTGAGAGGGTGGTTGGGCACTGGAATGGGCTGCCCAGGGAGGTGGTGGAGTCACTGTCCCTGAGGGTGTTCAAAAAACGGGTTGATGAGGCACTTGAGACCATGGTCTGATGGTCTAATGGTTAGGAATCTGATGGGATAAAGGTTGGACTTGATGACCCTGGAGGTCCCTTCCAACCATAATGATTCTATTCTATTCTCTTGTCGCAGTAGATGCGTGGTATTTTACAGCCCAGAGAAGATGCTCAGGGGCAGTAACTTGTTTGGAAAGGTCACGGCTTGGAACACAAAAACAGAAACAAACTAGTGCAGAATGCAAAGTGAAAGGACATGTCCTGTCCCTCCTCCCATCAGACCACCAGAAGCCACCACCTCTCCACGCAGCTCCTCTGATTATTTCCCTGCACAACAGCTTCCTGCTTCCTATTTCAGTAACGCCTCCCTGCCCCCCCTTCAAATCCACCTTGTTGAAAGAGCTCAGATTGGCTGAAAATCTATTAATAGTGAGAAAAGGAAACCCAAAAGAATAACTTAGGAAATGGTGGGTGACACACCCCACACCGGCGGGCTGAGCCATGCGCCAGCCAGCTCCTGCTCCTCCCAAGGCGGGATGAGAAAGCTAAGAAGCCCGAGGAACCCAGGGAAGGGGAAGGGATGTGAACCAGGCTTCAGGAAGTTCCTATTTGACTCCCCATTTTTGCAGCCTTTCCTGATTAAATAGGGGCAACGGGTTCAGTTTGTCAAAGGAAAAGTGGGGTCTGAGGCCCAGCGAGTGAGGAGGCTCCTGGTCTTCTCCTTGCATAGGAAGAGGCTCCATGTCAAAAGGAGGGTTTTATCATACAATCATTTTGGTTAGAAAAGGCATTTAAGACCATCAAGCCCAACTGTTAACCCAGAACTACCAAGTCCACCTCTCTCAGGTCCCTCAGCACCGCATCTACATGTCTTCTACATCCCTCCGAAGATGGTGACTCCACCACTTCCCTGGGCAGCCTGTGCTAGGGTCTGACAACCCTTTCAGTGAAGAAATTTCTCCTAATATCCAGTCTAATCCTATCTAATCCACCTCCTGCAATGCAACCGTGTCTGAGCTGGAGCAGAGACCGGTCGCTGCAGAGGACAGGAAATTTGTCACCTCCTTTTAAAACAGTGAGAGCAATCAGATTGGCAGAATATCACAGAACAGCATTATTTATCCTGGAATTCAGCTGGGCTACCAGAGCAAATGCTTACCTCATAGGGGTTTTAAATTTTGCCTGTGTAGAAGTTTTCCCCCTTCCATCTCCTTAAGGGAAGATGGGCTCCAAGCAGCACCATCCTCCCTCGCTACCTGCCAAAATTTTGGTGAGGGATGTGGTGTGAGGATGCTGTTGGTGTGCACGTCACCCTTTGCCCCTGCAAAGAGGCACTCCCCACGTCAGAAGATACCCTTCCAGACTGGCATCATCCAACCCCTCTGCTGCCAGTCTCACCATCAACATTATGAAATGGTTTCACCCAGGCCAAAGACCAACTTGGCTTCCTGGGTGAGAAGATGGGGAAAGGTCCAACAGCCTCTGCCAGAGCATTTCCAGGCTCTAATCCATCAGTCCAATTATCCAGGGCAGGGATGTCTACCCTCTCCAAAACTCTGACAGAATAAAAACTGCTGCAGAACAGTCTTGATAGAATTGGACTGCAAAGTATTAAAGATGAGACCTAATGGCTGGATCTAATTAGTGCTACAGTATCACTCGGGAAGTAAACAAGCAAGTCTGGACTCAGATTTAAATCCACCAGGATTGTTTTTAGCAGGGAACATCCTTGCTGTGAAAACACTTTATGGAAAAGACCCTTCAGATCGGTGCTGTTTAGATCTTGCATGCAAGCAACAGCAAAATCAAGGCAATGATATTGGCAAGTGTCTTCTGCTGACAAATGAAATGAACCTGCAGCCACAGCCTCTGTCTTGAAGGACTTAGCCAGTGCTGTCTGGACATGGCGGGGAATGGATGTGCTTCAAGCCCTGAGGAGTTTTGCTCCATCTGGCTGGTGGGGAGATGGAGATGGGATGTGAGGGAGAAATTGTTTGGTGTGAGGGTGGTGAGAGCCTGGCCCAGGGTGCCCAGAGAAGCTGGTGTTGGTCTCTTCTCCCAAATTTCTAATGACAGGATGAGAGGAAATGGCCTCGAGTTACGTCAGGGTAAGTTGAGGTTGGACATTGGGAAGAAGTTCTTTACTGAGAGGGGGGGTGGGCACTGGAATGGGCTGCCCAGGGAGGTGGTGGAGTCACCGTCCCTGGGGGTGTTCAAAAAACGGGTTGATGAGGCACTTGAGGCCATGGTCTAATGGTTAGGAATCTGATGGGATAAAGGTTGGACTTGATGACCCTGGAGGTCCCTTCCAACCATAATGATTCTATGATTCTATCTTCAGATGGAAAGGAGCCTCCAGAGCTTCCTCCTGCATGGCTGCACCGGAGATAGCCCTCAGCTGGAGATTTGAGGCATGCCCCACAGCACCTTAGCATCATCCAGAGGATCCTTATCAGTCTGCAGGATTCTGCAGTCCCTTACCTACTTACAGTAGCCAAAAGCCACTCTGCTTTAATTCAGACCTGGTAATATTTTAATTTGTCCCTATTTTTCCCAATGGAAGTAGCCTTGAAGGCTCAGAGAGCAGGACTTGAACATAACCTCACGCAAACTTTGGCTGCTCTGTCCCTCCTGTTAGATCTGCCTCACCTTATTTAACTCACATGACAGCCTTTAAACCTCCTTGGTTTTGATCAAGAAACCCATGCACAGCCTGAGACGCCTTTCCTGCCAGGACACATGCCCCCAAAATCCAGCTTCTGATGAACTGGCATTTTCTCTTGAGAAACTTGCTTCATTAACAAATTCCCCATCAGCTCTTTCTGCAAGCATTAGAGCTAGCTCAGCTCATCTGCTGTTTCCTTTGGAAGTATGACAAATATTAAATATAACCACCCAAGGCATGTATCCCCACCTGGACACATTCTTATCCCCCTACAGCTGTGACATGTCTTCTCCTCGCTCCCTTGGCCCCTCTAAACATCACATTTGGGGAGGCAGAAATGGGTTAATTTGCTGGTCTAGTGGGAGGTGTCCCTGCCCATGGCAGGGGGGTTGGAACTGGATGAACTTTAAGGTTCCTTCCAACCTGAACCATTCTGTGATTCTATGCTTCTATGACCAAACAGTGGATTTGAGGGAGCAGAAGTATCTCAGCACTCATAGAATCATAGAATCATTATGGTTGGAAGGGACCTCCAGGGTCATCAAGTCCACTCCTCACTCCCACCTTCTGAAAAGTGTTGTTGAATCATCTACCATGCCACACTTGGACCTCTCCTGAGTTAGTAGCAGAGAATTGTGATCAGAGGCATCTTTCACCCAAATGGACCCAACTGGTCCATTGCAAGCAGGGCTCCACCCCATAGCCAGCTCCAGCCAGAGCCGAGAGGTGCCAGTGACAGCAGTACCAGTCCAGTCCCTCTTGTAGATAAACATAGGACATCCTATTTAGGATTGTGTCTCCACGTCTCTTTCCATGGAAAGTCTGTAACTATCTAAGAAGTGAAGGGAAAAGACAAAACATAATCAAAAGGAGACAGGAAGACCAGTGTGGAAAATGAAGGCTCCAAAATCCTTCACATGAGGTTGTCAAGGAGGCAAACAAACACAGACCCATGCGTACCCCTCTACCCACGCCAAACCCAGGACATTCTGCACCACTGAGTCTGGAAACATCCTCTTTCCACCGGAGGCTGACAGGATTTGTAAGAGGCCTGTCTCCAGCCCTGCACCTTTCCCAGGCTGCAGAATGAACCAGGGACTCTTTGCAGCCTCAACAGCAACACCTCATCGTGCAGGAAACAGTCACAGAGCTGCTGGAGTGGAAACATGGGAAGCACGAGCCAAAAAAGCCACATGCCCCAGCCCGACCAGAGCCTCTAAAGCACTGACCATGCTCCTGCCCTTCTCCTGCCTCCTTTATGCTGTCAGTGTGGAGTTATCCCATGATGACTTTGCTGCTCTGAAGCAAGATTCGTGGTGGTACAACCTACTCCTGCATCAAGCGAGCATCAATCTCCTGTCGGCTGAAGGACACGACGTCTGGTACATTTAGCACTGAGACCCCTCTATTTCTGTGAAAGTCATCCAGGGGCTTTGGAAGAAACTCAAGGTTTCCATTGAGCAATGGGCTACAAAAGTCACTCTGCAGCAAGGTAAAGCTCAGCTGTCTCTGGCCCTAAACAGCAGCTGTGAGTAAAATGACACTGAAAATCACAAGAATACCATAAGACCACACAACTTTGTTATACACCAAACATTTGGGGGGTTTCCTGCATATCTTCCATGTTGTTAAGTCTTTAAGAACTCTTTCAGGCTTTTTTCTGCAAACACAAGTGCTAAAAAAGTCTGGGTTTTTCCATAAAAAAGGTAAATAGATTAAAAGTCTAGATTTGTCTGAAATTGGAAAGGAATCTCAGGTCCACAGGAAGGCTCGAGAGACTAAGGCTATCAGATTGGCAATGCCACCTTGACTCCATGAGGAGATCACCCAGCTTCACCACCTCTCTCCAGCCAGGGTTGAAGGCCAGTCCATGAATTTACTTCAGCAGTAAGGAGCTATGAAGCTGGAAACAAGGTGGTGGGAAGGAGACCTTCAGAGAAGCCAAATCTAAGAGCTGCTTGGCCACCAGTTTGCTTTTGAGGGATGAACTGTCACATCACAGCAGCTTCTCATAGAATCATAGAATCATTATGGTTGGAAGGGACCTCCAGGGTCATCCCATCATATTACAGAATCACAGAATTCTAGGGTTGGAAGGGACCTCGAAGGATCATCTAGTCCAACCCCCCTGCCGGAGCAGGTTCACCTACAGTACATCACACACATTCCTAACCATTAGACCATGGCCCCAAGTGCCTCATCAACCCATTTCTCCTGAAAACCTGACCTCCTTTCTCCAGCCCACTTGGTGCATGGGCATGGCTGGGGGTGTGTGCAGATTTATTCATCAAAACAGAGCAGAAGTTCCTCCTCATGCTTTTCACCCCAGAAAAATGAGTCATCCCTTGCTGGCTTTTCCCGGAGGACTACTGCAGACAACTTGAGGAGTGAGGACATGAGCTCCTGAGACAGGAATGATTTTTATCCAGCCTGATAGCTTGTCTAAACAGAGGTACTCAAGAAAATTAATCTAAATTTGAAAGAAGATAAGATTTCAGAGTGGATTAGTCAAAGTGCACACAACCCACCAGGTGAGCGCTCTTGTTCGGCTTTAATTTAGCCTTCATTTAATTTAGCTGAAGTGAAGTAGGTTAAATCAAATTCAAGGCTCTTTAGCTCTGAAGGCTGACAATGGGGACCTGATGCAGTTTAAGAACGTTAATTCAGGAGAAATCAGGTGATGATCTCCACACAAACGAGCCTCCAATTGTCGCACTGGGCACTGACAGTGACCGAACATCAGGGATGGGTCACACCTGCCTCCCCAGTTGAAGGTGGCCTTTCCTAATTCCTGGACATGGAAAGCTCTGACTCATGTCAGATTTCATGTCATCTCAGCAGCTTTTGCTATTTACTCAGCTTTTGTCATGGAGAAAGGCAGGACAATCAGAAGACAGTGGACAGGCTCCACCGCAGGACTGGGGAGTGGGTCCATGGTTCAGTAGGCAGTGGGGTCCATCCAATGTCTTCTAGGACAGGATAGGCAAGTGGACAGAGGGGCAAGGTGGGCTTGCTTATCCACAGTGACAAGCAGCCTCGCTGGGTGGCATGGGGAGACTGAATACATTGCCTTGACCTCCTCTCCAGCTGACTGGTTTCATATTTGGCTTCATGTTGAGCAATGAGGGGAAGAAGTTGGCCCTGAGCTACTCATCCTGCTGCCTGAACCTCTGCCAGCTGGCCAGCACTAGGGAAGAGTTGTCACATCTAATGTCACTCAAGTTAGGTGATGTGTCTAGACTCTATCCATGAGAGACGGGGGCCACAAGGATCTCACAAAGGCATAAACGTGCAGATCTCCTGTGGGTAGGTTTCACAGCCAAAAATCATAGAATCATAGAATCATTACGGTTGGAAGGGGCCTCCAGGGTCATCAAGTCCAACCTTTATCCCATCATATTCCTAACCACTGGACCATCAGACCATGGCCTCAAGTGCCTCATCAACCCGTTTCTTGAACACCCCCAGGGATGATGACTCCACCACCTCCCTGGGCAGCCCATTCCAGTGCCCAACCACCCTCTCAGTAAAGAACTTCTTCCTAATCTCCAACCTAAACTTCCCCTGATGGAACTTGAGGCCAGAAATCCCTACTTTTTGTAAGAATCAAACTAACTCTTGAAATAAGGAAGGAGAGCGGAGGAAATGTGCCCCTTCTTCTGGCAGGGGCTCTTCCTAAAGGGAAATAGTCAACCCCAAACCCAAATAGGGACAATTGGACCTCACAGCCCAACAAAGCCAGATCACCAGAGGGGCATTAAAGCTGGCATCATCAGCAGGGATCTAACGCCCAAACATCAAAACTGAGGATGCCAACCTCAACTGAAGGCTAACACTTGCTGGAGGCCCAGCACGGAGGAGGTCCAAGCTGCAGCCCTAAGGGGTAGAAAACAACAGGAGAGACTCCAAACCTAAAGGAATAAGGAGACCTCAGGTTGGTCACAGGCAGCTCCAGTGCAAGGGGAAATAAAATGGAGGCGGGTGACTGGAAGGTCAGTTTGTGCTGGCACACAGCACTGCTGCAGCACTGCAAAGCGTTGTCCCCTGCTTCTTGCACCTCCCTTTCCTCCCTGCCTCCCCTAAAGATTTACAGCAGGAATCAACCTCCTGCAACCGCCTCTGCCTGCTCCTGCCACGGTGGGGAGGCTGCCAGCCCCTGGCAGGGCCATGCTCGGGGCAGGACTCGAGGATGCTTGTCCACCCCAAGGGCAGAAAGGGCCAGCGGAAAAGCGATGGTGAGGAGTTGATAAGACCAGCAGCCTCACCCTCCTTTGTGAGCCCAGCACCTTTGATGACTCAGAGTCAGCCCAAATTTACGCCCTCCAGCCAGAGACTTCATTTTTAACCTTTTCGTGGTCTTGAATCATGTTGCCTCTCTCAGTCCATATTGCATCGCCCACCACTGAGCCACAACAGACCCAAGGATGACAAGATGAGCATGTCTGGGACTGACTGATCCCTATGGGTCCCTTCCAACCTGAGATATTCTATGGTTCAATGATCTTCGGGCCATTGAGGTTCAAAGGTGCTGTGATGCAAAGTGACTAAAGACACAAGTGATGCCAAGTGATGTAGGAACCACCTTCAAGAGGCACTGGTGACCTCCTCAAGCATCCCAGCTTCTCTAAGTAAAATTTTGGGTTATTCCTAGTTAGATACCCACTCCCCAGTGCCATCTGCTTTGCTGCTTGTCCAAGCTACGCTGGAGACAAGTTCCTCTGCAGGCACAGCTGGGACACCTTCAAGCCTTCACTGACATAAAAGCTGCCACCTCACCCATTGTTTTTGCAGAAGAGCCAAGCTGGATGGCAGGATCTGTCCCTCTGCCTCCATCAGTCCCCCATGACCTTGTCTAGCTGGGGTTACCCAACCAGCAGCCTAGAGATTTCCTGTTAATGCCGCAAGGAGGGCTCCACATTTCCTTGGGATCCTTTGTGTGCCGGTGCTATTTTGGGTCCCACCTTTTTTTTTTTCTTTCAGCTCCCCACCCACACCTCCCTCAGGGTGGGGTCTTCCCGGATAATTCCAAGCTCTATATATACCCATGCATATACGTATGCACCTCCACATATTTATGGAGCTGTGCAGGCGAGTCGAGCCTTGGGG
Organism: Aegotheles bennettii; assembly: GCA_013398125.1. Taxonomy (NCBI): domain Eukaryota; kingdom Metazoa; phylum Chordata; class Aves; order Caprimulgiformes; family Aegothelidae; genus Aegotheles; species Aegotheles bennettii. Next base: position 8,022 of record VZRW01002938.1, read on the forward strand.
CATTGACTGGACAGAGTGGACTTGGCAGGAGGCTCGGTGCTATTCTTTAGGTGGGGAGAGCCTAGGAAGGGAAGGACACAGCTAACCCTCCCTCCTATTCAAAACTATTTAAAGACTGTCTGGCACAGAGTTTCTTTCCCACCAAATGGCTCCAGTGACGATCTGGCTTTACAGGCTGCGCAATCTGATCAACTTCTATTGTTGGCAAATTCATAATTGCCTCATTATTTAACTCTCCTGAAATGGTCGGTTTTACAGAAAAAGAATTTCCATTTTAGCTCTTTTTTTGTGGGTTTTATTTTGTTTTTCAAGAGCACTAGGACTCAGTTTCCATTTGAAGAACTTCTGCTCTTCAACAGCTCCTGCTCTTCCTCTCCTTAATACAATACACACCATCATGGAATCACTGATGAAAGGCACAAACACTGAGAGATGACCTTTTACAGTGCTGTCCTAGTGGAGGATTCTCCAGCACATTGTATTTATTACCCAGTGGCCCCTTATATGTAGCTGTGAGCAGCACAAGTAGAGGAGCCTTAACCATTTCCTCCCAGAGAGGAAGGATGCTCTTGTGAGCACTATGAGCTTGTTCACATTCTTGCTCATCCACAACCCTCTGAAACAACCCTGGTTCCCTTTCTTAACCTCGCCCTGCCTCAGTTTCCCCCATTTCTACATGCAAGAGCAGACAGATTTCACATAGAGGAGCTGTCTTCATTTATGGGCTGGTCCAGCACCTTTCTAACCGGGGCCCCAGCCTTGGTTAGGTGCCAGAGCAATACAAATAATTACTAATAGTAATCCTCATGGGAGTCTATTACATTATGGTTCAACTTCCTCCCAAACAATTGCTCCTCTTCCTTGCTTTGTATGTTCTTCAAAAGAAGCGGCTGCTGTGCTTTAGGGCTGGGACAGCAGCCGTGGTAAACATACACCCAGCGTTCCTGCTCAGATGGGCCTGGGCAGCAAAAAGAAGATGATAAATCTGATTTAAGACAATCACACTGAGAGCAAGAAAAAAAATTGAGGGTTTAATGGAAATGGCAACCTAGCAGCACCAAGCAGCGTTTACCCTCAGAAGTCCCTTAGGGCACATTTAGTCACTATTTACTGGATGGTCTTGTTCACAATGGCAATAAGAGCAAGAAATGTCCAGGGTAGAAGTGCCCACTGCTCTCAGGGCTCAAAACACCTTCGTTCAGAGAGTGGTGAAGGTCCTGACATTGCTGAGGGAAGCAGAGATTTATTGTGGACCATAGCTTGCCAGTACTTGGACACTTCCCTGGTTTCTGCCTACACTGTGGCCACTGTGCCTGCACCACCCGAAAGGTGCATAAAGGGAAAGATGATCCATAAATGGGCAGAAAAATGCCCCTGGTCCACAGCCACTCCTGGGCTGAAGTTGGCTCATCCACTGAGTGTGTGGGCCAGGCAAACTGTCCTTGTAGGGTGTCCAGAGTACAAGAGCACCCCAATGCCATTGGTTTGAGTGCAATATCAAACTCCTACGAGAGCTGGGAACCCAAAATACTGAGCGTCCAACAACAGGTGGGATGCTAATGGAGAGAGGCCATCCCAGAGTGGTTTGGGCTGGGTCACGTTGGAGCAGCGTGAGCTTTAGGTGAGCTCTCCTGAGGTCCTTGGGTCCCCATTCAAGCAGTTAGCTTGCTCTGAAACACATAGTGGCACCTCTCTGAGGAGGTTTTTCCATTGCCAGGACCAGGAACTTAGGCTTACGCATCAAGTAGGAAGGTGGAGAAGGAAGAAGGGTCTTGCTTATTAGTCAACCAACTGGCCTGATTGAATGCTGACAAAGAACAATGAACATTTTGGTCACCCCCTTTCAAGATGGAGCCTGCAACGGCTTTAATTAGTCAATTAAATGTGGCTTTGTCATAGGAGATGAGACACAACCGGGACCAGCCAGCTGGGTTCTTGGCTGCTGAATGACATTGTCTTTCCAGCCCAATGACCTCATTGTTATGACTCAATAGGGGAACAATGTTGTCCACCCAGCAGCCCAGCAAGGAGCGAGATTCCTGCGTGGTTACAGCTGAGCAGAAAAGCATGGGAAGTTGTGGGATGTCGCTGGGTCGGGGATGCAGCAAGAAGTCTGTGGTGGGTTTTAATGGCACGGTTGCATGCTGGGAAATTTCAGCAAAACATATAATAGTATAGGATACAAATGCAGCAGGCAATGGTGACCATATTCAGCTCCCAAAAAAACTTGGCATCTGTTCCCTGGGCAGGTAGGGTTGAGCATGAAGAGGCTCAGTGGTTAAGGAGGAAAATGCTCAGTGGTATCTAACGGAAAGGAAAGCTTGAAGCACTTCCATCCCACATGGTCTGGATGGAGAAGACCCCTGCCCGTGTCACCTTTTGAGCTCAGGGCTTCACTGCCATCTCCCCACCACCGAAACTCCTCTCTCCAGGGCAGTGTCTGGCAGTTGTGCTGCAGGGCAGGCCACGGCAGGGCAAGGGAAGGGAGCAAAGGAAGCAGGAAGGAAGAAGGAGCTGCATCCCCTCCCTGCTGTTAATCATCCTCCTCTTTCTCCTAAAAGAGGTCTGCAAACCCTGAGCTGGGCTCCCACCTTGGAGGGGACCCAGCGAGGTGACCCACAGCTCTGGGCGCAGGATGGGGACACAGAGCTGGGCTTCATGATAATACCCAAATTCCTCTGCTCCTGGGACAGTGGTGACCTGATCCTGCTTTTGGCTCAGCACTGAAACTCTGACACATTTTCCTTTAGAAAACCAAGCTGGAGTGGTGGTGGAGTGGAAGATGGAAGAAGAGAGGGACTGCAGGTCGAGTCCATGATGGGACCCCCAGAAAGCCATCAGCAGAGCAGAGGAGAGAGGGCACTGAACTGGGACCCAGTGGGTGCTGCTGGTTGTGATCCTGAAGCTGGGGGGAGGGGGAGGGCGCGCAAATGCAGCCCCATACTGGGGACGTGCTGCACTGGTGAAGGCTGCAGCTACGTGACCAGCCCTGTCATGTTTGCAAGTGATCACTGCCAAATCCAAGCACAGCTTTGCTGCAAAAACTACCCTGTCCAAGAAAATCAGCATCCCTGACTATAGAAAGGCAGAAGAGAGAGCTGAAAAATCCCCACACAGACTTCAGATCCACATCTGGAGAAGCACAATCAGATGTGCAAAAAGACCCTCCGGTTACCTTAAGCCCCACCTCATCCAGACATCCCTGGAAATTATTATCTGAGCATCTTGCTCCTTGACTCCTGCCAGGGCAGCTCTCAGAAATCAAGCCCTGAGCCTGCTGGCCACAGAGGCAAGAAAGAGCTGAGGCATCAGATGCCAACGTCGACCTTAAGCAATACTTATTGATAATTCTCAGTAATTGATTGTTGTATTATTGCTTTAAATAATTAATTACTAGCAAGCCTATCTACTCCAGACACAGCTCTCTGGTGCAAGCTTGCTCCTGGACTCTGTTTGCTGAGGTTGCTTTGCCCGTGAGCATCTCTGTCTGCCCATCACTGGTTCCTTCCAGCACACAGAACTCTCTCCGTGGGCCACAGTGTCACGGATGAGAGGCTGAAATGCTCGAATGATGCAAAACAACAGAGCCAGGTCCTTGGCCCAGCACAGCAGCCAATAAATAGGGCGGACATGCTGGAAGCCAGGCATTGCATTTATCATAGAATCATAGAATCATTATGGTTGGAAGGGACCTCCAGGGTCATCAAGTCCAACCTTTATCCCATCACATTCCTAACCATTAGACCATCAGACCATGGCCTCAAGTGCCTCATCAACCCGTTTGCTGAACACCCCCAGGGACGGTGACTCCACCACCTCCCTGGGCAGCCCATTCCAGTGCCCAACCACCCTCTCAGGAAAGAACTTCTTCCTAATCTCCAACCTAAACTTCCCCTGATGGAACTTGAGGCCACTTCCTCTCGTCCTGTCATTAGCAATTCGGGAGAAGAGACCAACACCAGCCTCACTACAACCTCCCTTTAGGTAGTTGTAGAGGGCAATAAGGTCTCCTCTCAGTCTCCTCTTCTCCAGGCTCAATAACCCCAGTTCCCTCAGCTGGTCTCCATAAGGCTTGTCTTCCAGACCTCTCACCAGCCTCGTTGCCCTTCTCTGGACTTGCTCCAGCACCTCAATGTCCTTTGACTCCTTGAGACTATGGATGCAGCAGATGGCCAAGTCCTTTGCTGCTGTGGGATTTGAACCAGCTCTCCCAAACGGGAGCAGAGCAGTGCTGGAGAAAAGCAAGAACTGGAGCAAATGCCCATCTTGCAAACAGCCCAGATGCGTGGGGGGATGAAGGCACCTGTGATGGATGTGGGTTCAGCACCACATGGCTGCACGCACGCACAGCCTCTCCTCCTTGGGAAGCTGGCTTAGATCCTGATCCAACCAGACCCAAAAGCTGATATTTATTGCTATGAAACAAATGTATTATTCCTAATCTATTTTATCAAGGAGAGGGGTCCTCCTTTCTCCACTCTTGGTAGTTTCATGGTAAAAGTCATAGACTGAACAAGGCTGGGATAATTTGCTGGGAGTTTAGGAAGTCCTGTGAGGTCCAGGTGGCACCAACTTGCTATAACAAGCCATTCCCTGCCTTTTGGGGGGAAGAAATATGGGAAATCTGCCCACAGGCACCATGCACACATCTGTCCATCTCAGCAAAGAGCAGCCTTGATGCTTAAAACAGGAGCCGAGAGATCTGAGGGTATTTCTCTGCCTCTGTGAAATAAATTCCTGTGGCAGGAATACACCTACCTACTTCAGAGGCAGGCTGGGAGCATCTGCTCTTGTCAGACTTAGGCAGAAGCAAAAATCTTATTACCTGTTGCTCTCTCCTGTCCCTCAATATATGATTCATGTCTTTGCTCAGACCGAGCCAAAATCTTTGCAGAAACAGCTCAAGGGCTGCACTTTTCTTACCCTTCCCTTCCCCGAGCCCCCCGCTGGGATGAGCGTCAGCCTTCAGGATGGAAGTAAATCAATAAATAAAGTGTAATCCTAAAAGAACTCTCCAAAAACCAGCTTCAAAGGCAACTTGCCTACAGAGATTTCCTAGCTCCAGTCCCACTCACCCACCCACATTATTACCCCCCAACTTCCAGCCCTTCAGTTTTCCCAGCCAAGACGGAGACAAACTCCTGCCCCAAAACTGCTTCTGAGCTGGATTATAGGGAAATCTTCCCTAAAAGGCCAGCTGGGCTGTGTTCACTGGCTTGGGGCAGCCCCCAGCACCTGCTCCCAGGGAAATCAGCTTAGATCCCTGCATTGCTGCCACCCCCCTGGCCAGCCCCTTCCTAATCAGATCTGAGCAGTCCCACCAGACACACAAAACACTCATGGAAGACAAAGCAGAGAGCTGCAACCCTCATCCTGCCAGCTCAAACACAAATACAGCCCCCAAATAGCCAGCATTCCTTTGGCATGGCTGTCCCCCAAGGGTCTCACATCAAATCCACAAGGCACACGCATCTTCTCCTTTTGTTGGGTTCTTGACATTTTTTTTCCAGGGGGGGCTTCTTGCAGGTTTTTATCAGGACTGTAAGAGGGATTTGGTGAGATATGGAGAGTCATATGCAGTGGGACCTCAGCAAATCACCACATCAGAGCTTGGCTGTGGGTTTTGTCCAAAATGCACCAGCTCCCCATGGTTCCTCCCCACTTTCCCATAGGTAAGCACCATGCTGGGACTCTGCACCCATCCTGATGTCTATCTGGTTGTTCACGCCATGTCCTGATGGACACGGGAGGTTCTGCACTGGCTGAGGAGTGTGTGCAGAGGATCCTGCAGGAGCTGCTGATGGTGCGAAATCCCTTTTCTTCAATCAGAGATGCTGATGAGCCATAATCTCTGTTTCTAATGTGATCAGGGGAAGAAGACCCCTGCTCCCTCAGGGGCTGGCTATGCCACCAAAAACCTTTCAAAACCCCAGAACTTTACCCTGAGCGGCTGTCACCTATCCATGGCCAGGCTTCACAGGTTGGAGCACCAAAGAGATGGATTTTTATCTTTTTTTAAACAAAACCCCCAGCTCTTTCCTTTATCAACCCATCAGTTTGGGCTTCTGCATTTCCCTCCCTAGTCCTTTGTAAAGGGCATTCATAAAAGGACTGTACAAAGTACACACTGACCATGAGGTCCCCTACTTCTCTTGCTGCCAACCCAACCTTATGCGTCCACTTTTCACTGCCCCCCGTCCCACCAGTTGGCCCTTCTGCTTGTGCCACTTCGTAGAATCATAGAATCATTATGGTTGGAAGGGACCTCCAGGGTCATCAAGTCCAACCTTTATCCCATCATATCCCTAACCATTAGACCATCAGACCATGGCCTCAAGTGCCTCATCAACCCGTTTTTTGAACACCCTCAGGGACGGTGACTCCACCACCTCCCTGGGCAGCCCATTCCAGTGCCCAACCACCCTCTCAGGAAAGAACTTCTTCCTAATCTCCAACCTAAACTTCCCCTGATGGAACTTGAGGCCATTTCCTTTACCAAAAGAAGAGCTTTTTGCCCCCAACTCAGCTGCCCTAAAACATCCCTCAGCACCTGAAACCATGACTCTGAGGAACACTGACATACGGAATGTGGATAGTGATGGGTGACAGGCTTTGTGGCTAGGTTGTCCATTCACAGTGGTGGTTTTATCTGCCATCCTTGCCCTCATTAGGAATTGCTTAACACCACCCTATGCACTATTGACCTTCTTGTTGGAAAATCTCACAGAAAAATGGGGTTTGGGTGAGATGGTAATGTCAGAGCAGATGCATCCATGGAGGTGATACCTCAACAGCTGTAATGACTAAGTTATGACAGAAGTGGCAATTGCAATTGTCTAGGCAGCAATGATTGCTCTGGGCATCTTTCTGCCTAATGAAGAAGTCTCTTGAAAAGTGACTCTTATGGTGAGGAGTTCAAGACACTCCACCAAGGATGTACCAGTTGCCAATATTTTTTTTCCCCTGCATTTGTTACCTTAAAGAGCAATATCTTATTTGTCAAGCCTGTTGGCAAAAATGCTCTCCTGTAGGATAAGCAAGGAGATGCATCTAAATAGGCTGAATGAGGGGCTCCAGGCTCCACCAGGCTTTGCAGAATTGTCTATTAATAGTATTTTACTTTGGAAAGAAGAGGAGAAATTGAGTTTAGCACTCCGATCCTCCCCAGACCCCCATGATAGGCATGCAGTGTGGATGGATGGAGGTCCACCAAGATCTGCTAGGCTACATTGTTTTCCTGGGCACAAGGAGGATTGCTCCAAGTTTGCCTTGTCTTATTGGGAAAGAGTGTGTGCACTGCCATCCATCAAGGCCAAAACTCCTCCTAATTTGTGAAAGGCCATATTTTGTCATCTAGCACCAAAGAAAAGATCAAATACACTGCAGCCCGACTAAACCCAACCAGGACACCCACGGCACTGGGGGAACTTGTATTTTCCAACGCTAAACAGGACTGGATTTGGATGCGAGACAAAAAACTGGGCAGCCAATTAAAGGAAGCCTCATTAATTCTTGCTTTGCCTTCCTTTAGTCGCTGTCTGCCCACACTATGGGCAGATATCCAGGGTATCCAGACACTGAGCGTGGAGTTCTTCTGCCTTCAGTTAGACGGTCAAAAGTTACACGTATGAACCTGGCCCATCCATTTAAATTCCCTCTGCAGATCAAGGAGAGACACATTCAGCTGTTCCATCAACTGTTAATTCTAAGCTGGGAAAACAACTGGGAACTGGCAGCTGAAAAATAAAATTGCTTCCTCTCCCATTTCAAACAGCAAAAGTGAGTCTTAGGAGAACGACTCCTGTTTATTGAAAACCCTCGAGGGACATGAAACAATTCATCTCAGTCACTAACTCCATCAAATATTGACACCTGAGATTTGCTCAATGAATTGCTTAGCATTAAACTGAAGGTGTGTTGAAAAGTTTATGTGTCAGGTATCGAGGCCCTTGGGTATTAGATGTATCCTAAAGGAATTTTAAATGCTGTTTTGCATCTGTCACATCAACAGAAATTTCCTCTATGAGCGATTGCTCCAAATAAGCCCAAAATTAGTATTATTCATCATTACCTAGGAAGACTTAAAAGATGGATAATTTAGAAGTCAAAATAAAGCAGTGACAGGCTATATAATTACTCAAACAAATACATTCACAGTGTGTCCACCTGGTTAAAAAACACAGCTGAAAGGCAAGAGCAGGCTGTAAATCTCCAAGCTTCACGATGAGCAACCAAGGAGAATCAGCCCTGCTTAAGGGATACAGCGCTGAATTGTAAATGAAAAACATGATTAAAATCAAATCATTCAAGTTAAGGCTTTCTTCTTCCTTATTTTAAATCGTTATTAAAATTCATAATTTAAGCCACATCAATTTAAATCAAAGCACCCTGCCGTAAGATGAGGTTCTGAACCCTTTGTGAGGCTTTAATGGGAAAAAAAGGACATTCTCCAGTTGAATGCAAATAATGGGGATTTATTCGTACCATTCATGAGTAAAAACTATCTTAGAAGCCTTCAAAATTGCACAGATTGAGAGTTTTGAGGGGTTTTTCTTAAGCTGTCTGGGAAAACCTTAAGGCAACAAAATAATTTTCTATATAAGGGTGTTGAAATAAGCTCAAAGCTTACTCTTCCACAATATTCCACATGACTGTTCAGAACAGGGGAATTCACCACTTGCGCCAAAGAGGTCAGCATCTTTTCTTGCCTTTTTGGCATGGGGAATACCCTGAGGCTTGGGTGAGTGTGCAGGTGATGGTGGGCTGAGGTTAACTCCTGAACGCTTGAAAAATAGGGTCAAGGGTGTGAGTTTCGCTTACTGGCTCTGCAGATCATAGAATCATAGAATCACAGAATCATTATGGTTGGAAGGGACCTCCAGGGTCATCAAGTCCAACCTCTATCCCATCATATTCCTAACCATTAGACCATTAGACCATGGCCTCAAGTGCCTCATCAACCCGTTTTTTGAACACCCCCAGGGACGGTGACTCCACCACCTGCCTGGGCAGCCCATTCCAGTGCCCAACCACCCTCTCAGGAAAGAACCTCTTCCTAATCTCCAACCTAAACTTCCCCTGATGGAACTTGAGGCCATTTCCTCTCGTCCTGTCATCAGCAATTCGGGAGAAGAGACCAACACCAGCCTCACTACAACCTCCTTTTGGGTAGTTGTAGAGGGCAATAAGGTCTCCTCTCAGTCTCCTCTTCTACAGGCTAAACAACCCCAGTTCCCTCAGCTGGTTCTTGTTTCCCAGACCTCTCCCCAGCCTCGTTGCCCTTCCCTGGACTCGCCCCAGCACCTCAATGTCCTTCCCATCCTGTGGTGCCCAGAACTGGACGCAGCACTCAAGGTTTGGTCTCACCAGTGCCGAGTACAGGGGCACCATCACCTCCCTACTCCTGCTGCTCACACCATGCCATGTCCTGTTTTGCCTTGGCATTGGGATAAGGCTTTGCTGGGATCCCCAAGGCAATTGCTGGTTCATCCCATTTGCAGCACACGCATGGTTGCCACCCAGTTTTTCACCGCCACGGGGTGATTTTGGTGTGCTTATGGCATCGCTTTGACCTGCCAGAAATTCACGCGCCCTTTAAAGGAGGCAGTGGGGAGCACAAACACTTCATAGCATTGTGTCAAACCAGATCAGGGGACTGATCCATCTGGAAACCAACCAATATTAGAAGAAAAATACTTTTAAAAATAAAATAAACCGAGAGGGGGTTGTTTCATGCATTTACTGTGTGTTGCTACTTTCTCCACTTCACCAAGAGAAGCTCATGGGAACAAATTTTTATTTGTTTATTTGTTGTTTTTGTACATTTAGGCTCCAAAACCAAATCATGTCCACAGCACCTAGAGAGTGGGAAGATGTCTGAAAAGATGCAAGAATGAGAATGCCTGTTTTGGAGTTGTGAGATCTGAACCTGGTTTGAGGGTGGTCCTTATTAGCTGGCCTAGTACCAGGAAGAAAACTTGCTTCCCTTACATGTGCTTTAAATATATCTTCTGTTACTTAATAAATTAGAAATGTCCAAAAAGGACAACTTTAACACAGGCTCTGAGCAGCCTGATCTAGTTGAAGGTGTTCCTGCTCACTGCAGAGGGGTTGAACTAGGTGGTCTTTAAAGGTCCCTTCCAACCCAAACCATTCTGTGATTCTATTAATTACTTAGTATATGTATATTTATATATATAATA
>VZRW01002938.1:27476-65913 GCA_013398125.1 Aegotheles bennettii
GATTTGGGGTTCCCATCTGCATGGGGGGGATTTGAGGGTTTCGTTGGGATAGGGGTTTGGGGGGTTTTGGGGTTTCCATTGGTATGGGAGGGATTTAAGGTTTTTGTTGGGGTTGGGGTTTGGGGAGGATTCAGGGTTTTTGTCGGGATGGGCATTTTGGGGTGGATCTGGATGGAGATTTGGGATTTGATTGTGGATTCCCATCTGGGTGGGGGTTACTTGGGGATTTTTAGAATCATAGAATCATTATGGTTGGAAGGGACCTCCAGGGTCATCAAGTCCAACCTTTATCCCATTAGATTCCTAACCATTGGACCATTAGACCATGGCCTCAACCTTTTACCTAGGTTGGGTTTGATTTGGGAGTCTCACCATGACTGGGGGTTGATTTAGGGTTCTTGTCTGGAGGGGGGTTCAGCATCCCACCACCATGGCAGCTGTGGTCACTCGTAGGTTTAGACACCAGGCATGGTGCTCACACCCAAGCTTTGGTCCCACATATTACCCCAGCACCCCCTCCAAAACTAAGCTGCACTTTCAAATACTTAAATTAATGTATGTTTGCATAAGCTGTTTTCTAAGAAAGGTTTGCACCAGCTTGAGAAGTTCTCGAAAGAAGCAACATGCCCAAAATTATTATCAAATCCTTGCATTTTTTGTGGCAAGAGGGAAGAGCTCTGAACGTTCTTTATCTAGGCAAGGAGTGTTCACTGCAGCTGGGAAGAGGCTAAAAATAAGCTCAGAGGTTTGCACTGAACCCTCCTCCTTGCACTGGCAGATCCAGCTCAACCATGAACCTCCCCAGCCTGGACCTAGAGGTGGTAAAAATAACCATCATTCCAAAAATTGCTTTTCAAATACGGGTTTCTCGGTGCCTTCAGTTCAAGGTGGACTTCCTTCATGTTGCAAGGTCACCTGGAGAAGACTTGAGGAGAGGATTGGCGTAGCTCGCTCATCCCTTTGTACCTGCTTTGTGTGTTGTCCCCAGAAAACCTTTTTATCCTGATTTTAGGTTTTTGGTCAGTGCAGTGAGACTTTCCATGTCCCTCAACCCAGCTTCACCTCTTCTAGCTACAACTCTGCACTACACAGTATCCAAAACCCATGAAACTCAACTTGTAATAAATGAATGAACGTGTCAATGCATACTATTAATCTCACTAGTATTAGAGAGGCAGTTCCTTCTCTCCCTGCAGAACATTTTTAGTGACAGATCACATTTCTCCCCCTTTCCCCCCAGTCAGCCCATTTTGGTGTCAACCGCCAAGTAAATACAGCCTAGGGAAAAGACTGAGCTGAGCAACAGTGGCCCTGGGATGGAGAGGAGGGGAGTGATGCTGTGCTCCTCAAACTCTCTGTTTACTGCACCAGAACCCATAATACACTGTAGAAATACCCCACAGCACGTTGCTCTGGGGTGGCAGTTCCTGGGAGATTGGATGGGTTGGGTCTCCAAGGTGGGTGAGGGCTGTGGCAAGAACTGAACAGAGCAGAGCTCCCTGGGCAGCAAATAAAATAGACCTAAGGAAAACAGAATGGCCTGAAGTCCACTTAAAAATCAGGCTGGCTTCAAAGTTTACATGCAATGATTGTACTGAGAGCTAAGAGGAGAAGAAATTTGTCTGGCCGGTCTCATCAGCAGATCTGGGCTGTGCTGGCCCTTGGACCCTGTGTGGAGGGGAGGGAACCTCATCTGTGAGCACTTGATGCCTAAGTCAGTTTAGGTTGCTGACTGGGGCTGTAGAATTTCTCTGAAATTATCAGAACAGGCACCCTGCTCCTGGTGAAGGGAGTTCTGTCAGTTCTCAGCAGGGGTGCTCTCAGCATCCTTGTTGGACCTCCTTTCACCTTGAGAGATGAGAAGAGTGCAGCCGCTGCAGGGGGAGGGTGGATGCTGTGCACAAAGCTTCCTTTGGGGGTTTTGTGGTTATCATTGAATACTCAAACTGTAACGGCTCTGCCATCTGTGCTGGGTACTGCTTCTTGCTCAGCAGGGCTGCCTCCAGAGGGTCTCCAACCTCCGCTCTGACTGCTCCCTTCCCTTGCTGCAAGCCTTGGATGCTGGCGATTGCCGTGGTGGCTAAAATAGCAGCACGGCCTCTGCTTCTTGGGAAAACTGATTCCTCCAGGAATGTGGTGCTAAGCCTCCTTTTCCAAGGGGGTATCACAAAGGACTCAAATTATTTCTGCTGCTTTGCAGGGTAAGGGCTGCTGCCCATTTGTGTCAGCTCAGAGTCAACCTCTCACCTCTGCCACGAAGGGGATAATTACTGAGAGGGTGTCACATCAAGACTGTGCATCACGAGCAGCTGAAGGAAGAAAGGGATGTTTACCATGACTGTTTCAAAAGCTGGATGTCTGTTAAAGCATATCCCACTCTGATGCCTAACTGTCAGCAGGGGGAAAGGTCAGATAAGGCCCTAACTTGGGAATCATAGAATCATAGAATCATTCTGGTTGGAAGGGACCTCCAGGGTCAACAAGTCCAACCTTTATCCCATCAGATTCCTAACCATTAGGCCATCAGACCATGGCCTCAAGTGCTTCATCAACCTGTTTTTTGAACACCCCCAGGGACGGTGACTCCACCATCTCCCTGGGCAGCCCATTCCAGTGCCCAACCACCCTCTCAGGAAAGAACTTCTTCCTAATCTCCAACCTAAACTTCCCCTGACGGAACTTGAGGCCATTTCCTCTCGTCCTGTCATTAGCAATTTGGGAGAAGAGACCAACACCAGCCTCACTACAACCTCCTCTTAGGAAGCCTCTAGGGGTGTCAAAAAGGCGTTGGTGATCCATAGAAAGAGATAAACAGTCTTTTACACCCAAAGACACGCAACGTTGCTAACTGGGAACTTAATCACAAGTGTCCCAGCACCACGGAGTCAGGAAGTTATGTAAAGGCTTTTGCTTTCAAATCCAAACATCAAAAGATGTGCCTTAGAGGTATGGAGGAACCCTCTGGAGAATGGTTGGCACATCTGCCTGAGAAACGGGAACAAAACGATAAGATTTTAGCCTAAAATATCTTATTAGCATTATTATTATTTAAAATCTCATGGGCTTAAGTCAGTCAGCTTTTTAAGCTTAATATTGATGTGTTAACACACACAGGCTCACTGATGCTTGGTTCCTTGTTCCAGCCAAGTATTTATCTAAGATTGTGAAAGAGCAGGTCAGGGAGCCAGTGGTTTTAAGGTATGTAACTCAGGTGTGGAACAAAACTGTCTCAGGAGGAGGAAGACTTCTCATGCCACAAGATTTCTTTGTTGGGGAAACCATACAAAGCCTTCATAGTTCCCCAAAGGCTGTGGAAACCCCTTTTCTTCTGCCATTTAAAAGTAAACTGGACAAAGGAGAAGAAAATATAGTGGAGATGTTCTTGTGCCTCATAGCACTGGGATAAATTCCCAAAGAAAGCTTTTTCTTCTCTGTACATTATAATTCCTTCTCAACTGTGTTCAGATTCGTCATAACATCTGACTGACATCTCCAGGCACCGTTGCAATATTTACCCCTTTTCACAGAAAATGACTGAGGAAAGCCTACACAGCATGAAAATCCCCAGGCTGAGATCCAGCTTAGGATCATTTAACTTGCCAGTAATCCGATTTTATTGAATGTCATCACCTATCTTCCCTGTGTGATGGGGCATAAAGCAATAATGTTTGGAATTTGAATTTGGGGTTATTGGGGTTAAGTTGGGAACACAGATGGCAGCGTGCAAGTCTGATACCTCTGGTGTGAGTAACACCATGAACAACAGCACCTGGGATCCTGGGGTCATGATCATAGAATCCCAGAATGGTTTGGTTTGGAAGGGACATTAAAGATCATCCAATCCCACCCCCACACCATGGGCAGGGACACCTCCCACCACACCAGGTTGCTCCAAGCCCCATCCAACCTGGGCTTGAACACTGCCAGGGAGGGGCAGCCACAGCTTCTCTGGGCAACCCAGGCCGGGGTCTCACCACCCTCACACCCAAGAATTTCCCAGAGGCTCTTTCAGGAAGGAAAGCAAAAAAAAACCCAAATAAACCCCAAACAAACCCAAACAAACCCTTCTCTCAGCAAGAGACAAAGATATCTAGTGGTCTGATGTCTGCCTGACAGCCTCGAGGAAATGGGACCACTGATGGAATAAAGCTTGCAGCTAGATCTGAAATGAGAAAAGAAGCTGTTCATGAGAAAATAAAACATGGAAGAAGTTTGTGGTGTGCACAGGGTGGGGAACAGAGGTGATTTCCATGTCTTTCAGGAGGTAGGGAGTCAGAATTGTCATGTGAGGGTCTTCCCTTAGACTGGGTCTGGCTCAGCAAGGAGGAACTAAAATGCAGTTTGCTTGGGAGCAGGACTTGTCTCAAGAAAGCTAAGAGCAGTCTGGGATACTGCTTACAATACCAGCTGTAGTTTCCCAAACTCCTGTGAGTGAAGATGCAGAAATCATTTTGGAATTGGCACATTAGACAAAGACTTACAAACTCTGAGTTCAGCCCTCAGCTCAGAAATAAGCTCCTGATCTCAACTATGGTCCTATTTTGAAGGACTTCTGTTGCTCCACTCTGCTTTGGACTTGGCACTCAGACAGCTACAATTTCTGTTTCTCTTGAGTTTAATTTTTTAAGAGAAGGGAGTGAGGAACTTTGTTTTCAGGGAGCTGCTGATCCACCTGCAACACCACATTCCAGGAATCTCAATCACCACCTCGATGACACACAGATACACACACGTACCTGTCTGTGGGTGGATTTGGGTCTGGACCAAGACACCTACATTTGTATGTCTGTTTCTACAGGTTAGTTATAGGCATCTTCATTTTGAGGTGGTGTTGGAGCTCTCCTTGTTATCACTGGAAAAGGAGGACACTGCACAGTTGCTTTAACGTAGGTGCCTAAAGGCATCTCAGGTGCTAGAGATGTCTTCATGGGGATGCACAAGGCTTCTGTGAAACCCAAGCACTCTGGGGCAGCAGCTCTGGTCCAGCTTGGCATTACACCACGGCATGCAAAATCACACCCCAGAGCCTCTGTCTGAGTGACCAAATCCTGTCTCTACTTTGAAGAGTTTGGGGAGAAATTATCAGCCTGAAGGACACTTGAAGGCATCATGTCAGCTGAATCACCTTCTAAACCCCTCTTACTGTCTTGATTTAGGGCTCAACTCAATTGCCTAAGAATAGGTATCCTGCTTGGTAAGGGGGTCCTGCCCAGGGTCTACCTGCCTGTCCAGGGGTGCATAGTTGTCTCATGTGTCCTATGTCACATCCACCAGCCCCAGCGGGATGTCTCAGACCACTTAGGGCACCTCAGGTGTCTGCAGAAGGCTTTATCAGACACCTGAATCTGGGTCTGAGCCTCACACACAGTGCATGAAGAAGTGCTGCTTTCAGATGGTTCAAGAACCAACCTAACCTCAGCAGAAGTCCCTGTTGCACACTAGACTATGTAACTGCATTGGCTTGATGCCTCCTTCTTGTATCCTTTCCAAATCCTTCGCTGAGCCCTGCACAAAGAGATCAAACCCCCAGGTTTGTCACCCCCCAGGGCAGGGCTTGGAAGGCACTGAATCCCTTCTGCACATCACTGTGGCTTTGTGGGGGAAGAGAAACAATTCTCACAAGCTCCACCCAAGTGGTGGCTTTTCTCCTGTGCTCTGCATGCTTCACAACATCCCTGAGTCAACTATTGATGTGGTAGGGTTGGGATGGATTAGACATAGGTGCCTGAAGGCATCTCAGGTACTGGAGATATCTTCATGACAAGTGGAGATATCTTCATGACAAGTGGAGATGTCTTCATGAAGAGAAGCTTGTTCCCAGAGTGGAGATGTGGAGCTGAGACACTGGATATCAATGGCTGTTGTGTGGCAGGTGCATTGGAAAATGGCAATGTGGAGAGGCATAACTCCCTGTTGAGCTGAGGAACATTCATAGATACACCTGGAAATTTCATATTGCTTCATAGACAGCTCACCTAATGATTTATATCAACAGGGGAGGGGGAGGGATGCAGGAAAGAAAAACAACCAGCCCTTTAGGAGGGACAGGCAAGCAGTTAGATACATTTTCCACTGATAGAAATAGGCACTGGTGGAAACCTGTCACTCTGTATCTCCTGCAAAATAGACATCTCTTTTTCCAAGCCTAAAATGAGCAGTGGATTCATTCCTGCCCTGAAGTCCCCTCTGTTCACCCTACCCACAAACTCTGCAGAAGTCTGTGGGCTGGAAAGGACCAGTATGAGCCCTCTAAAATAAATTAGGGGTAGATTGCTCCCTTTTATTATTTCCTTCTGGACAGAGCAGGGGAACTCCTTGGGGTCCCCATCTCCTGGATTCAGTAGGAATTTCCCCAGATGATCCTTCAGGCCTTGGCATTGGGTGCAGCATGTCCCTCCAACCCAAATGTCTTCCAGGACTGCCACTTGGCTGCATGCTGCTCTCCAGAGGCCAACTACACATCTCTTCCCATGGGCTTTGCCACCTTCTCTTCTCTCTTTGACAAAGATTCGTCCTGAAACAGCCTGGAAGTTACCAGAGAAACCTGCAAAGGTCCAGCAGCCCAGATCATTGTCAGGGTCTGCAGCCACCCTGAGGAATTCACTATTTGTTTTAGAGATAAAAGCTGCAACTTCCACACATTCTTCTTCAATTTCACCCTCCATTAACATCATTGCCCTGTCATAACAAAGCTCATTGAATTATTAGAGATGAGGGGAATTGTTCAAAGCCTGGTGTGGGGAAAGGGATGGGGGACAGCTCGTTGTACTTGATTTGTCTTCGTGGGTCCCCTCCATGAAGTACCCATTGGTAGCATGGTGGATTTAGGACATGGTTAGGGCTTCATGGGGGTGCATGGGGGACAGGGAGGGTTGCTGAGCGTTGTAGTGAGCTGGGAGTCAGGATGAGAGGGTTTATGGTTGGGTTGAGTCAGTCATCTTGGGTAAGTCCTGTTTGCTCTTCTCTGTGGTCCTGTCCTGGATTGCAGGTGTTTCAGGGCATGTCCTCCTGCTGCCCCTCATGCTTTTTTAGACATGACGGAAAAAATAAAGACTAAAGGGGGGGATCAAATGGAAACCCCATGTCCCAGAATAGTGGTTGACCCCTCCACCTCCTTCAGTGACATCAATAAAACCATGCTCCCTTCCCTACTTCAATGTTGACCATGGGATTGGTGGTCCCAGCTCGTCTTGTGAGTGGTTCCCCTTACACCAGGTGCAAACTGCAGGTAGCTGAGATATGAATGGATACAGCTGGCTTCCTTCCCCCTGCCAAACTCCTCTCTGAGAAATCAGCACGGAAGAGCTGGTGTAAATCCTGCAGCTCCCAGCACTTCTCACCTTTACACTGGCATTTGCTTGCAGTAAACTAAGGGGAGAAATATATATATTGGTGGGAACCCAAGCTGTGCCAAATGAATCACATATTACAACCAGATGAGATGGATCCCACTCCCAAGTCTCATTTCTAATGCTGATGACAGTTTAGTTTTTAACATGTATTTTTCTCTTCCAGTGCCTCAGTTTCCCAATTCAAGCTGTAAATTGCATCCTGCATCTCAACATGATTAACAAGACAGTAATGAACTGGGTCTATGAAAGGCTTTGAGATCTATACAGAATGCACATGCAACAGCTCTAATAAATTTTATTATTTCCAATAACTGAAGCTTTTTATTGCTAAACTAATTTGCTTTCCTTCTTGCTTAATAGTGGTTTTTTTAAATACGTATTTTATATGGAGTTCTTCTGTATTTAAAGACAAGAATAAAACCAAACTGGAATCTAATTGAAACACTACCTCCCCTTTATTTCCCTGCTCCCATGTTTTAGGAAAGATTAATTTAAGGAACATTCATCCAGTTAGTGGAAATGCGTCATTCTCATCAGCAGTGATGGGAATTACAGAAGGACGTTTAATTGCACAAAGAACCCCCTTAAATCCCTCTGGCCCAAGAAAGATAAGTACAAATCACAGCACGTTTCAGTTTTGTTTGGCACGTTTAATGGACAACAGAGCTAAACTGCATCAGTAAGATGTGCTGGCTCACTCCTTGGCATGGTTATTAACAGTAGCTGGTGACTCCTGGCTGGGGCAGTGTCTTTCTGAGTCAGGAGAAGAAATTAAGTCTGCCTTAGATGAATGCAGCATTGCCAAATATTGGTAAGGATGGAGATACAAATCTTGTATTTTCCTGCTGGACAAGTGCAGAGGAGACAGGAAAACTCTTGCTTCGTCACAGCATATGGCCAAAATACTTAGCTTTGCAGTAGAAGAGAGCTGAAGGTCTCTAGCTTTCTGGTTGCAAAGGAATCCATCACAATAAATAGCCAGAGGTTCACTGAATTTAGCTTACTTATGAGAACTGAGAAATTAGGAACTGATTGTATGTTGATACTGGTGGAGTCAGGAATTCTTCTGCTGAGACCAGACCCTGTGTGACATGCACAGTACTTCTAAGACTTCTTGCACCAATACACTCCATATGTCATCTTCTTCTGGAAGCAGCCTCTTCCAATCTCCGTGGAGCTGTTGGAGCGAGTCCAGGTGAGGCTATAAAGATGCTTTGAGGGCTGGAGCACCTCTGCTCTGGAGACAGGGTGGGAGAGTTGGGGTTGTTCAGCCTGGAGAAGGCTCCAGGGAGACCTTAGAGCACCTTCCAGTGCCTGAAAGGGTTCCAGGAAAGCTGGAGAGGGACTTTTGACAAGGTTATGGAGTGATGGGATGAGGGAAAACTGTTTTAAACTGTAAGAGGGGAGATTTAGATGAGATATTAGGAAGAAATTGTTTGGTGTGAGGGTGATGAGACACTGGCCCAGGGTGCCCAGAGAAGCTGTGGATGTTCCTCCCTGGCAGGGTTCAAAGCCAGGTTGGAAGAGGCTTGGAGCAACCTGGTGTGGTTGGAGGTGTCCCTGCTCATGGCAGGGGGGTTGGAACTAGATTACCTATAAGGTCCCTTCCAACCCCTTGCCATGGTGTGATTCAATGATTCTATGCAGCGTTGCAGACACAGGACACCACTGAACATCCAGGCACGCAGCATCGCTCCCAGGGCTGCCAGGTCCAGCTCAGAGAGGAAAACTCACAGTTAACAGGGCTTTTATGACCTGTTCTTCACTCCTGCATTGTAATGCAACCCAGCCTAACTCTGTACCTTCCTGTGCCCCTGTCCCTTTGCCAGTGACAAACACAGGCAGAGCGGACCTGCAGGCAGCACAGCCTCACTCCCCTACCCCTCACCTCTGATGGTCATCTTGCACAGAGCTGAGCAGTTATGTACTTTGCCATGTGCATTTGCAAGAAGATGTGTGGTGGGGAAAAGGGGGAATGAGAAGAGGATAACGGGGGAAATCTCAGTCCATCCAGTCCCTCACCATCCTGAGCATCTGTGCAGGTGCCCACGTCAGCAATAACCCCAGCAAGACACTTCTGCATGGAGTTTGCAAACCAAAAGACATCTCAGAGCTGTCCAGCAGATGGGAAGGAAAAGTCCTTGAGTATATGAGACCCTGTCATCATCTCTCCTCTGCACAGTGCCAGGGCACCCACCCAGCAAAGGGCTGACCTGGGTGCACCTCAGGAAAGGTTTCTGATAAGTTTCCCTCCTGCAGATGGGTGCTGGTGGTCTGTGCTGGGTGTAACTTTTTCTTGGGTGCTTAGATCTGGGGTGGATTAGGCAGGAGTTATTAACCTGAATCACCCCGAATGTGGAGTCACTGTTGATTTGGCTTAAGCCACTTTGAAACCTACCACCTAGACACTGGGAAATTGTTGCCAGGAAACCTTGTGCAAACACTTCAGCCCCTTGAGATCAAGCCAGCCCGGAGGGTCTCTGCCTACAACCTCATACCAGTCAAAATAAGTTCTAAAAGAGAAATTTTAGCTTGGGACATTGGCAAAGCAATGGGACATAGTAGAGCTAAGGAGAATGAATGAATTACCATTCATTCTTGTGTTGTGGATTGATCTAAGGAGGCTCAAATGGATTCAAAGCCGTCTTTTGCAAGACGCTGTGCAGGCAAGCATTGGAGATCATCCCTGCCCCAGCACAGGATAAAGCCACATCCTCTTGGCTGAGTTAAGGATGCTAATTAGGTACCTAGGGAGCTGGCATTTTGTGATTGTTCCCAGGCTCCGCAAAGGAAAATTAGCAGCATTCACAACATTTCACCTTGGTATTTTACATCAGACACAGCCCTGCTTTTTCCAGCAGGTACTTCTAAACCCTCTGCTTCCTGCAAGAAGAGGGATTGAGCTCACAGATGCAGGCTGAGGTGTCAGGGGAATTGCTTTGTCCTAAAAGATTTACAGTTGGACTTGATGATCTTCAAGGTCTTTTCCAACCAAAACAATTCTATGATTCTACAAAAAATGTCAGTTTTGCTTCTGCCTTTTGTTGAAATGCAACCACTTGTGGGGCACAAGTTAAGGGTCCAATTTTTTGGACATTCACCAATTTTTTGGACATTCACCCACAGTGACAGATGTCTCCCTGTAACCAAAGGAGGCACGTGCCCTTATGGAGCAGTATTTGGAAGCCATGGGGGATCCTCTGGGACATCTCAAATGGTCACTTTATTTCTTGAGGGGACCAGAGAGGCATCCCATGCTCCTGGAGGTGAAAGATGTGGCTGCTTTTTTGATGTTTCTGCACTTTATTTAGACAAAGCCACTTGTGCAATGGTACATGCACACAGGAGAGTGGAAGATCTGAAGACACTGCTGAGACAAGGAGGGTTCTGCAGGATTCAGCTCTGTGCCAAGTGCAAGTAGGGCACAGCAAAGCAGAGCTATTTTTTCCTGAGTCAGTTAACATAACAGTTAACCAAGGAGGCAGAATCTCTCCTCTCAGAGAAGGGAATAAACATCACAAAAAAGGGTTGCTGGTTAGAAAGTTGAGCATCCAAAAGAACACTCCAGCTGAGGTCTATATTTCACACTGTGGAGATCAACAATAAAAGGAAATTCCGGGAAGAACAGGGGGGCTGGGCTGGACCTGCTCCAGCGTGCTTGCTAGTCCTGTAACGAACATGGTGGGAATGCCCCTGTTGTAGGGAGCACTTTGCAGAAATTTCTGGGCCAAAGGAAGTTCTCATTATGTCACTACATCCTGTGTGTTTGTGAGATACAGTCCCACTTAAGAGAACATCTGCAAAAGATGCAAGAGGACACGCAAGACCTGGGTCACACTTTATCTGGTTGAACATGACTGATTCACCCCCTAATAAATGAGAAATCCACTCAAAGAAAACCTGCAATTCCTTCCCGACAGGTTTGCAAACAGCCAGAGCTAAACCCGCCACCAGAAGTGAGCATGCTGGAGAGATCCCACTGCTCTGGTGATTGATCAAGCTTATGGGTTTGGCCAGCCAGGCAACAGGGGAGAAAGAGAGAAACTTTCTATGCTCTGGCTGATTGGCCTACTCCATGATCTGAACTAGTTCCCAAGCCTGCCAAGAGCAAGGTGGAGCTGGGATCTATACTGCAAACTCTTAGTCTCAATCAAAGGGAAGGCTTAGTCTCAGTCAACACCCAACTAGCAAGTGCTGTGTAAAGTTTCTATAGGGTCCTAGTTCACCAGCAGCTGTCCATTTTTAAGTGGATCTTTCCATTCAAGGTCTCTCCAGTCAGCAGAAACTGAGAGGTTTCCCTCTATGTGCCTGATATCACCAGTCTCAGAAATCTACATTGCCTTGGGTGGGATGAACAGGGAAACATCAGCATGGATGTTTATTTTTTTCTGTGCTCGATGTTAGATGAGGCATAGTTATCCTCTCATGCCCCAGAAGGCAGTGGCTTAATAACTTTCTTGATATTTGGAGATATTTGGGATCCTAAATCAACAAAGAAAATACAAGTCTGCTATATTTCTGTATTTCTAAGCCCCTCCTGGGCAATGGACTAAAACGTTGAGACAACCAGTGAATCACTTTGGTGAAGTCACGGTTGCCCATTCATGTGTATTGGCCACACTGATGATATCGATACTCTGCAGCACCTCGCAGGAAGGGTGGAAGGATCAGGAGGGGTTCACAAGGGTGAGAAAGGTGCTGCAACACTGGGAAGAGTCAGGTAACACTGCAAGAAGTCACTGTCCCTGGGGGTGTTCAAAAAATGGGTTGATGAGGCACTTGAGGTCATGGTCTAATGGTCTAATTGTTAGGAATCTGATGGGATAAAGGTTGGACTTGATGACCCTGGAGGTCCCTTCCCACCATAATGATTCTATGAATTCTATGATTCTAAGAAATTCGAGTCCTTCTGGCTCAAAGAGCTTGAGAAAAAAGATGAATTTCTACCTAGACTCCAGGAACCTCTTTAGTTAATGTATAAAGTTTCATAGGGATCAATGCAAACTGCCTGCTATATAACGGGCAAAAACCTCTCTGAAACAAGGAATGTGAAAACAACTATTGCCCTGTGAGACTCTTCTCTGGAGAAAGAATCTCAGCTCATTCAAAGCAACTGAGGTCACAGGGCAGATGACAAATCTACATGTTGACTCTTCATGTTGCTTTTCAAGATGCTGGATTAACAAAGAGATTGATGCTGTAATGTTATAGTCCACATGCTGAATCACAGCAAATGGTCTTCTCTGCTACGGTGGAAAAGAGTCTGCTTGTCCTCTTCAGTCTCTGTTCTCTTTGTCTCTTTAACGTGCCTGCATATGGTGACATTGCCAAACAGCTTTTAGTCCTGCAAAGTGCTCAGACTATGTGTAGTCCTGGAAGGTAAACATGGAAAACAGGCTAGGAAACATTATGAGCCATTTTCTACAGATGGCAAAACAACATACGAGAGGCCTGAACTCACCCTCCAACTTGGGTGAGTGGGTTCCCAACTTGGTTGTCTTTTTTGAGTACTTAACCTCAGATGAGTGAGAACCAGAGAACCAAGCCAAGTAGCCCAAGCTGGGATTTCTCTTTACTTACTTTGATTAACATTGATGAGTACGAACCACCTGCTTCCCTGGCTCTTACAGCCCCAGGCAGTGTAGGATCAATCATTCCTTGTTAAATAGCACAGGGAACAATCACAGGAAATAATGGAAGCCTGAAACCTCTGTATCAGCCACAGAGATTTTTTCCCCTCCAGTGAGCTCTGATTTTGATATGAGACATTCATTGGTCAATGACTGAGAGAGGTTCTCTGTGGAGCTCACCACATGGTGCTTGTGCATCTTCTGAGCATGGTCAACAGAGGGGCCAGCTGGCCCTTGCAAACCAACCCAAAGCAGAAAGACAAGTGGGCAAGGAGAGGTGTAGGGGGTGATTAGGAGTTCCTTGTTTCCTTGAGGTCACTCTTGGCAAGAGACAGAAGCACAAGACAGCAAGCATTCAAGGATAAATGATGTTCTTCCTGCCTCAGTTCCTTGGCTGTTTTTGTCTCTTATTTAGCAGCCGAAAGCCAAGCTACTGGCACGGCACATATTCCACCCCACCTACCTGTGTTTAAGAGCAGCTCTCCCTATATTTAGCATTGACCATTTTCCATTGTGTTGCTGCAAACACACGTCCTGCTGGGCGCTCCATGGGTGTGCCGAGGTGGGGCTCAGCAGTTTCAGATGGATGCTCCCTATTTTTAGCTATCAGATGGTGTGTGGATGCATCGGGCCATCTTTATTCTTTCCATGCGACAGATCTGGACACAGTTTATAGCTCTCCATGATGCAAAATCCCATACATTTTTCCTTCTGGTGCCAGGTGGATGGAGGAGGGGAGAAGGACTGGGAGCTGTATCCGTCAGGAGGCTGGGTGGGATAAGGTGACTCCCCCAAGGAGAGAGATTCAGGTGGACTTCAAGGGACTACCTCAGTGCTCAGGCCTTATGTTGTTAGACATACTCATCTTCTCATGGGATCATGTGGATTACAAGAAGGCCTCTTGTGGGAATGCTCCCTCATGGCCACCAGAAAGATGTACGCTGAGTATCA
The DNA here is from genome assembly GCA_013398125.1 of Aegotheles bennettii. Lineage (NCBI taxonomy): Eukaryota > Metazoa > Chordata > Aves > Caprimulgiformes > Aegothelidae > Aegotheles > Aegotheles bennettii. The sequence goes on from VZRW01002938.1 coordinate 41,410, forward strand.
AAAACAAGACCATCCTGACACTGTGGGCTTTCTGGCCTCTTTTGCTGGACTCAAATACATGTGTGAGATGGCAGAGATCCAATTTGGCTGGATTGATCCAATTCCTGGGAAGACTATCCTACCGTTGTTATTCATAAGTTGCAGTGAATTAATTATATGTTCAAAGATGGGGAATAAAGAGCAGGAATGCATGGCTGATTTTCCCAGTGGAGACGTGATGCTGGTTTGTCCCAGCCTCTTCTGGTCTTGTTCTGCTCAGGCTTTCCAGGGGTGATCTGGCAAAGAAAAGATGAATTATGAAAGCAGCAGAGATTTGTATGACTGAAAGCTCGTCATAAAAAAATGCAGAGGATTTTCTAGTCTGCATGAAGTGAGCAGGAAAAGGGACAGTACACGTTTGATGTTGAAAAGTGCAAAAGACATGGAAAAAAAGCAGTTGAACCACACATGGGCCCCAAATTAACCATTCCCAGGGCTACACCTTTTTGTCGCTGGAAAGAGATGAGTGAAATGTCACCACTGCACTCAGCCAGAGTCAAAAAGGTCAACTGGAGTTTTTAAGAGAAGAATAACGTTAAAAAAAATATACCCCATGGCACTGAGTAAATCTCTGGGGCACTGACCTCTTGTGTGGTGTATACAATGCTGATCCCCCCACCTCAACAGGATACAATAAGACTGGAAAAGGTAAAAGCAGCAGGAACAATTATAGGCCCTGAATGACTTCTGTGTAAGCACTACCTAGGGAATAGACTGGGACGCTGCAGAAGAGAAAGCCAAGCATGAGAACAGCCCCTGGGTCACAACATACGGCGGCGAGTGGGAGGAGGCAGGAGCATCCGTTCCTTCCCGTAACTCTGATCCCTCAGCCAAACAAAAGCCAAACAGAGCTCCAGGTGTGGCTCTCGCTGCCTCCTGACATTGCAGACACTGAAAGCATGAATAAAGCTGAAAACGAATTAGAAAAATTCCTGGAGGACAGGTCTATCAGTGGTTGATGGACATGATGCTCTGCACAGACATCCTCATGCTGGAGCTGCAATTTTCATACTCCTCCCTAGGAATATTCCTCCATGCCCACTCTTTATCCACCTCTAGTTTTTCTGGGAATGTGACCGTGGTATAAATCAGGCTTTGCTCTGACCCATGATGGTTGTTGTTATGACCTGAGGAATGCGACCGGCTGGGAGCTGACAGTGAAACCAAGTGGTGTAGCATCATGTCAAAAGAGGAGCCAGGGGAGCCCCATCAGACAGCAACAATAAAGCAAAACCAGACACAAACCTAAAAGGATTTGAGCCCCCAGGGATATAGGGAGAAGATCTGAACAGGGATTTCCTGTGGGGATCAAAAGGAGTCAGTGTTATCAAGGGAGAGGACAGGGAGACCTCAGAGTCCCCCTGAGAGCTGTGTCTCCCTCAAAAAAACACCAGATTTGTAGGTTTTTACTCTTGGAAGCTGACTAGGGAAGCGGATAAAAAGACTCTCAGTTCTGCCAGCACAATCCTTTCTCGGCTGGAGGGGGCAGGAGGCTTAATGCAGCTCTGCATCCCTCCCTTTCAGTTCAGCCCCCAGACACAAAGGCAGAAAAATGCCAGGAATTTCCCAGTGCCCTCCCCAAACCCGCTCCCATCTCACTCCCCCCTTCGCCACCTCCTCCGGCTGGGAAGGAGGAATACTAATAAGAAAACAGGGATTTCTAATAGGGCCCTTGCCTGGTCACTTGGAGATTGAATGCTGAAAGGCATGGACGTGACCAACCATAAGGAATGAGGCTTCTTCAAGTCCCTTCATTTCTTGTTTTGGCTGCTTTGTTTTGTTTTCTCTTCCCCAGTTTCTCCCCTCCCTTGTGCTAAAATAAATTCCTCTCGGCCCCTCGCCTCTGTTATTTTTTTTTTTCCCTTGGAGTCAGGCTGCAGCTCTAATCACTGCTGGGTGATTAGCATGTGAAGGGACAGGGGGAAAACAAAATCTTTATTGGTGGCTTGTGGAGCTGGAGCAGCTGTCTGGATGGATGCTGGCTCCCCTGTTATCCTCCAGCCACCGCTGATCCCTTTTACTGTGAATGTTTTCCTGTAGGAACAGGCATTGAATGAACCGAGGGAAGGCAGAAAATGGGGTGGAGATGAAAGTCAGAGCAGGTGGACTCTTGTTCGTGGGGGGGAAAGGGAAAATATACGGGTTTTTTTGGCATTGAACTTGGAGGGTGTAAAGGGGGGACAGGGACTTCTGTGCTGTGCCGAGGGGACGACAGCAAGAATGAAAGGATAATTTGTGGTGTCGACCTCAATAGGAGCAGGAGGCTCAACACAGAGCCCTTTGATGAGAGGAGGCTGGGGATGGAGGAGGTGGCTTGAGCTGGAGCCTGGGAGGGCAGAAGAGGTAACCACCACACATGCGGTGGTGTTGGGGACAGCAGGGTGGGGGACCACCTGCAAGCCACCACTGTCCCCTGCAAAAGAATCTTGGTCAGCAGAAGACAAAGGGCTGGCAGGTAGACGGTGTCTCTTCTGCTCATCCTGAGTCCCTTGATGAGATGTGACATCTGCAGAGGTGCAATGGGTGGTGTAAGGAGTCTGTAGGCAGCCTGGTGCTGGTGGATGGGCCGGCTCTTCCTGTGGCAATTACAGCTTGAGGCTGGACAATGACTCCAAAGGGACCTGCGCCTGGAATGGAAAACACTATCTATTTGTTATTTGTTATTACGAGGCTGTGATGGGAAAACCAGTGCCTCTGGGGTGGGTATTCCCTGCAAACACCAGAGCTGGCTGTGCTCAGCCCCTCCTCCCCTTGCTCCAGGTGTTTCCTTTTTCTGAGCTCAATAACGAAGCTTATGAGCCTGAGCCAGTTTATATTTAGTTTCCACCACTGCTGGCAGGGGTCTGCTGATGCTGAACAAACAGCACCAAAACATCACTGGTGGGTGCCCAGACCCTAATGTTTAAGAGCTGCCTGTGTGATGGGAGGAGGTGGGTTATGAGGGGTGGGGACAGTGGCAGGATAGGTTTCAGCATACGGCTCATCATGGCATTAGCCACTGCTTTGGACTAGCCCCCCACAAAGCTAGGAGACCCAGACCAGTTATGTTTTAGGGACTGTCTCTGACTATGCAAACTAATCCCATATAATGTCTGGTATTCCTGACCTGTCTCTGCTCCCTTTGTGAAGAAGCTCTTCGGTAGTGCAGGTAATCCTCCATCTTCCATGCCACTTGTTTCTCAAGCTGATCTTTACTTTGGACTACTGCTTATGTCACCTGCAGTAGGTGGGATTCAGCTGCCTAATCATAGACTTACTGGGCCATCTGAGTTGTCTCTTTAAGGTATCATAGAATCATAGAATGGTTTGGGTTGGAAGGGAACTTAAAGATCATCTACTTCCAACCCCCTGCCATGGGCAGGGACACCTCCCACTAGACCAGGTTGCTCCAAGCCTCATCCAACCTGGCTTTGAACACTGCCAGGGAGGGGCAGCCACAGCTTCTCTGGGCACCCTGGGCCAGGGTCTTACCACCTTCACAGCAAAGAATTTGCTCCTAATATTCAATCTAAATCTCTCCTCTTGCAGTTTGAAACCATTCCTCCTTGTTCTATCACTCCATGCCCTTGTCAAAAGTCCCTCTCCAGCTTTCCTGGATCCCCTTCAGCCTTCTCTTCTCCAGGCTGAACAACCCCAACTCTCTCAGCCTGTCCTTGTAGAAGAGACGAATGTATCTGATACATCTGTAAGCTCTCTATATCTCCCATATCCTAGAGCATCTCAGCTGGTACTAGAGCTCAACTGAGTTGAACCTTAAGTCTCTATTGACTATAATGGGAGCTTAGATACACAGCTCATACAGACACCCAAATGCAGGTGTCTTAATTGTGATGTGAAAGTTGGGATTCTGTTTCCCCAGCAGAGATGTCCAGGGCCATGAGATCCATCTCATGTTGTGAAAGTTCTACAGTCTACACAGGGCTCATTGGTGTGACATGGGGCTTGGAGAAGAGCTGTGCCTTTTTGGACAGGCAGCAGAAGACTGGTCCTAATACCAAAAAATACACTAAGTACTTGCTTTCTGAGACCTGGATATTCCCCAAAAAGTCTACTCTAGGTCACAATTCTGCAATTTCTGGCTGCTTTCCAGCAGACACTGCTGCTGTGCCACCCAAGGTACCGCACGCTTACCCAGCTGTTTTGGGTAAGGACAGAAGTTACCCTAGGCAGGCACACAGCACCCTCTATACCTCCTTCTGAAGTGGCACCTATGTTTTGGCTTGCTGATGGCATTGTTCCTAGATGGCACCCTCTGCACACCCTCAGATGTGATGTGGGAAGAAACTGATGTGCATACTCTGGATTCTGGTTGACATTGTAAGTTCATTCCTACTGCAATTGCTGCTTCCTGAAAATTTTGGGGCTTATGTCCCCAGATTGTACATAAACCCTCTGCCATATCCTTCCCTGACCAAGGACAATGTTTTTTCATTAAAACTTAATTGAAATGGGATTTGTTTAGGACAAGGGAAATGCAAAGGTCTAGACAATACTCCCTGTGGGTACTATAATTTCAAGTGGTATAAAACTGATGAAAAGGAAGTAGGAAGCATGGATAGTAGAAGGAAGGGTCCAAAGTGGGAAGAAGGGAGAGAAAAAAAAGAATAAATCAAAAGGACTTTCCTCAGACATCAAATGGGTAAAGATATGATGGGATTTTCACATTGGAAGTGAGGGCTGGAGCAAGTATGTCAAGTTAGAAGGACTCTGATAGGGCCACAAAGATAATCAGAGGGCTGGAGCACCTATCCTATGAAGACAGGCTGCATGAAGAAGTTTGAGCAGCTGAATCCCCATCACTTGTGAAAAATTATTAACTCATCTACAGTTTTGCCAAGATTCAGGCAACCAGACTGAATGGTGTCTTGAAAACTGTTTCGTAGAATCATAGAACAGTTTGGCTTCCAAATTTACAAACAGGGGAAGTCTAGAGCATGTTTTGGTTCCACCCACGGGAAGCACTTGATCCACTGGTATCCTGTAGGATATCTGGAGCTCACCAGTCAGGCAGCACAGAGAGGAAATCTCTGAGAGCTAGAGCTTTGCATCTGCTCTTAAATCATCTGCTTGTGCTTTGGGAACTCACTGTCATTTAGGTTTCTCTCTATAAGCTTTAATTATAAACATCATTGAAATTAATGGACATCAGGCAAGAAACTCTTCATGTTCCTAGAATATTCGTGGCACTGAAAGTCATCCTGAGTGATGGAAATGAATTGCTGCAAATAAGGTTATTTTTCAAACCCCTCTGCAGGAAGTAAGCTAATGCCTTACAGTTACAGTGACTTCCTAAACCAAAAGACTGTTGGGCCATGAATTCTGACACTACTGGTTAGGTCAGAACTACAATGCACTTTAAAACTCATTCAGCATGTGTTTGATGTAATGGTGGTGAGGGTCCTGTGTGTCTCTATTTGCAGAAAGAAAATGTGCACTAGCAACCCCGAAAACCATCCGTATCCTGGGCTGCATCAAAAGCAGCATGACCAGAGGGCAAGCAAGGGGACTCTCCCCTTTATTCTTGTGGGACCCCACTGCAGTTCTGGGTCCAGTTCTGGAGTCCCCTAAATAAGAAGGACATGGAGCTGTTGGAGCAAGACCAGAGGAGGCCACAAAGATGCTCCGAGGGCTGGAGCAGCTCTGCTCTGGGGCCAGGCTGAGAGAGTTGGGGGTGTTCAGCCTGGAGAAGAGAAGGCTCCAAGGAGACCTTAGAGCACCTTCCAGTGCCTGAAGGGGCTCAAGGAAAACTGGAGAGCGAGTTTTGGCAAGGGCATGGAGTGATGGGATGAGGGGGAATGGTTTGGAACTGAAAAATGGGAGATTTAGATTGGATATTAAGAAGAAATTGTTTGGTGTGAGGGTGGTGAGACACTGGCCCAGGTTGCCCAGAGAAGCTGTGGCTGCCCCTCCCTGACAGTGTTCAAGGCCAGGTTGGATGGGGCTTGGAGTCACTTGGTGTAGTGGGAGGTGTCCCTGCCCATGGCAGTGGGGTTGGGATTGGATGATCTTTAAGGTCCCTCCCAACCCAAACCTTTCTAAGATTTTGTGAAATTTCCAACTGTGGAGCACAAAAATGCTGTGTATTGCCACTTGTATCTGTGTACCTATGCACTTACACTGGACACTGGTTTTAAGGGCCATGCCCCTCCATCTGAGTACCTAAATGACACCATGTGGCTTTCAGAACCAAACGAAACATCTGACATACAAAATTTTGAATACAGAGCTATTTGCAAGCAAAACTGCTACCCAAAAAATTCAAACCCAACAAAGCTCATCCAACGGAACTGGGGAATTATAAAACCAAGACTTTGAGTAGTGAATACCCTAGCCCTGCCTATGAGGAATTGCCCAGTCTAGAGTTGAGGCTGTGTTAGCTGCATAAGGGGACTACTGAGATCACCAGACCCACCAGAGACATCTTAGAGAGGGTTCCTGCTCTGAAAGTCTCACTGTGTGTACAGTATTCCACTGACAAAATGCTACAGAAGGCAATTTACTGAACCTGAAACGGTGAGTATGTTCCTGCATAATTCTGCTAAAGTGTTGGAATTTAGGTATTGTATCTTATAATATGTTCCAACATGTCTTCATAGTCATGAATTCTCCATGCCTTTGATTTTTCTCTTCAACCATAGCTAACAGCTCCTGTGTTACCATCTGTCCTGCAGCTTTGAATGACAGTGGAGTGCATTGTTTCTCCTCAAAGGCAGAACTCCCTGTGGTCTTGAGACCATCATGCAATGCCAGTTGAGATGTATTTTTGACAAGAGCAGTGACGTTTGCAGGAACATCCTTCTTGAGGATTTCTATAGATGATACTTCCATTAAAAATAAACTTTCGTTTAGTCAGGGTTTTCATTATACTCTCACATCCTCTTGAGAATGGAAGAACATAGTGAAATGCATTGTTAAATGAAACCTTTGTTTTAATTGAAATGAATGGATCCAAGTTACTTGAAAGAGTTTCAAACTGAAAGGTAGTCAGTAGAGTTTTCTTTCTGGATAAATTTAAAAGATGTTCTTCCTAGTATGAGAGTATGTGAAAATAAAACACATCCATCACTGAGACTGAGTCTGCACTTTCACAAATTTTTATTAATGAAATCAAGGAGAAATTTACTTCATAATTTATGCTCACTTCTATACCTCCCCTTTGCAAGGGGAATCACTTGAGAAAGTCAAAGGCAAGAACACAAAACCAGAATGAATTTACACAGTCAATATGGATGAAAAGTGGACCAAAGAGAGGAGTTTTGGGGCAGGCTGATAAAACAGTAATCACAAGGGCATGACAAATAAAGCCAAGTGAACTCAAAGAGCAGAGGAATCAAGGCATAACATGTTCCACACACATATAATAAACCCATGGTTCAACATTCTGCATAAATGGTTGAGGGAAACATCCAGAAGGAACCACAAAGAGCTCTTCATGCTGCCAGAGAGCTGAGGGTTTTCTGCATATGTTCTCTTTTCTCATGCTGGCCACGCAACCAAGGAGGGCCACAAAAAGGTAATGGGTAGAGGGAGGCCACCACGATTCTCTGGGAAAGGGCATGTAAACTTCTGGGTGAACATCATATAAATGGCATGGAGAATTGCATTATCAGGCTGAGTCCAAGACATGGGCATGTATTTGCAATATCTAATGGTGAGGGTCTTATAAGGGATAGCTGTGCTTTGGCATGGAGCCAAGAAGATGGATAAACTGGACTCTCCTCCTGTTGTGGAATCTGGGTAAGGCCCATGTCCACCCTGGCTTTCCCTTGTCCATAAATTTGGAACAATAACTTTTAGTCTTAAGGTGACCAGAATGCTACCCAGTTTGCTTACCTGGAGTTGGAGAAGCACAGCAGACCTGCCATGTGTGGTTGTTACCTGTCCTCATTCATCAGATGACAGAAAAGTCTTGATGGAAGCAGTCTGGGAAATGGGAGATACTCATGTCTCTCAAACTGCCCTTCCAAGATGTGTTGGAGCAGCTAGACCTGTGGGATGGAGAGGTTCTGGGGAAGGGAACAAAGCCTGGGCAACTAGAAGATCATAAATTCATAGAATGGTTTGGGTTAGAAGGAACCTTAGAGATCACCTAGTTCCAAACCACTGTTATGGGCAGGGACACCTTCCACTAGATAAAAGCAGTAAGCAAGGGGGTAGACATAGAATCATAGAATCACAGAATGGTTTGGGTTGGAAGGGACCTTAGAGATCATCTAGTTCCAACTATGGTGCAGCAAACTCACCAACTTATATGTATCCTCTCTTACCTCATCCCATAGGGATGGAGCAGCAACACCCCTATAAAGGCAAACCCTTCTGCTGCTTCACACCTAAGGGCCTCCCCAGGAGTGAGAGAAATGGAGGATTTGAGGACAAAAATTCAAGCCTGGTTAACAGAGCTGCTGTGCTGCCCTGGCATGGGGGAGCCAGCTTTGTGCCAGTGGCTACAGGAAGCCAGGAGGGTGTGATCCAGCATCGTGTCACCGTGCCAAGCATTATCACCAAGCACTGCTGTGACCTGCCTGTTTGCTGGAATGGGCTGTGAGCCACCAGACAGGGAAATCTGAGCCCAAGGGCCTTGGTATTTCCTTGTGGTTAGTTGTAAAGCACGTCCCACCTTAGTATGTCTTTGCTAATGCATGAGGCAGGGATTGGGTCTACACTGTGTGCAGAGTGCGTCGTAAAATCAACCAAAAGTCAAGTTCAGAGCAAGAATCCACACTTTGTTTGCACTAAGGTAAAGCAAATAGTCACTGATGTTGTGCTCCTTCCAGGCAAATAGCACACCAGAGACCTGCATCAGTCTAGGCAGGAGTGAAATTCTTTCACAGACAACATTTTTTCCCAAGCAATTCTTCGCCAGTAGCACATCTTCTCCAGTAGAGCTGCAGACTTGTTTTTTCCTGCACAAAGGATTAATGTTTTAAATAACTCAAATACTATATGCCTTTTCAGACTATTCTGTTTTCAAAAACACTGAAGAAGGCTTTCCAGTGATTAATTATAGCTATTCGAGTGCTGGGGACATGGATTGGTGGCACTGGCATGACATTTCTGCTCTCCAGAATGACTTGCGATGTAAAATTTGAACACAGACTGGTGAGTTTGATCCTAGACCTCAGGTTTTGTTGCTTACAAGTGTGCACAGAGGCAACCAGACACAAACCCCTTTTGGTGCACCTGGTTTTCTTCCTGAAGCATTATCCCAAAATTACTTTGTCTTTGCATCTGGACCTGATTGAGATGGGATGTGAGAACTGGTCTAAGGTCCCTCTTGGAATACAGAGCAGACACGGCCAACAGCTCTAAAGCATTTGCACAACTTTCAGTGCATCTTAAGTGCATGAGGGCAGCCAGCCTATGGGACTTGCTGGTTAGAAATAAAGTCAATAGGTAGAGTCAAATGGGAAATAAATTCAAAAGAGAACAAGATATCTGCTCCTTGGAGGTCAGTTTCTAGTTGAATCAAAGGCTAATCTTTATTTTCAATGTCCTATCCTGGAGGTACCTTGGAGGTACCTTACCAAAAAGACCCATAGACTATCATCCACACAGTCTGAGCACAAGGGTATGTTCTAGGAACTTAGAAGGGATTTCTGATTTTGTTGTTAATGCAGAGAAATGAGGTCTCCCATTTTCATAGCCATTTGCCAAAAAAACCCTACGTAAATGTAGATGCACTCCATAAGAACAGAGAAACAACATCCAATGGTTATCAGCTGAAAACCTGCACCGAATGGTGGAAAACCATCGTGTCAGAATGGCTGTTATATCTTCATCTGGGGACACTTTTTGGCTCAGATGCAAAACTCAGAAAATACAGTCTGTCAAAATCAAAACAGTGATATTGGTTGAATGAAAATGAAATGTTTTGTTTTTAATTTTTTCCTTCACAGAAACAGAGAAGCAAGCAAAAATCATGTCAGGTTGAGTCCTCACTTGTGGTTTTCAGTCTGGAGGAGAATGTCTCTCTATGCTTAGATTCACAGAATCACAGAATCACAGAATCATGGAATCCTAGGGGTTGGAAGGGACCTCGAAGGATCATCCAGTCCAACCCCCCTGCCAGAGCAGGGTCACCTAGAGTCCATCACACAGGAACACATCCAGGTGGGGTTTGAATGTCTCCAGCCAAGGAGACTCCACAACCTCTCTGGGCAGCCTGTTCCAGTGCTCTGGCACTCTCACAGTGAAAAAGTTTCTCCTGATATTCACATGGAACCTCCTGTGCTCCAATTTACAACCATTGCCCCTTGCCCTATCATTGGTCATCACTGTAAAAAGCTTGGCTTCATCATCCTGACCCTCACCCTTTACATATTTGTAACCATGGATGAGGTCACCCCTCAGTCTCCTTTTCTCCAAGCTAAAGAGACCCAGCTCCCTCAGCCTTTCCTCACAAGGGAGATGTTCCACTCCCTTCATCATCTTTGTGGCTCTGCGCTGGACTCTCTCAAGCAGTTCCATGTCCTTCTTGAACTGTGGGGCCCAGAACTGGACACAATACTCCAGGTGTGGCCTCACCAAGGCAGAATAGAGGTGGAGGAGAACCTCTCTTGGCCTACTAACCACCCCCTTTCTAATGCACCCCAGGATGCCATTGGCCTTCTTGGCCACAAGGACACATTGCTGGCTCATGGTCATCCTCCTGTCCACCAGGACTCCCAGGTCCCTTTCTCCTACACTGTTCTCCAGCAGGTTGCTCCCCAGCCTGTACTGGTGCATGGGGTTGTTCTTCCCCAGATGCAAAACTCTGCACTTGCCCTTGTTGAATTTCATTAAGTTTCTCCCTGCCCAACTCTCCAGCCTATCAAGGTCTCGCTGAATGGCAGCACAACCTTCTGGTGTGTCAGCCACTCCTCCCAGTTTGAACCATCTAGAACTGCCAGCCTTCATATAAACCTATAACAAGGGCACATTTTGACTTCTTGCCACATACATGGTCCCTTAGACAACTGGAGAAAGGGAATCTGTCATTTCAAACTGAAAAATGAAAAAAAAAAAAGAAAAAAAGACATTTTTGGATATTGTGGTGGCAGAGAAAAAAAGAAGACAAGGAAAATGGATAATTATGTCTTCTATGATTTTTGAGTGAACCCCAAAATATTCTCTTCAGAAGCAAAAAAGGCTAATTCAGTCCATCTAATTTTCTGGGGGAAAGGAGAAGTGACCTCCTGAGAAATGCTGACCTCTATGGCCAGTACTGCTGAAACGAGAGTCCAAGAGAACAAGGGGAGGTGAAGGGATGGCTTTCCAGGGGCTGTATCAAGCTGCTGTGAAGCCAAAACACACCCAGGGTGGGGAATCACACCTCAGGAGCGTGACCTGGCTCAGTGAAGTTCTCAAGGAGGTATGAAGACACTGTTCAGTTGATAAGGCTCCCACGTTTTGCCGGGAAGAGGACTTGGTGTACGTATCTGAAGAGAGCACTAAGGGTATTTGTTTAGCACTGCCAGCCTACCTAACTGCAAGGAATGTGATCCTCCCCCCTCTTTCTTTTTATCAGCACACTACTACTCTGTAGATTTGCAACTGTCTTGGATTTTGCCTTCATAATCCTGACGCAAACCCGTCAGATCTGAGGAGTGAATTATTTAATTGGGACACTCTGCTTGGCTCCCATTCCACAAGCTGATTCCAATTACAGGAACAAGAGGAACACATGTTTGGGGAAAAGAGCTGGAGTTCTTTCTGTATTGATGTCTATCTGTGTTGGCAGTGTCCTTCGTAGTGTTATTCCAACCCATCTCAGCCACCCATTTGAGGGCTGAGACAGCTCAGAAACAACCACAGAGAAATCTTCAAAATTCAATAGTGTAAGTGGAGGTGTAGAAAGCCCTCGGTCAGTGATGAAGGAATAGCCAGGAGCTAGCTCTCTGCTAGGAGAAGCCATCAGATAGGTCTATACAACTTGTTGAGCATCCAGTCCAGCCTTGGCTATCACTCAAACTCCAGAGGTGCACGTGTGGTCGCCAGCATCCTGGTATGGCCAAAGAGGGGCCCTGTAAGGCAGTTCTGTGGGATGGAGATGGGTAACACCATGCACACACCTTACATTCAGACCAGCACCAACCTGTTGCTGGCAGGTGTTTGGCCCCTTTTGGGAAATGCTTTTCTGAACACTGAGCCACTTTCTTTTAATGAAGACAATAAGAAATTTTCAAGACAGATCTGCTATGAAGACTTCTATTAAATCTGTACACTATATCTTGATAATTGCACTGCAAATAGACTACCCAGCCACCTAAGACACATACACAGACATCCAATGCCTTGCAGTGGGAATCTCAGATACAGGCACTGGGGAGGAATGCCATCCGAGGGAGCTGGAGAAATTACCTGCGTGCCAAGGGGCTGAGTCATTCTGGGACTGAGTTTACTTATCAGGGGGAACTGGTACATGGTGGAACCTTGTTTAAATGTAAAATCCCATCTGTGTCAATGAAGCAGGAGATTGTAAATTATGGAGAGTAGAGCGAAGGGAGGGAGACTGGCATGTGGGGAGGCAGAGAAGTGAGAGGCAGATCTGATTTTGAATTCAGAGTCCCAACAGGAGAGAGCTGGATTTAAGGCAGGAGCACTGGGGCTGCATGAAAGGAAAGTGCTGAGCACTGTGGAAAGAGAACCAGATTAAAAATGTACCTGTGTTCTTGTTAGTATTTGCCTGTATTAGTAGTGGAGCCCAGGAGCTCCAGACATGGTTCTCTGAGCAAGCACAGCTGAGTCCTAACCTTCCTCCCAACCCAGCCCTGTGCAGACACAGAGCCAGGTTCTGCTTTGGGGTACAAGAGAGACCAGAAGCAAGGACTGAGTTACACCAGAGTAAGAATCTGATGCTTCAAATGACAAGCAGAATGGACAGGCTATGAAGAGAGGATGAGAGAGTTGGGGTTCAGCCTACAGAAGCAAAGGCTCCAGGAAGACCTTAGAGCACCTTCCAGTGCCTGAAGGAGCTCCAGGAAAGCTGGAGAGGGACTTGTGACAAGGGCAGGGAGTGATGGGACATGAGGGAATGGAAAGAGGGGAGATTTAGATGAGACATTAGGAGGAAATTCTTCCCTGTGAGGGTGGCAAGACCCTTGCCCAGGGTGCCCAGAGAAGCTGTGGCTGCCCCTCCCTGGCAGTGTTCAAGGCCAGGTTGGATGGGACTTGGAGCAACCTGGTCTGGTGGGAGATGTCCCTGCCCATGGGAGAGGGTTGAAACTAGATGATCTTTAAGGTGCCTTCCAACCCAAACCAGCCTGTGATTCTATGATTCTATGGCTGCATCAACACTCCTCCCTCCACATTTCCAGCTCCACTTTCTAGGCAGCATATGGTTGCTGTACATTGAGTTTTAACCCTGAAGCATGGGTTCAGTGGTAACTGATGGATGAGACTCCTTGTCCTGCAGCAGTGATGAAGAGGTTGCTCTTCCTCTTGCCTCCTATTCAGCAATGTCAGCATTGGCTGGCCTGTAGGTAGGGATCTCTACAAACACAGCTCTGCTAACTCCCAGCCATCTGTGGGAAAGGTTAGTATTTACTGAGCATGCAGCCTTGCACAACATGTTGAGAAAAACAACTTTAGCTCCAAAACAAGCAGTTGATATCGTCATCAGGTATTCCTTAACTCTGTTCTCATGATGATGGTATTGCATAGAAAAGGTACCTTTGAAAAAAGAATGTGTCTGATTGAAACTGCTCCGGGAAAAGGTCATAGACGTAGTTGTTTTCCCCATTGCCACAAAGCTGTGTGGGACTATTTATATGGAATAGATGAAGTACATAGTGCTTTCTTTCCCTCAGTATCTACTGGCAAGATCTTCTCTCAAATTTCCCAGATCTACCTGCTTTGTAACAGGGGAAGAGAGCTACTACCCAGAGCAGAAGAGGATTAATTTAGGGAATATGATGGTAAGCTCAGCATGTACAAGTCCATGTGACAGGAGTGAGCAAATTCAAGGGGTATGAGGGAGTTGGTCAATGTTATTGTGAGGTTTTCTGAATGACTGTGGCAACTCCAGGAGTTTCCTGGTGGAAAAAGGCAAACATCACACTCTGCTTCACTTCATCAAGTAAAAGGGTCCAAAGAACTTAAATCTGGTCAACATTCCTTCAGTCCTTGGGAAAATAATGGAGCAAGTTCTCCTGCAAGCCATTTACAGGCATTTGAAGGACAAGAAGATGAGTGTGAACATTCAGTGCATGATTTACTGAGAACGGACCATGCTTGGACAACTTCTTTGACTTCTGTGATGAGCTGATTTGCTCTACAGACAGGCAAGAGCAGCTGATGTCATTTATCTCTACTTAAGCAAGACTTTTGATGTGGGCTCATATAGTGTCTTTATGTATAACTTGGAGAGATGTGGACTGCATGGGTAGGCTATGAGGCTTAAGCAGAAGATGGAGACAGACTTTGCTCACAGAAGACAGTCCTCAAGGGGGAAGAGTGAGATGGCAAAAGACAAGGAAAAAGTTGCAGAAAATGAGATTTTGGTTGGATTTAAGATGCAATTCCTTGCCATGGCCATGACTGACCATTTCAACATCTGCAGAAGCTCTTTCTTAGAGAAGTTCCAGGCTTGACTAGATGAGACCTTGTACAACTAAATCTAACTTTGCAGTTAACCCTGCTTTCAGCAGAAAGTTGGACCAGAGACCTTCAGAGCTTCTTTCCAGGCTAGGATTGAATGATGGTGCATAGATATGCGTCAATGTGTTCTTGTCAATGACTGTTGGAGTTCAGTGCTTTTCCTGTTCCCTACCAGAGGTATAAAAATGGTTAAAAAAAGCTATGCAAAGAATGGCATGATATAGGAGGAATCGCAGGATTTGATTTCCTTGTTCCTGAAGTCTGCAAATTCCAGCAGCTTTCAAAGGCAACATGCACTGTAGGGTGATAGTGAATATAATGTACATAAGCTCAAATACTCGCAAGGGAGAAAAATATAAGAGAGTCCACTAATGAGACTTCATGTCCAAAAGGGTTTTAACTCAGTCAAAAGGGAGAAGCTTTCAAAAAGAAAACTATAAGAAATGGCAAAAGGTGCCGAATGCCTATAGACAGCACAGCAAAAACTGGAGACTCAAAGGATAAATATATACTATGACTAAAACAGACTTTGAAAAAGACTGGACCTAGATAAATAGGTCAGTAAGATAGATTAAACCCAGATAAATAGGTTAGTAAAAGACTAAAAGTGGTTGAAGCAAAAAGGCAATCCTTAGAAGTATTTAAATTAGAGTTAAGGAGTAAAAAGAGCTTAATGTCTGGAAGTCTAACATACAATATATGTAAAACATGCCAAAAAGATTTTTAGAACCATTTTACTAAAGGAATGAAATAGTAATAAAACCTTCCTCAAACTTATTGGTGTGCCAGGGACTCCGTGGGACTTAGACATAACCGGAGTAAAAGAGATTTGCAAGGAAGACATGGCCCACTATGTGCAGCAGAAAGGCTTGATGAATTCTTCCATGTTAACTATGGAGCAGTATAAGATGGTTCCTACATCAGCATTTTTCCTGGGGAGGAAGAGGGAGCAGGTCATTCAAAGGAATGATTCCTAACAGAAAGGGTTAGTAAAATAAATATTTAAAAATCAATAAAAAGAAAGGAAACACGATTCAAGAGTTTGAGGGGAATGGAGATACAAAAGTACTGTATTATTAATTGTGGTAGGCAACTTCTGACTTCAAACAGACTTAGCTGCAGGGGAATATAAAATAGCAATTGTGGTGTGAATTTTTGAGAAGGGCACCATGGAGGATCTGGGAAACTGCTGTTCAGTAATGCTGACATCTGTATTAGACTCACTGGTAGGGTCTACAAGGAGGAGCAGCATCCATAGTCTCAGGGCTAAATGAAACATATTGAGGAAGAGCCAACATTGCTTTTAGAGAAATTATTCCCCACAAATCAAACTGTTTTGAAGGACTTTGTGAACACGGGGTAGAAGCATCCAGCTGATGTAGTGAAAATGGAAGAGTCCTCAGCAAGGTCTTTCAACAGGGGATTAAAAAAAATAAATGAAATTGTTGTGGGATGGATTATTCTTGAGGATTATTAATTAATTAAAAGGAAAGAAACAAAGAATTGTTTGGTTTTGGTAGTGAGAAGCATTGCCAGAGAGAGTCCTGTAGAGTTTTCCACTGGGGGCTGTGTTCTTGAATGCACTTGTAAATGATTTGGAAAAGATTGACAATAAAGGAATGATAAAGTTTGCTGATGACACAGAATTACTCATGGTAATTGAAACTAATATTCCCCTCAGGAGTTGTAGGAGCATCTCAAGCTCTTGAGACATCAAGGCAACAAAGAGACAGGTGAAACTGAGTGTTAGTAAATGCAAAGTAATGCACATGTGGGAAATGCAGCCCTAAACATTTGTACGCAGCGATAGTCTCTAGAGTAGCTATTTCCACTCAGAAAAGAGATCTTAGCATCAGAGCTCAGGGGAACTGAATGTTAAAAATTACTGGAAGGGAATAATGAACAAATCAGAAAGTAACAGCATGAAGCTGCTTAAATCTGCATTTTATCTTTATCTTTTGTACGGTGTTGTTCTATTTTCTGTTCTAAAACCACATTTTAGAACTATGAACAGTGGATGAGGAATGAAGAAGGTGAGTAGGAAATGGTTACTCACTATTATTCATAACACAGGAGCAGGTCAGCATCAAGAAAAATGACCAGGAGTCAGACTGGAAGACAAATGAAAGGAAATACTTGATCACATATGCCCATATTAAAGCAATTCCTTCTCTCTGAGTCACTAGGGTGGGATACATTTGACCTAGCTGTAAGAGTGGATTCAGCCCACTTGAACAGGGCATTTTTTGTGCTGGAAGCCACTTAGCTGGGGACTGAGACTCCAGTTATAGACAATAAATTGTCAGGAGTGGTAGGCATGTGATTCACCTCACCCAGTACAGACTTTTGTATTATCAAAGGGTGCAGCACACCTCGTTGCCCTAAGACTGTATTGGCAGCTCCCTCCTGTATACATAGAGCCATGGAATAATAGAATGGTTTGGGTTGGAAGAGACCTATAAACATCATCTAGTCCAACCCCCACTGCCATGGGCAAAGACACCTTCCACTAGACCAGGTTGCTCCAAGCTCCATCCAACTTGACCTTGAACACTTCTGGGGAGGGAGCAGCCAAAGTTTCTCTGGGCAACCCGGGCCAGGGTCTCACCACCTTTGTAATATAAAATGTCTTCTGTACATTCAATCATCTACCCATTTTTAACACCATTGTCCCTTGTCCTGTCACTACAGGCCTTGGTAAAAAGCCTTTTACCATCTTTCTTATAGGCCTCCTTTATATATTAAAAAGCTGCAATAAGGTCTCCCTGGAGCCTTCTCTTCTCCAGGATGAACAACTCCAATGTTCTCAGCTTTTCTTTATAGGAGAAGCATTCCATCCCTCTGATCATTTTTGTGGCCATTCTCTGGGCTTACTTTAACATGTCCATGTGTTTCTGGTGCCGGGGATCCCAGAACTGGATGCAGTGCTCCAGGTAGAGTCTTACCAAAGCAGAGCAGAGGGGCAGAATCCCCTCCCTCGATCTACTGGTTATGCTGCTTTTTGATGCAGCCCAGGATTTGGTTGGCTTTCTGGGCTTCAAGAGCATATTCCCGATTCATGTCCAATTTTTCTTCCACCAGTAACCCTAAATCCTTCCCCGGAGGGGACAAAAGGACCCTAGTGTGGTTAATTCAGTTGTAGACTCATTGTGGACATCAACCTTTAGACAGTCGAACCCCAGCAAGTGTTTTACTGACACAGCAGCTGAGCAGGTTTGCCTGCAAACAGAGCTCAAAAACTTGGGGTGGGTGCTCCAAAAGGAGGATAAAAGACAGGCACAATTCCCATTCCCCAGTGATTGCCATGGTGACAGGCAATGCCCAACACCACCAAGCTTCCAGAAAGAAAAACAAAGCTTAAATGTGCTGCTGCTTCTCCTTTTATTTTCCAGCAGGTTGGCCTTAAAGGGCAACATGCTCCACTCTGTCTCTTTTACAGGCAGATAAGAGCTACATCCTGACTCTGGGTGGATGAAGGGGAAGATAAGTTGCTTTCATGGATGTGTCTGGGAAAAGGATAAATTATCTCCTTTATGGGCTCTTTGTTGCTTCTTGCTCAGTTCAGGGCTGTATCTCTGGCAGAGCAAGTACATAGTTGTGACAGAATGAAATGCTGTACATCACAACGGACCAGTGCTCTTCTGACTGCACTGCACACTCTGTACTCATGGCAAATGTCAAGGGAAAATGGATGGACATGGAAAACAGAGAAAAAGAGGGTCAGCAGTTTTCTGCTGCTTTTGATTTGGACTTAGAAGGGGAGGTGAATAATTACTCTCTTGGAACAGAAGCGTCAATGAGATAAGGAAACCTGGTACCCGTGCAAACAGGTGTCCTTCCTAAAAATCACATCTGACTATTTCTGTCATGGGCCACACCTCCAGCCTTTGATTCTGTCAGCCCAAGTAAGCAAGAGAACAAATCCAGAGGCTGCCAGGAAACCTGGATTTCTCTCCTACCTCTACCAATGATCTACAGTCTATGCCTGGTTGTCCCATTGTTTTCTTTTTAGTCCTTCTTCCGTCTTCTCAAATATGAAAAATATTTGATTTCTAAGTCTCTAAAGCTTCCTGGGAGCAAGTTTGCTTTTATTGTGCTTTCATATACCATGAAAACATACTCTCTCTTGGGCTACTACACACTCCAGCCTTATGAATAGTATTAGTTAGACAAGAAATGCACAATAAAGCAGCAGAGCCCAGTTCAAACGGCTCCCAGAGCTTCTTTCCTCGGACTTGCTCAGCCTGAAACCTAAATTTTCTTTTCCCAGACCCTCTCTTTCACCTCCTGTGTATCTGGATCATGCAGAGGATCATTACTTTCTGTAAGTCAGAGCTCAGCAGTCTTTTATCAGTGCAGCAGTGACAGAAGGCACTCCAGCCTGGTACTCTTCGCTGTCTCAATTTCTTCTATGCCCACCTACCCACAGTGCTGAGAGATTATTGATCAAGATCAGCAGTTATGGTTTTGTATGGTTTTTTGCAGCTGTGTTGGCACTGGTTGTATCTCAAGCGACCAAACTCTCAGAAGTCTGTTGTGATGCCTTAACCCAGACCATTCCTCTGTGCATGTTAGTGATGGTATCAACCCAGGCAGCACAGGCTGCAGCTAAAATTGAGAGTGCCTTTATGCCTAGTGCTGTGTATCCTCCTGATCAGGTGTGAGTAGTACATATGGCTGCATATCCCAGACGAGTTTTCTCACTCAAAGGAATTCTCCACATGTCTTAGGCTGACAGGCACACACACAGGGTCTAAAGAGGCTGAGGGACCATGGCTTAGAAATCTATAACCCATCAGCTGAGCCTCTGGTAACTGCTCGTCTGCATGGTCTGAGCCAGCCCTGGCATAGATGTAGTACAGGCTGATGCACTTGGGCAATCCATGTATGTTAAGACCACAAATTATGGATGTTTAGTTACTGCAGATTGGATGATGGGTTAATGAAAAAGGTTTTACTCATTTATAACATCAGAGCTTGTAATAGTGACCCCACCCTTCCTAGTATTTTTTTTTTTTGGAAACGACTTCCTCCAAGAATAAAGCATTCCTGAACACAGGTCCTCCCAGTGGCCCTGGGAAGGATGTGTCCCCATTAAAGCAGATGATGATTCACCCTAGTGAAAGCTCTTTGTCCTCTACATAGATCTTTCTTAGCCTTAAGAATGCTTTTAACCAGCTCCTGACAAGATGTCAGCAGAGTGAGAGCGATTTACACCAATGAGTTTGTGGCTTGACCTCCCCATCCAATCTTCTGAACAAACCCATTTATGACACCAACTGGGATATTTTTTTAAATGGAAAATATTTAAAATATGGATTTAATCAATCCTGGTAAATATCTAAAAGGCAGGTGTCAAGAGGATGGGGCCAGACTCTGCTCAGTGGTGCCCAGTGACAGGACAAGGGGCAATGGGCATAACCTGGAACACAGGGAGTTCCACCTGAACATGAGGAAAAACTTCTTTTCCTTGAGGGTGACAGAGCACTAGGACAGGCTGCCCAGAGAGGAGGTGGAATCTCCTTCTCTGGAGATATTCAAAACCTGCCTGGATGTGATCCTGTGCCACCTGCTCTGGGTGAACCTGCTTCTGCAGGGGGGTTGGACTAGATGATCCCCAGAGGTCCCTTCCAACCCCCACCATGCTGTGATTCTGTGAAAGCTGCAGAAATATTCTGCCTTGCTCTCCATGACAGGTATCTCCAAGGGTTGTACTGTAAGAAACTTGCAAGTTCTTAGGAGGCAAATGAGCTTTTAGTCTTGACAGGACAATGGCAAGAGGTTTGTTCTCACTAACTTCAGACTCCTCCATCAGATCTGGTCATTCCTGCTGCCTTAATAATTAAAGGAGAGGAACAGACACTTTTAGGGATCAGTTCACCCACACAGGTTTGGTTATTTGGAGCCAGACTTCTGTTTGAAAGGGGTTTTTGCCACTGGGACTTGAGGCTGCCAAAAGGCTTTGAGTATTGAATGTGTCATGCTCATGGTAAAAGGTCTGTCTTCAGAAGGGGCCACTTTCTCAGAGCCTGACTCTATTTCCTCTGGGTATTTGTTCTTTAACCAGTCCCCTTGATCAGAAACACTCTGCTTGGCAGTTCTTGGGCATCTTCTGATCTGCTTTGTCCCACTGGAGGAGGAGCTGTGATCCATAAGATGGAGTTTGGTCTTTATGTAGCAGGGATGGAATCCATTATTTCTTTTGAAAATGATGACTCTGCCTTTCAATTGGCATTGGAAATGGACTGTCCCTGACTTCAAAAGACTGAGATGATCTCTTATCAAATATCTTCAAAAGCTGTGAAAGGAAGACTGGGAAATGCCAGCCAATTTCCTCTGTTTTTGTAGTAACTTGTTTATGTTTTTCGAGTTCTACTGTGGAAAAGCAGTTGGCTTGAATTAATATGCAGCGCTTTTGGTTGTTGCTGTTCATGTGTATGTGCACTTTATTTGATTCCCGGAGGTTGCCTCAGCCTTGTTTTCTCAGAAAGGATTGAATTGTTTATTGATCTTTGCCATTGTTTTGCATTACTGTGCTCGTCTGATGCAAGTTCTCATTTCTCGCTTTGCTGCAAATGAGTGCTCAATTAAAAAAAAAATATAAAATAAATCAAACCCACTCCTTGTGTTTTCTATTTTGAAGAAAAACAACAGCACTGACTCAGAACTGAAGAGAAAACTGAGAATGGTTGTGATATAACAGGGTAGGGCTTACCTGGAGGGGTGATGGAGGAAGGGAGCTGTGTATCTCAATTCATGCCTACATTGTGTTGCAAGGGAGGGGTTGGAGGAATATTAACCCCCCACCCTCAAGCCCTTCCATTAAGTCAGCCTTCAGTTGGCTATTTGTACTTGCAGGGAGGGGAGGATGAGGTTAGCAGAGGATGAAGCTCTGCGTATCCTTCTTGCCTAAATCTGCGTTTCAGAGTGACAGTGGAGATGTCTCTAACTTGGTGGCTCCAATCCCTTTCTTGGTGCTATAACTCTTCTCTGCAGGGGGTCATCAAGGGTGGGCTAAGGATGGGCAGGATTAGGGGAAGGAAGGAAGAGATAGCCACAACCCTCCTGTCCCCTGTTAACAGCACACATCTCTTGCCAACACATGGGGAACAGGTTGTGTCAAAGACATCTCCCTTCTGACCCAAGGACCAGTTGCATCTGGGGGAAGACAGCCTTCAAGGTTGTTGTTTCTCAAACACCAAATTAACACCCCAATTTCAACCAGCTGTTAGGACATTAGGACTTGTGGGGATATGTACAGTAACCTACTTCATAGGCAGTCTTTGCACCAGTCTGTCCAACTGACACGTCATGGGCCCAGCATGAGAACTTGAAAAGTTGGGTAGTGCCTCACCCTGTCTGCTGGCCACCAGACAGACTCCAGAATGTGTATTTCATAGGACCATAGTATGGTTTGGGTTAGAAGGAACCTTTAAAGGCCATCTAGTCCAATACCCCTGCAGTGAGCAGGGACATCTTCAACTAGATCAGGTTGCTCAGAGCCCTGTCCAACCTGACCTGGAGTGTTTCCAGGAATGGGGCATCCACCACCTCTCTAGTCTACAAGTTCCAGCATTTCATCACCCTTATTATAAAAAAAATCTTCCATTCATCTAGTTTAAATCTCCCCTCTTTTAGTTTAAAACCATTACACCTTGCCCTATTGCAACAGACCCTGCTGAAAAGTCTGTCCCCATCTTTGCAGACAGACACTTCACAATGATAGCTTTCCATTTCTAAATGATTTTTTTTAATTTTTATTTTTTATTTTTTTTTTTTTTCAGAAAAAGTCTCCAGAAACATTTCAGTTAGAGAATTCAGCCTTTTGGGTGAAAAACACCAAATTTTTTCCTCTTTTGGGGTTTTTGTAAAATAAGCAAGCAAAAACATACTCAAAAACTACTAGAACAAAACACTTTTGTCAACAAAGCAGACAAACAAAAACCCAGAAGAGTGGTCACTTGGTCACTCCATGCATATGCCAAGGAAAGTATCACTTAAAACACTCATTTATTGTTGACAAAATTTTAGGAAGAAATAAAAATCAACTCCTTGGCTAGTGCTGTCCAAATCTCAAAATACAAGAGGTTGAAAGCCCACAGGAAACCTTGAGAGATAAAGGTCACCCAGACCCCCCATGAAGGGAATCAGGTTTCAAGCAGGCATACGATTTATGGTGCTCTGCAATCTTGGAAGGATTTAGTAAATGTCCTTCTCAGTCTGTTCCACAGCTTACGCTGCTCTCCACAGACTACCTCTGTTTTTATGCCATACATTCCTGTGCAATTTCCAAACTCCAAACTTAAATTGCATTTCTCTACACTGGCAATAACAGAAATATTTAATTTTCTTGGAAAAAAAATCTCTGCAGGGGATGAGCACGGGACCTGCTTATGGACACCCTGAGGGCTGTGAAACATCACTGAGTTGTACCTGTTAACCTCGTGGGATTTCATGTCTAAGGGCTGGTTTGTTTGCTTTCCTTGCAGTCATCTTAAGGACAGCTTTCTGATCTCCAACAGAGCAGCTGTGGCCTTCTGGTACCTCAGGCTGAGCAATGCTGTTTTGATATATCACTGTTTTAACACAGTGGCCTTTTGGCATGGTGGAGCATGGCAGAAGGGCAAGTTCAGTAAGGGTTGCATGGAGGAAAATACGGGTGAGTGTAGATCCTATGGCCCTGATGAGACACAAGGTTTGTGTGAAGCAAAGAAGTCCAGGATAGGGACTGAGAAAAGGAATTAACAGCAAAATAATGAAATGCTGCATCTTTCTAAAACACTTTAGAAGGTGCCCTGCTTAGATCACAGCCAGGGATATCACTGAGCTATGTAAGTGGACTCACAGCTATATTTAATCACCTAGGCAAATTAGCCCACAGACAGCCAGAAAACACCCTAGATTGTGCTTACGTAGGGAAATAAGTCCCGCAGGGCATACGGGCATCTTCACAAGATGCTGCAAGCATCCTCTGACCCATGTCCTTTCTGCAGTTCATTAAATGAGCCAGGCTGCAACTGCTCTTCCAGAGCTTCTTGTGGAGGTCCTGGTTACTCTTTTCCTTCACCTTTTATTTATACCTTCCTCCTCCAATGCCTCAGCAAATCACAGGATCCCCTTGTCAACCTCAGCCTTGGCAAAGGAGAAAACCAACGTGGGAGATCCCAGAGGCAACAGGGATATTTTCTGTTCCCTTGTCCTTCCAGAATTTGTCATCCTACCATCTCCTTGGACACCTTCAGGAATATCTGGGCTTTAAACATTCATTTTTTTCAGATTTTTTCCTCTCCTCCTTTAGCTTCTCCTCTTCTTAGAGAGGTGTGTTTGGCTTTGTTAAGGGAAGCCTGACCATGTCTATAAGAGGAAAGCCAACAGAAGAGTGGCTGCAAGTAGACCCCAAGGGAGAGGTCTAAGCAGGGCAAGCACATGTAATACTCCCCTCCAGGTATTCTCCAGCTTCCAATTATTCAGTGGTTTGTCCAGCTGGTAGCACCCAAGAGAGCTTTCTTTTCACTATTTGTCTTCTAAGGTAGAGGCAATCCCAAGTACAAATACAGGCTGGGTAGAGAATGGATTTGAGAACAACCCTGAGCAGAAGGACTTGGAGCTGTTTGCTGATGAAAAGACCAATGTGAGTTGGTAATGTGGGCTTTTAGCCTGGAAAGTCACGGGTATCCTGGGCTGCCTCAAAACTAACGTGACCAGCAGGGAGGGGATTCTGCCCCTCTACTGTGCTCTCGTGAGATCCCCCATGAAGTGCTGGGTCCAGTTCTGGCATCCTCAGCATAAGAAGGACACGGAGCTGTTGGAGAGAGTCCAGAGGAGGCCACGGAGATGCTGCAAGGGCTGGAGCAGCTCTGCTCTGGGGACAGGCTGAGAGAGTTGGGG
>VZRW01002938.1:74434-151571 GCA_013398125.1 Aegotheles bennettii
CTGACCACCCCCTTTCTAATGCACCCCAGGATGCCATTGGCCTTCTTGGCCACAAGGACACATTGCTGGCTCATGGTCATCCTCCTGTCCACCAGGACTCCCAGGTCCCTTTCTCCTACACTGCTCTCCAGCAGGTCAGCCCCCAGCCTGTACTGGTGCATGGTGTTGTTCTGATGCAAAACTCACAGCCAAAGCTGTAGTTGAAGCTCAGGCACCTGGGAGTGGTTTCACTGGAAGGATATTGCAGTGAAAATTGTTTCAGCAAGAAAGTCAATGTGATACTGCAGGAAACAGAAGAATTGGTATTGCTGTGGCTTTGAATTTGATCATCAGTGTGCGTGTGTTTTTGAGATGAAGTCCCAGCTGCTGCAATAATGAAGAGAGAGGGGATTCCCAGAATTACATTGCAGTTGGAGCGCAGTTGGTTGCAGGGAAAAACAGCAAAATGTGGCCGTTTCACCATGAGAAGGCAAATAAATGTCTTGGGCATGGTCTCAACAGTCTCCTTGAAATAAACAGGGGAAAAACTTAAACTGGGGGTAGAGACAATGCTGTCGCTGAGGTGGGGAACACTGCAGATGGGGATCAGCACAAAGTGCTGTCTCAAACCCTGTCCAGAAGACTTCCCACCAGCCATCAGTCTGGGCGTGAAGACTTGCTTGCCACTTGCCAATCTCCTTAATCTTAGAGGAGCACCAGAATAAATTATCCACGGTGGAAAGAGAGAGGATGGAGAGTTCCCATGGTGTTTGGGAAGCTGGATCTCCCGCTGTCTGTTGTCCTCTGTGCAATGTCAAACTTCACCTGAAGGCTACTCTTTGCGGGAGGATGAAGCAGAGCTATAAGTACCTTTTTAGCAGAGGATGCAGTGTGGGCAAAACCTATTGAAATAGATTTGGGGAGACCACAGTAGGGCAAAATATGTTGAACGAGGAACTGAATAAGGATTAGCCATAGGAATACAAGTAACATTTTATTCTCACTTCTCACCATCACGTTGCAGGGAACTGGACTCTGAACCTTGAGAGAGCAAGAGTTGGGACCACTTTTGCTGCCAGGCATATCCTGGCGGGGCCATATCCTCTCCTAGATTCTGACAGGGTTGTGAATTAGGGGCTGTGTGTTGATGTGAGGCAAAGACAGCCTAGAATAGATTTTCCCTCACTGTAAAGGTATTAGCAAATTGTTTCTACACACTCAGTCTGGGAAAAGAGCTGCAGCAACTGCCCTCCCTGAGAGCAGAGCAGTTCTCTGCATCTTGGGCTAATGCAGTGTAACTTGGACAGCGTGGGAAAATCCTCTGAGTTACCCCAGAGAGAAGAGGAGTAGATAGCTGGGGGGAGGATGTGGGCCTTCCTTTACTGGAGGTCTTTAAGGGCAGGTTACACAAACATCTGTCAGCAGGGCTATAGGAGAGCTGATCCTGCCTTGTGGGGATGTAATGGACTACGTGACCTTTTCAGGTCCCTTCCCACCCTCTGAAGCTGCGGGCAGAGTGGTGATGGAATAAATCCATTCTGGCTCTATGGAGGGATGTGTGTGTGTAGATATGGCTGTACTTGCCTGGGTACAGGCAGCACTGTCATGAACGCTATTGTGCGGACTGAGACCTGATTTGGGTACAGTTCTCTGGGACTCACCAGTGTCTGCAGTCCTGTTCAGCTGCCTTTTGTGTTTACCCATCTCTTCTTTGCGGAATTAACCATGGATTTAGATCTGGAGAGGCTCAACTGAGACCTTCACAGAGGGAAAACTGTGGCAAGGGGATCTTAATCTGCAGACAGGCACCTGGATATCACTGCAACTTTCCTGGACACTGTGTTATCTTCTACTTTCCCACCATAGGCTGAAGATCAGTTGTGGTTGCCTTCATCTGAACAAAGAGCCAGAGCAGGATCAGAACAAAATGCAGAGCAGAAAGAATGGGAAAAGCTTCCTACAGTTTAGGTGCTGCTGCCAAGACTAAATTACTTGACCAAGGTGGTGCTCAGGGTGTCTTTGGCAGAGTCATGATGCAAACTCATGTGTCCTGAGACCAAGGCTCTTTCTCTAACCACCAGATCTTTCTAAAAGCCCCCTGAAACACTACTGAAGCATTAATCAAAAATAGCCAGGGGTGTTAGAAACCATTGGTCCAGGGGGCTGGGGTGTGTTACATCTCTAGGAGCACCTGCAACAACTATAGGGGAAACTTCTGCTGATTTCATGAAATGAAGATTTCCTTTTATTGCAGACAATGGTGATGGCTGCGATCAGCAGCACATCTTCTCCATGAGCTGGGAGCAGCTCCCACGCAGACTCCATGAAGGATTTAGCTGAGGATGTCCTCCTTGGATGGATGGCATCCGGGCTGTGCGTGTGCCTTCAAGGGGAAGGAATTTGGGGTGGAACCCAGGGAAACAATCCCAGCTCCATAGTGGTGATTAAAATGACCGTTAGATTACAGCACCGGATCAGGTCAGATTAAACAATGAGGTCAGATGATGGAAAGGAGCCATCTGTGCATTGCAGAGGGCTGGGATTGCTCTGGGGACAGAGTGTGACCTGACATCTCACAGCCTGTCACTGTCACTGAGATCCCTGCTTCCTTCTCGCTGCATCAAGTATCACTACACCCTCCAGCAGCCCCCTCCCCACCACAGATGCCAGGAGGGCTCTGGAAAGAAGCACTCTGCCCAAATCTAATCAGCTGCAGATAGGAAAATGCCCCATGCTGTGGAAGGGGAGGTCCTGTCCCAGCCTCCTTCCCTGTCCCTGCTTCACCTTTTTCTTGTGGAAGTCAGGAACGTGAGGAATGATGGACTGAAGGTCTGGCTTCCTCAGACCACTGGGCTGTAGGGGTTGGAATTTCACTGTGGCCAAGGCATTTGGGGATGGACAGGAGGGACTGTCCATCCTCCTATGTTCACAGTGAGAGTGGGAAGCACGAAGAGTTGCAGAAGTAGGAGAAACGTGTTCCTCAGAAACTCCTGTTGCAATTTCAGCTGCACTTCTTACCTTTTATTTGCACTGTTTCTATGAGATGCTCCCTACAGTCATGAGGTCTTTTCATTGCCAACCCCCAGCTCAGAGCACGCATCCTGGAGAGAAGTGCTTGACTTTAGAGGATTCTTGCTACCTTCAGGGCTCTCCCTTGGCCTCACGCATGCCCAGGCTCAGCCCTGGTGGACATTGGGAAGATTCTTCAGGGAGTGGGAGGACAATTTGCTCTGTACCTCCTTCTGCTTCCCTCAGTTTGAATTTCTTGTTGTGTTTACCCATTATCCATGGCCCTTCTCATTTGTTCTTCATGTGGTTCTTCAGTTTCTGTGCCCCTGGAAGAGCTGCAGGGATTTGACCAAGATATCTGAACACAACTGTCTGATGTCACTGGAGATGTCCCAAGGTACCTGAAATGTCCACACAGGGCTAGCACAAGACCCATGGGAGAACTTCATCCTTTGGGGTGGCAGCTGGGTGCCTGGCAGGACCCTGAGTATCTCCAGTAATGCTAATCATGTCTTTCTTAGGAAGTTAATTATATAGTTAATTTCTAAAGTTATTTTTATATTAAAATTATTATCTTTTTTATTTACTTCTGTTTCATTTCTTTTCAGGATGGATTTAGGCCACACCAGGAGGAACTGTGGAGAGTGTCAGAAGCTGCAGATGCAGATATTGTACAACTGTCATCTTCCTCCCCCACCCCTCCCGTGGTCTAACGTTGATTTCTAAATGGTAGTGACAGCTTAATTCTTCATGTCTACATTTGGCAGCTTTCTTCTGTCATTAATCATAACGACTCTCAGCTGCTGGCAAGAGCTGATAGAGTGAGGCTGGAGTTTTCCAAGAAGCATCACAGGGGTCCTAAAGGCTTTAAATTAACAAAGAGAGCAAAAATGCTTCTCTAGAGGACAGTCCTGAGTACAGAAGGTGTGTGGAGAGGATCAGCCAGGGCTTCCACTCAGTGATGGCCACGGTTATCTCTGCAGTAGCAAAGACTTTCTTTCCTGAAGAAATAACAAGTAAACAGAGTTAAGCACGAGCTGCCCCCTGCCCCATCCCCCTGCCCCAACTGGTCCTTCCCGTTTTCTGCAGGGGCAACACGTGCAGCTTTTTGCAACCCAGAGCCCTGTTGCTGTGGAGATTATCATCTGTGAGGTGGACTGGAAAAAGCCCTAATCTCTTTCCTGCCAAACTTTGTGCTTATCTGCAAACCAAAAAGGCCATGTTGGGTTGTTGGGTTTTTTTCAAGACTTTGGTGATTTATGGGTTCACGGAGTTGCAGCTTTTTTCTTTCTTCATTTGCCATCTCCTTTGGCATGGAGTGTGAGCCAGCTTCTCCTAAAAGGAGGGTATCTTTCGTGAGGTCTGTGTAGCTTCAAAGGTGTCTTTGGGTCTATCAAAATGATGTAGAGGTGCTTTAGATACTTCCTAAAGCAGTACAGCTCCATGGGACCTTCTCCTTCCAGCACACACCTGGACAAGGTGCCATGATGGGGAAGAGAAGGGTGTTGGCTATAGAAGAAGAAAAATTAGCATCTTCTCTCCTTTGGTGGCAAGAGACCAGGAACAAGGGAAACCTTGGCTTGCTTGAAATAAAACCATGAAAATGTTTGAGCTTCCATCCTTCAGCATGCACAGGCGTGAGAAGGCAGAGCTGGGAATAGCTCCAGTCCACCAGAGAACAGAAATGGGCTCTTTCCAACCCAGTCCCACCATGTCAACATCAGCAGCATCCTCCAGCTATCCCCTCCTATGTGGTGGGAGGTGTCTGGGGAAAGCTCATGCCATCCATGCCCTGTAGCTTTCTGGTGAAACTGCCTCCTTGCAGGTATCTCCCCACTTCCATAGTGCAGGTATCATGGTCGAGTTTGGCTGGAGGTTAACTCAACCCCAACAGCAATTCCCCACACACCAGAAGTATGGAGAACATGACACAAGGCTACATTTGCCCTCATTGCTGTTCTCTCACTGCCCTGGTACCTTGCAACATGCACTCCTTTGTTTTTCCTCTGTTTCTCAGCTTTTGACACATAAATAAAACCTTATGGACATCTTACAGACTCCTCCTTGCTCCAGTGCTCAGATCTTCAGGGATTGAAAGTGTAAGAGCTTAAAATGCTCCAGATTCCCCTGTATCAGTACAGGTTTGTCCTGGCTGTTTGTTGATCAAATACCAAACTTTTGCTCTGCCTTAGCCCATGTTTCTCAGAACATGCTCAGTTTTTCTTCACTTTCAAGTGAAGCAGTGCCTTGCCCTGATGAGCATGAGATGTGATTAGTTGTGCTGGGCAGAAATGTGAACTGAGCTGATCTCTGCTGCTGGGATCCACCCGCTGGAAGAACAAGAAGCTGAATGTATCTTGTTCTGGCCAGCAGGCACCATAGGATGTGCCTTAGATGTGTCTTTTGTCATGAAATAAAAAGGCACTCCAAGGGGATGTACTCTGCTCACTGCTTTGCACTCAGCTATGCACGGGGAACAGCTTTGAACAATATCACACAATGTCATCCTCTTGTGCAAGGGATTTATTGCTCCTGTGAGAGCACCATCAAGGTGCTACATGTGTATATGTATTATATATGGTGACCCCAAAGCTTTCAATTGGACAGTCGTGTCAGGCAAAGCATGGAGGAAGGGAAACAGCAGGGAAAAAGTGGACTGAATTTTGTCAAGATCATTGTTCAGAGCTGGAAAAAGGACAGTCAGTCCTCTCTGGTCATGCCTGCTGCTTTCCCAGGCATCACATCTCAGCAGTTGCTCTATACCAGTCTGTACCGGTGAATGCAAGAGAAAACCCCTGGTGAAGCAGGAGCAGCTCAGACCTTTCAGATCACCATGGGTTTAGAGGAAGGTCTAATGCACAGGGCAGTTTCGTTTGAACTGGCTGGTGTCTTATTCAACTCAACTGTTCTCCTTCAAAGCACCTGATACTGTGGAAGCTTTGAGAGACCTTTCATCAAGGACCTCATGCTGCTTGACATCCCTCCAATAAAGAACATAAATGCCTGAGCAAGCTTTAGGTTACTTTGTCCCCTAAATCAAGAGTAGCTCAGAGAGCTGCTATGGAGGACTCCTACGTCCTCTTTGTCAGAGGATACTTCTGCATTGACCCTCAGAGCACTACAAGAACTTTCCCATCATGACAGTGTAGGCTGAAAGCAGCCCTCAGTGGTGTCTCAGACTTGAAGGGACAGCATAAAAAAAGGGCAGAAGATTAAAGAAGATATCTAGAAACTGCTCTTTGAGGTAGGCTGATGAACCGTCTTCTGTGTCCTTCAGGTTGGTGATACAGTAACTCATGACTTTGCTTTTTTTCCCTATGACTCTAAATTTACCTGGAGGGGTAGATCTATCCCAGCTTGCATAACCTAGTCAACATGATGCAGCACCTGTGAACACAGCTAGGTCTCAGGTGAGCTTCAGAAAAGAGAAACAACACTTTTGAATTGCTGGCTGTGTCCAGAACCCACCCAGGTATTTCCCCTGGTGTCCCCCCACCACTGCACACATCCTGGGTTTGTATTTCGCTCAGATTTTCTTTATTCTCCTCAAGGAAAAGTCACTCTGGTCATATTATCAGACTGATTTTCTGCAGGATCAACAGCAGGGTTTCTACACAAAGCTAATACACACCTGTTGTTCGTTTGCAGGAGAGCTCATATATTAAGACTGGCCATTTCTCAGCTGAAAAGGAGGTATCCATAGGGAGACATTTACTTCCACAACACTGAAAGAAATGTGCAGTGCTTACCTCTGGGGCTGATAAACATCATCCCACCCAGAGAATGTATCAGTCAGGGTGTCATCTGTCTCATTTGAGGGCACAGACTGGATCAAAGGAAATGCCAATAATCAATTCTCCTTCTCCATCACTGAGCCTTCACACCCACCCTGGAGATGTCTCCGTGTTGTGGTCTCCTTTGGTTTTAACCTTGTCAAGCCCTGAAGATGGCAGGTGGGAGAGACTATCACAGCCAGACTTTCGATCTGCACAAACCATTCCTGGGGTGGCCTGATGCTAATCTGCTGTCAGCCCATGCATCCTTCTCCCTCAGCGTGGTGCCAGGATGAGATGACAAATGTCTCTGCAATAAACTGCCAATTCCTCTTTCGCATATTTATCTGTGGCTGTTGCCTGATGATTTCTTTCTTATTTGGATGGATCGGCACCACAGTAAACCACACAGCTGTTATCTTTGGGTTTGCAGCAACTGGATGCATCCTCTTTCCCCCTCCTTCTTGCCAGTGAATTAAAACTACACCATCTCCTGATCAACAAATTGCTCTGTCAGATATAATGATTTTTATTCCAGGTCTTAATTCACTTAACATGTTAAGGCTGGTGCCAGATTCACTACTGCTCTGACACTCAGCCAATTGCTCATGCTCAAGCAAAATGGGTGTAAATTGACAATTCTCCTGATTAGCTTGCTGGGACAGTCTGTAGACCTGAGGCACTGGGGGATCGGGCTCAAGATTTTGGTTTTTTGCACAAATTCAGCTCCTACTGTTGAATGACAGAGGCAGGACTGTGATAGTTCATCAGGTTGAGCTCTGGTCTTTTTGGTAATTCTACTGTATATGGGTTGAGGCAAGCATGGGGGGACGCTGAGTGCTTTGGTAGATGAAGGCTCAGTTCATGGGAAAAAACCCTTTCTCTCTGGAGGGGTGAAGGAAGGTTTCTTCCAGAGACTAATCATATGCACAGAGTTTAAGCAGAACACTTCATCAAAATCTTTAAAGGCACCCCAGGGAAAAACTGGGAGCAGTCTTTAAGGATTGATCATACAAACAAGTTTACTTCATGGTGTTCACTGCTAGTCCTTCTCTCTCCAGAGATTTTGACTGCAAGGCTGGAATCCTCACTCAGGGCTGCCAGCTTGAACACATCAGGGTTACAGCAGTGCTACAAACACTTAAAGAAACCACTCTGGCTCTTTCTGCTGATGTCTGCTCTGTGAAGGCAGGTTTTTCACCTGGGATGTGAGCGCACAAATCAAGGGTACAGGGAACAGCAGAAAAGGACACAAGCCAGGACAAATATTTAACCCATGTGTGTAAATCAACCCCTTCAGACCATGGAGAAACGGTGGTGAGACACTGGCCCAGGGTGCCCAGAGAAGCTGTGGCTGTGTCTTCCTGGAAGTGTTCAAGGCCAGGTTGGATGGGGCTTGGAGCAACCTGGTCTTGGGGGAGGTGTCCCTGCCCATGGCAGGAGGGTTGGAACTGGATGATCTTTAAGGTCCCTTCCAACCCAACCAAGTCTGTGATTTTGTGTGTTCTCCCCATCCAGTGGTGATTCCATCAAACAGCAGCTGATAAACCTGCTGCAACCTCTGGGCAGCAAAATCAACCTTTATTTATCTGCTGTAGATAGCAGCTCTTGGTGTAAGAGCCAGGAGAATGTGGTTTGTGCCTGTTGGACATAAGTTGCTCAGGAGCACAGCATTACACACACCACTACTCAGCAGTCACAACACTACTCATGTTTGTATTAGCCAGATACTTTCAGTGTTCATGATTTGAGGTATGGGAACACTGTTTAATCAATATTCCTACAGCTCCAGGCATCCGTTTTGGAAGACCTATGGTGACATTTTTTTTATAATGGGGCCATATTTGTACATCTCTTGTTGAATATCAGCCAGCAGTCAGTATCACTAGAGCAATATTATCACCAAGGGACTTCGAACAAACTGAAGAGCCTTTTATCCTGGATGTGGGAGGTTGAAGGGGGATTTTTGACATGGGAAGGTGGAAGAGGCTGCCCTCGCGTGGTGGTTTTAACAAAACATCCCTTTCTAACATCTGGCTTTCCCAATCTTAGGGGATTCCCAGGGAAAGATAAACTCTGGAGGAGGGGTTCCCTGGGTGACATCTGCACTCAGACCAAGGGCACTGGGGGTTGAATGGTGGATGAAGGGATATCCTTTCCCAAACTTGAGAGTTGCTCTCTAGGAAAGGAACACATCTCCAAGTCAGTGTTAGTCAAATTAAAACAAAACAAAGAAACTCAAAACCGACCACAAAACAAAACATTGGAGGAGTTTCACAAGGCAAAGAGTGATCACATCTCAGCAGGTGGTGAGGGAGGACTCCCCATGGTGCTGATGGAGTTTGCTGGTGTCAGCTTCTCCCCACTTGCTTTGCTGAGGGCAGACTGCTGTCTTGAAAATAAACATGGGAAAAACCTCCAAAAATGCTCCCATAGAGCCCTGGTTGGAGAAAGCTCAGCTGTGATACCTCCTCTGCAGAAACCCAGGTCAGAGAGAGAGCTGAGGCTTGGGCTGATCCCAAACGGACCATCGAGGAGGCTGCAGTGTTGGCTCTCAGGTATCTTTGGCTGCCTGCATGTCTGATACCACCTCCTGACAGCATGACGAAGCAGTTTGGACAGCAGAGAAGCCAGACCAGATTCCCTCTCTTCATCTAAGTGACCCTTTCCCTACACACCTCCAGTGATAGACACCTGACTACTGCAGGTACTGCTGACAGTATGCCTGGAAAGCTTGCTCTTCCCACCATGAAGGTGTCCATGGCATCCCCAAGCAGTGCTTTGACAGCTTGCTTATCAAGGTGGAGCAGCTTTTGTTCCCCTCCTTGGCAGCCTTCTCCTGCCACATTTTCCCCAGGGATATCTACTGTAAATTTCCCCCCTTCACTTCCAGCTGTTAGCTCTCCAGAACTGCAGTTAATCACCATGGGAGGTATTGTCAGAGATGCTGTAGGCACCAGGGACATGGTTGCAGGCAAACCAGTGGCAGCCGTTCTTGCTTACAGCCCATAGCTGCCTGCACACAGATGTATCATCCTCTTCATGGAGATAACCATGGACTGAGAAGCTATAAGGAGGGATCTCAGCTACTTCTTATGCAGCAACATACCTGCTTTCCTTTGAGGAAGTGACTGGTGAGAAGGTAGACAGGATGAACAAGCAACACAGCTAATGGCATAGACCTCAGACTCTGTTGCACTGACTAGGCTGCTGTTACCACCTTGGTAGCAGGACTTTTCTGTGCTTGAACTAGCTGAAGTCTGCATAGGAGGAAAAAGCATCAGTTCTCCTCTGTAGAAATAGGGAATCAGCCTGGGCATGAGCCTGTATCCATGGCACATCTGGAGAAGGTGAAGGTGTGAGAGTTGGTAGAAATGACAGGAGTGGATCTTTGTATTCTTCTTGAGTCACCTCCTTTGGAACAGGGGGAGCTGTGCCCTACAGCCACCTCTCTTGGACCCAACACAGTTGCCCATACATTATTCCTTTTGAGATGCCATAAAGTGTCTTTTGTTTTAACCTCCAGATTACATTTCAGAAGTGTTCAAGGTTCCTGTAGGTCCTATGCTATATCCACTAGACCCAGAGAAATGTTTTGGATGTGTTAGAGCATCTTAAAGGATACCAGAGAGTTGATTCAGATGCTTAAACAATGTTTAGAGCCTGTGATTGAGATACAGCCCACAGGTGAAGATGTTCATGGTGTCTCCATGCTCACCATCAGGATGTCTCCATGTAATCTGAGTATGATTTCCCATTTCTGTCAGAAAGGTCCAGTCCATGAATGTGGTGGGAATGGGGAAGACTGAGCTCACCATTAACACCTATGTTTAATCAGCTGGGTCTTTCTTGACCCTGCTGAGTCATTGGTTTTCAAAGGCTGTAATGGAATCTCAGTTACCAACCTATGTGGAGATGTCTCTGAGTAGACACACACACTTATATGTCTCTGTCTGTGAGTTTAACCCCCTATCCCTTGAAGTCTGGTGAGACAAAGGCCACCCATGACTGTTTGGGTGAATTCAAGAGATCTGGAGGCATATTTGAAGAGCCTGAACCCATGGCAGGACCTGAAACAGCTTCAGCTAATGTGTTGGACAGATATGTTTGTACAGATAGATGCTGTGTCTGTGAGGTCCTGGTGGCCTCCATAGACAAGAGTCACCTCACCCTTGCCAGGTCCTTCCAGCGAGTTGAGAAGAGTGATTCTTCCTTTCTCTTTCGTATATGTGAGACTACATCTGGATAATGTGTCCAGTTTGGGCTCCCCAGTGCAACAGGAGGGCTGATGACCTGGAGTAAATAAGTCCAGCAGGAGCCACCAAGATATTCAGGGACCTGGAGCACAGGACATACGAGGAAAGGCTGAAAACTGTGTCTGCTAATCCTGCAGAGAAGGTGCAGGGGAGAACATATTGCTGTAGAGAGGAGCCTGTAGAGAGGATGAAGGAGGCTTTTCCTTCAAGACACACATCAATAAGATAAGAGGGAATGAAGACAAGTTGGAACACTGGGAATTCTGATGATATATTAGGAAAAATGTATTCAGAATAGGGGTACTCAAACCCTACCTAGGGCACCCAGGTTGCTTATGGAAAAATCCATTCTTGAAGATATTAAAAATTTGACTGCATGGGGCCCTGAGCAAGCCATTGTACCTTCAAAGCTGCCCCTGCTTTGTGCCAGAGACCTTGAGACATTCCTTCCAACCTACATTTTTCTAGGAATTCATTATTTTACACGTGTCCCATATTCTAGGAGCCCTTACCAAGCAATGGCTTCAGCACAACTAGGGTGTGGTTCAACTGTTCTCTTTGCCACTATGACCCAAGACAGGCAGAGGAATGCCCACACCAATACACCTGAAGGTCTGAGGGGAATGGGTCATGACCTGGAAAAACAGAAGCAGCAGCCAGAGGCTCTCACTTTCTGTACTTTCCTCTCCCTACCCCAAAGGTCTTTCTTGTGAACCTAGACAGACATGGACACTTGTGCTGAGCTTCTCCAGCTAATGATCAGCATCATGAGGGGAAGGGGTCTGGTCTCCACTGGTCTCCACTGCTGATAAGAGAAGCATAATAACATCTTAATTTCACAGTTGAGGGAAACTGAGTCGGGGGGAAGGCACAGCAGAACCCATGTGAACGACACCTCCATTTGGAGGTGTCCATTGGAGGTTGTCCATTTTTCCTCCACTGGAACAGGCTGCCCAGAGAGGTTGTGGAGTCTCCTTCACTGGAGACATTCAAACCCTGCCTGGATGCGTTCCTGTGTGATGGACTCTAGGTGACCCTGCTCTGGCAGGGGGGTTGGACTAGATGATCCTTCGAGGTCCCTTCCAACCCTAGAATTCTGTGATTCTGTGATTTTCCTGGGGAACTACTCCAAAAAGCCTGTACTTTTTAATAATTAAACTAATTTACATGTGAACCCACAACCAGCCTGGGATGACCATGTCCTCTCAGTCCCATGTATCTTCACTCACTCTCACATTATATTTACATTAGATAGGAGCATTGCTGTAAATGTATTTGTGTCTGAGTAACATTGCAATGTCAGAGTAACTCATTTTATTAAACATCGTGTTCTGTGGAAGGACTTTTCCCCTTCCACTTGTCCATGAGTTGATCCCACACAGTTCAGTGCCCCATGTTCTGGGAGCCCACACTACACACCACCCTTGTCAAGGGGAAATCATTCTTTCCCCTGTTTCCCATCAAAGATTTACAGATCAGACCTCTGTCTTACAAATTCTTTCCATGTTCCCAATGCCTTCCCTGCTCACTGTAAAACAGTAATTAAGAGTTAACATGGATCATCAGTCCAGCACAGAGCCACAATAATTAAGGGAGTGGAGCATCTCCCTTACGAGGAGAGGCTGAGGGACCTGGGGATCTTTAGCTTGGAGAAAAGGAGACTGAGGGGTGACCTCATGAATGTTTATAAATATGGAAAGTGTGAGGGTCA
The DNA here is from genome assembly GCA_013398125.1 of Aegotheles bennettii. Classification (NCBI taxonomy): domain Eukaryota; kingdom Metazoa; phylum Chordata; class Aves; order Caprimulgiformes; family Aegothelidae; genus Aegotheles; species Aegotheles bennettii. The sequence goes on from VZRW01002938.1 coordinate 87,163, forward strand.
GGAGGATGGAAACATTCTCAGTGATGGCAAGTGACAGGACAAGGGGGAACGGGTGCAAGGTGGAACACAGGAGGTTCTGGGTGAGCATAAGGAAGAACTTTGTCACTGTAAGGTGACAGAGCACTGGGCCAGGCTGCCCAGAGAGNGGGGGTTGGACTGGGTGATCTTTCGAGGTCCCTTCCAACCCTTAGGATTCTGTGATTCTGTGATCATGAAGAGCCCCTTGCTGAGCCTCACATCAGCCTTTCTCCAGCCTCATACTCCCATCACTGGATGTGTCTCTGTTTATCAAGTTGGAGAGAGGGACTACATCAAACGATCCCTGAGTGTTGCCCAGGTGAAGGCTCCACTGCTATTCCAAACAAGCTGATTTGGAGACATTCATTATTTTACAAAACCGGGCACTTTGCACTGCGGTTTGCTGCCAGCTGAGGGCAGGAGAAGCCCACGCATTAGGTGAATCTGTGTGCATGTGTTTGTGAATGTGAAGGAGGAGGGGGAGATGGGGGAAGAAAGCAAGCAGCACTGCCTTGAGCACACCTCCTGCAGCAATTCCCCCTATTTTAAAGTTCCATGACTGAGACTGATTCCAAAAGAAGGCCTCGGGGGAGGGTGGGATGCAAGATGCTGGTGTTGAACCCCTCAGTGATGGAATGACAGAAAAGGTGTTGAGACTTTGCACTATACCAGTTCCAAGTATGAAGAGGAGTTCCCACGAGACTCAAGAGTCACTGCTCAAAGCCCCTTAGATGGAACAGTCCTGCTCGTGGACTCAGGCTGGTGGTGGGACCATGGCACCCCAGCAACTAGTGGATAACAAGCTCCCTACAGTCAGGTAGATGGGAGATGATGTCCTTGCATTTCCTATTTCTGATGGAAGGATGCTGTCCAGGCAATGGGGAAGGTTTTTGTGATGGGCAACAGCTGTCACTAAGCTGTTCCCCCTGACAGTGTCTATGACCACTCACCATGTACACCAGAATTTTTCACCTGATTTCCTTTGTCTGATTCCCAAGGTCTGCTGAATGGTCAAAATCCCCTTTGCAGCAGGGCTGTGTCCAGTGGGCTGTTGAACTCTACAGTACCAGTTTGCTTTGAGACTCAGCTTAGAATCTAACTCTGTCTTGATCCTTAATAGGACCCCTGGTGAAGTTATCTGCTGCAGCCTGAGATCTGCTCTCAGAGCCCCTCCTGCCCATCCAGGACTCTTCATGACATTTCATCATTTGAAGATTTGAAGATTTGGAGTTTCATACCTACCACCACCGTACCATGGCCACCTTTGGGTCATGTGGTATCACAACTGTAGATCCCTCAGTTTCTCCTGAGCCAGACCAGGACATAGTCTCTACAGTGTGACAAAGGACAGTGTCATAATGAGACATACTGAGTGTGTAATGCTAGGTGGGAAAGCCAAACATTAGAGTAAGGAGGTAATGCTGCAGAGTGGGTCGACCCAAGTGCATCTCAGGCAGGCTGCTCACACACTGGTGACAACTGGTCTTACCCAGATCATCCCAGCTTTGCACACTCCTGATCTAACCTCTGATGCACCTGTTGATAGTGTGTCTATTTGAATCTTTTCCTCTAGTACCTGAGACATCTCATGGTCCAGTCAGTTGTGTTGGTTAGATAGATTCCTATTTTCACTATAATTTTCCTTTTCCTCACTTTTCACTATTTTTTTATTATCGTTGTGCCTTGTATGGAAGTTAGGCAGGGAGCTTCATGGCTCTCATTTTCTGTTTCACCTGTCCATAAGCACAGACATGGTGTTCTCAGAGATACAGCTATCGTTCCTTCCCTTGGGAGTAGTTAATATTGCTTCATTCCAGTTGGTTTTCTTTCTGTGAAATGAGTAGTACTGTTTGTGTAAGAAGACCAAAGTACGTTGGGGTGACTGAAGAGCCTTTTCTCTCTCCAGGCCATTCACATGGTTCATGCAGCTTTTGCAAACATTTTGTTTGACTCTTCAGGCCAGATTGATGGACACAACTAATTCATAAACAGGACAGAAACAAATCAGAGAGGTGGTGGAACTTCTGTATTCCTTTGCCTTCCCAACATGATGTACAAGAAAGGTGCTTAAAATTTGCTCTTGTACCCTTAATTTTAAGCCTGATTCTTAATGGGTTTTGGTTTTTTATGAGTATCTTTCTCTTAGACTATTTTTTTGTTGTCTCATTTTCCCCGAGTTTTGTTAGAGTATGTTTGCAGGAGTTTCATAGCTACTTTCTGAGAGTATTGTCACATTAGCAGGAAGGAACAGCATTTTGAATCTCTGACCAAAAGCGTTCTTGCTCCTAAAACCTGTGCTGGGATTTGTGTTAATTTAAGAAATCAACTGGCATGAAAAGGGTTTAGATAGTTTGACTCCAAAGCCCTTCCTGCAACAGTTGTTCACCATACATCTTATGTAAACTTGGAAAAGCACGTTCTCTTGGAGATATCATATTATGAATGTTTCAGCCAGTGTTCATCTTCCCTAATTTTACCCACCTAAAAGTTAAACAGCTAAATTTTAACTGCTACAAAATTTGCTTCAGATGAGTGAATTGAATTTTTGGATACATTGGTACACATCAGCCCTCCTATTAACCAGCAAGGTTGAAGTGATGTTCATTACTGGATCAAAATAAGATTGTGACATCTTTATGTTAGAACATTTGGTTACGTATGAAGAATCGGTTTTAGGTTTGAATCAAACACAAAGGCAAACTGCAATACTAACATAACCATAGCAATGCAATAATACGTGCTTGGAATTATCTGTGTGGTCAAAAAGAGCAGAATATCTGAACGCCTTTGCTAGAAGAGCTAAGAAATTACTATGAAAAAATAACATATAGAGAAAATGTTTAAAAACAGGTGGTTGTCGGGAGGTTTCTGGGAAAATGTTTCTGAAAAGCTCCACATATTCTAACCCTTGACTGCAAGAGAGGCAATCCCATGGGCTTTTCTGGTGATGAATTGTAGCATGACTGGCCCAAGTCACAGCTAGAACAAGATGTGCTCATCAGATCCTTTTAATGATTCCTGGTATCTGATGGACAACATCCCACCCAACAACCAGGCTGCTGAACACTGGGGTACTTCTGAGCTTTCCTCATCAATCAGGCTTCAAAATCTCCCCACGTTCTCCAACAGAGATTTTTTTTCCCCCAAATCTCTTTGGTTTTGCCTGCATCAAGACCCAGTGTTTCAGTGTATGTCCCATGGGGCATCTTATGATGCCCAATAGACAAACCTAGTGCCAGAAATTCCTGTGCAAGACGTCCCTGCATAACCCAAGTGACAGCTGCCCCTTGGTGACCCAGCAGATCAAACAGTCAAACGTCCAGAGTCATCTTCTCAAAACCCCTCTGCCAGCTAGCACCCAGGGCTGTCTGTCCTCAGAAGCAGCACGTGAAGCTTCAGCACATTATAGCAGGTAGCACTTGTAACACAGACCCAAATACCTATGAAAAGCAGCCAAACCATGGCTCCAGAGCTGCTTGCCACCATTTCAAGCATGGCTTGCACCAAGCCTGCCTCCCAGGTGGTGTACAGGCAAGGAAAAGGCCATCTGCATAATCTGAGTGTGCCTGATTAGTTAAATCACCTCTAGCAAATAATTTGCCTTCTCTGTCAGTACAACAGAGCTCATTTCCACCTCCTTGCCCCAGGGAGTCAGCTGGCAGCATCACTTATTGATACAAAACTGGTCCCCAGTCCTGGAAATCCCGCTCTTCAATAGAGAATTCAGCCTAATCACTGCAGAATGGGTTAAAAAGCAACCACATTCCTCTCTGTCAGTCCCTTCAAGGATGCAGGGAAGTGATTTCTTGAAGCAAAGAGCTCGGTTATACAGCAAGCAAACCTGTAATGAGATCTGTGCAGCTGGCATCCACAGCCAAAGGAGAAACACATGTGAGTGTTTAAATCTGGGGCAATTACTCTTTCAAACAATTTACCAGTGGAGGACAGAGGAGAAAAGAAAGAATAGGGACCAGGTGGATTCTCATCTTGGGAAAGAAAACCTGGGTGTCTTTCTTACACAGATCCTCTTGTCCCAACCAGGGCTCTGGGCTTAACACGAGGATGCTCAAGGCAAAGCCATGGGGACATGCAATGTGGGAGGTCAGAGAGCATGGTCTCAGTGTGGGCAGGGGTTTGAGGACTGAGCCTGCAAGCAAAGGGCAAACTGCTCAGTCTGTAAACAAAGGAGGATTTTTTTCCCCCTATTTTTTTTGATTCGCTTTAAAAAATTGAATTAAAAAGAGAAAACAGAAGAACAAAAGAGCGAGGAAAGAATGCCTGAAATACAGCATACAAGTCTGCCTCTGTTCAGGGCCTGGCTGGAGATGAAACCCAAATGTTTCGGAATGAGAATAAAAACAACAAACTGAAGGACATTGTGTTTTGATGGGTTTCATTTTATCCTTTGATAATTTTTCATTTGTATCCCACAATGACATTTCATTCAGGTCTCTGCCTGACTGCACATTTTATTCTGGAGCTTGATTTCATGCTATTACTGCATACATGAGTGGCTCCCGAGATTCAGTAACTTGGTCCTGCTCCTTAGCAAATAGACATGTTTGTGGTGTGCTTTGCTGTAGATACTTTTACAAGCCATTTCCCTATTGTGCAGGCTCATAAGTATTCCTCTGGCATGGCCTTTTCTTCTATAGGAAAAAACAACAGCAGTGAAACCGAGTCAGTAACAACCAACCAATTTGTCAGTGGCATCTTTGGACAATTAAAAAACCCTGTGTCTCTTCCCTGTTTTTTCTATCCTTGAGAAGAATACAGAAAACCAAAGATGAGAGGAAATGTACCTGCTGCTCAGCTAACTTAATTAAAATCCAGGAACCGGGGGAAAAATGCAGAAGAATCGAGGTTTTTAACACCAGGGGTTTTAAAAAAATTAAACAACTGCTATCAATGTTAGCTGGGAACAACAGGGGTATAGGGGGTCTTGGCTTTGAGCATAGGGAATGCTTTAGGTGACCTTGCCAAGTCCCTTTAAGCTCCATTGTTTGCTGTTGCTATTTGTTGCTGAGGTTTGGATAGAGGGTGAAGCTGTCTCAGACCATGAGTTGAGTGCTCCATGTCTCAGTTAACCCAGCAGAAAAGTGAAGATGCTCCTTCTTTGTGACACGAGGAATTAGCCAGGGTTCAAAAACCTATGCCCTCTTTCCAAGAGGAGATGTTGAGAAGGGTCTGTTTGATACATGGCACTGGTTGTACAGTGAGTGTACAGAAGAAGAGGCAAAGAACGTGCTGCTGTTCTCACAGCTTTCCCTTTCTCCAGGGGCCCAGGAGCTTTCTTAGTATCAGGATCCTATTCAGAGGAATCTATTTCTTCAGCTTCTTTGGTCTGTTCTATGGTATGGAGTACTTCTGAGGCTATAAATCCATGCAACCTCCATGGCTCAGCCCGAGTTATACTGTCAGCCTACTGCCTCTGCTCTGGAAACACCACTTCTGAGGGATGTAGAGGGTTGTGAAACACATCTCCTTGGGGAGATTTCTCTACACAGCAGAGTATCTTCTGTGTTACAACATTCAAAGCCAAGAAGGGGCGAAAATGTTAGTGGGAGAGGAGCAAAGCAGATAAATAACACAGGGGAGAGGGCTGTCCCTCCTCGCTAATGCAAACGTTCCCTTCAGCATGTCCCACAGCGTTTGGCCTCCCCAAAGTTGAAAATATCTCCAGGAACAGCTGCTTCCAGCATTTCCCTTTGAAAACAGTCATGTGTCCAAGAGACTCTTTGGGGAGTCTTTCCCAGCCACATCATATTTTTACTCCACTGTTGACCATTAACCTGTTAACCCCTTTCGTGTTTTCCTAAGCAGTCCCACTCCCTCCGTCCAGCTCACACCCATCTCATGCTCAGCTGTCATCATGATGTTCCCTTGGTCATCAGCATTTGGCCAGAGCACACCACTTGGTTCAGTGAGGATGGAAACCTGGCTTGAACTCAGGATTTGTAGCTTCAAATTCTCTCCCTTTTCTGCTAAAACTGATCCCAACCGAGTCTTTGAGCTCATGATTTCTGTTTCCAAGCTGAAGAAGAGATTCTCTGCTCAAAACAAGTTCCTCCTTTAGATACCATGACTGTGCCCCTTCAGAAAAGGAGTCCTTCCTGCAAATCACAGAATCATAGAACTACAGAATGGTTTGGGTTGGAAGGGACCTTAAAGATCATCTAGTTCCACCCCCCTGCCATGGGCAGGGAACACCTCCCATTAGACCAGGCTGCTTCAAACCCCAACAAACCTGACCTTCAACACTGCCAGGGAGGTGACATCCACAACCTCCCTGGGCACCCTGGGCCAGTGTCTCACCACCCTCACAGGAAAGAATTTCTTCCTAATATCCAACCTAAATCTCTTCTCTTTCAGTTTGAACTCATTCCCCCTTGTTCTATCACTCCATGCCCTTGCCAGAAGTCCCTCTCCAGCTTTCCTGGAGCCCTTTCAGGCACTGGAAGGTGCTCCAAGGTCTCTCCAGAGCCTTCTCTTCTTCAGACTGAAAAACCCCAACTCTCTCAGCCTGTCTCCATAGGAGAGGTGCTCCAGCCCTTGGAGCATCTCTGTGGCCTCCTCTGGGCTCACTCCAACAGCTCCGTGTCCTTATGTTGGGACTCCAGAACTGGACCCAGCACTGCAGGGATGGTCTCACGAGAATATAGTTCCACCTTCCCAGTTATAAACAGTGTGATCACAGTCACAAATAGCTAGTGGCAAAAAGTGAAATTCCTTTTGGCTGAAATGATAAAGGATGGTGGTTCTAGGCCAGGGAGTGGTGTGTTCTGCTCTTGTAGTGCATTATGGCTGTGACTTACAGCCTGCTGACAGGTGTAGCATGGTTACTTGGTGTTGTACTCTTCCCAGAAAGGCAGCCTGTGACCTAAAGAAATGCCATCTATACAAAACAGCCAATCAGGAAAGAGGGAAATAATTTACCCTTTTGTAAAAATTAATCCCCCAGAGTTCTGTAATTAATAAATTCAAAACACACTGTGAGCCTGTAGCCAAGGTGGGATCTGAACCCATCTCCCAGCCCAGCGCTGCAATCACAGAGCTTTCCTTCCTCTATTCACAGTGCATTAGGAAAAGGTCTTTGTGACCTCGAATGGTCTCTAAATGACTCACTTTTCAAACTTTCAGAGTTCTCTTTGAGGGGAAGAGGGATGGGGAGAAAGGCAGGGCTTTGGTTGTTGTTGTTTTCCATCTTTTTAATTTGCAGCTACATTGCTTGTTAGTCTAAAAGCAAATTGAGACAAGGCTGAAGTACCCATCTCAGCAATAAAAGCTCTCTGCCAAGACAGACCAAACACTCTATGAAAGTGCAAGCAACAGTGAAAAACTGGCTGCTTGAGCTGAGCAGCTGCTCAGGTTGACTTTCAAAGACAGCTGAGTCTCATGGGACGCACACAACTATATCTCCCCTACCTCTACCATCCCACCTACCTCTAGAACCCCTTTCCTGCTCTGGAACCTTTCAGTATCTGAAGGGGTTACAGAAAACTGCAGAGGGACTTTTGACAAGGGCATGGAGTGATAGAAAAAGGAGGAACAGGTTCAAACTGAAAGAGGGGAGATTTAGATTGGATCTGAGGAATAAATTCTTTGCTATGAGAGTGATGAGACCCTGGCCCAGGTTGCCCAGAGAAGCTGTGGCTGCCCCCTCCCTGGCAGTGTTGAAGGCCAGGTTGGATGGGGCTTGGAGCAACCTGGTCTAGTGGGAGGTGTCCCTGCCCATGGCAGGGGGGTTGGAACTAGATGAACTTTAAGGTCCCTTCCGACCCAAATAATCCTGTAGTTCTATGACTCCATGTGGGACACAGCTGTGGGACCACATCCATTTTCTGCTAACAGCAATATTTTGCATGGTGTTTTGTGTAGGGTGAGAGAAGGGTCCTGGGCTGTTGTGGTCAAGGAAGCCCTAATGCTTCCAGGCAGGTAATTCCTTTGTCACGGGGCATGAGGGAGCTGATCTTGCATTATCTGTGGGGTGCCAGGGCCAGGAACCCCTTTGTGGGAGCAGACCTGTAGTCTCAGATGTGGGAGAGAAGGAATTGAGTGAACCAAGTGATTTTGGTGACAGCAGCCACTTTGCAGAATTTATGGCTAAAGGAGACGAAGAACTCAACATCCTCTGCTCCAGAGCCCAACAAGCTCTCAGTGCTTAATAACTAAACCTTAACACATAAATGTTGAAATTTTCCAGCCTTTCACCATAGCCACAAGAGCCAAAAATTTGAAAAGAAACACAGGAAATCGGAAAGTCTGGAAATATTCACATAGCTCCAGAAGCAGAGACTTTCAGAGTCACCAGCCATCGGATTTACTAACGCTGCCTTTAAGCTCAAGTGTCCCAGGAAATACGGCCCCAGAGATGATGCCAGAACTAGAGTGTTGTGTTACTTGGAGCTCTCCATAAGGAAATAGTGAATATTCAAGTGAGAGGGTGAAAGGAAAACCCCAAGGAACCTTTTGTGGCTCAGTCAGAAATGCTCACTTCCCTGCAGAGCCACAGGATGGTACCAGACCCACGTCTGTGCTGGTGTCAGGTTCTGCTCTTCGGTTAGAAGCTTCTGTTCAGCAGCGACCTCCTGAACATAGGTTGCATGTCATAATGTATCTGAGCTTTTCTAGACTTATCTGTATTGAACCTCCCAAGGGTCCCTCACTAAAACCCTCCTGTCTGATGAAGTGATTGGATTAATAAGTAAACAGCAAATCAGTATGCTTAATTGATGTTCCCAGGTAAATCAGCACAGGTACTGCTTATCACAGAATCACAGAATGTCAGGGGTTGGAAGGGATCTCGAAAGATCACCCAGTCCAACACCCCTGCCAGAGCAGGGTCACCTAGAGCAGGTCACACAGGAATGCATCCAGGCGGGGTTTGAATGTCTCCAGAGAAGGAGACTCCACAGCCTCTCTGGGCAGCCTGGCCCAGTGCTCCATCACTCTGACAGTGACAAAGTTCTTCCCTATGTTCACTGGGAACCTCCTATGTTCCAGCTTGCACCCGTTCCCCCTTGTCCCATCACTGGCCATCACTGAGAAGAGCCTGTCTCCATCCTCCTGACCCTCACCCTTTCCATATTTACAAACACTCAAGAGGTCACCTCTCAGTCTCCTTTTCTCCAAGCTAAAGAGACCCAGCTTCCTCAGCCTTTCCTCATAAGGGAGATGTTCCACTCCCTTAATCATCTTAGTGGCTCTGCGCTGGACTCTCTCAAGCAGTTCCATGTCCTTCTTGAACTGTGGGGCCCAGAACTGGACACAGGACTCCAGATGTGGCCTCACCAAGGCAGAATAGTGCTTATGTTTAAGGGCTGTTTCTGAAGGAAAAGCAGACCTGAATTAAATTCCTTTCTGCAGCTTTCTTATGATGTCTGAGACTGATGTGAAAGGTTATGATTTTCTCCCCATTTGCCTTTTGCATTAGAAATAATTTAGATCTCTCCTGTCCTGATTGTGTGTGTCTCATACTCCTGGAAAATATCAGTGACTCGAAAACTGATGGGACTGTGATATTGAATATGGAGAAGTGTGAAGGAACTGTTATTTAGGGATGGAGAATTTTTTCTTAACCGTGGTTTAATTTGCACTCTTCATTTACCTGTGGAGGAGAAACATTTTTGCTACAAACCCAGCACACTGGCTCTTTGAGTTAAGGGCTATGAAGGTATCAAGACCTTCCAGGGGAACATTCCCCCAAGGAGAGAAGAGCATCATGCCATCCTGCTCTTCCTCAGGATTAAAAAATAAAAAGAAAAACAAGGAAAAAAATCACAGCTATGAAAATAATGCTGTTAAGGAGAAACAAATATTCCAGGCTCTTCCGATTTCTTTTCCAGCTCACTGTTACAGACAGGGCACTGCTGTGTCTGGTCCACAGGTCTTTTAAATCAGGAGACTTCATTACTCATTGCTTCTTCAGAGACTCTGGATTCCACCATGGTAGCTGGACCATCCCAGACACTGTCCTCAGAGGGAGGGACGATGATGAGCAGGATAGGACAGGGAAGAAGAGAACCAAAGGTGTGGAAATAGCCTGGAGGAACTGGTTTATGAGCTGAGATCAGAGAGAGCTAAGCAAGGCAGGGCTAGGACAGGGCAAGGTCTGGGAAAATTCTTCCTCACAGGGATTTCCCCTTCCCCAGGGACTGTTTGAAGAAACAGTGGGATATCAGAGGAGTGTCTATCTAGAGGTTTCTACTGGACAGTGTGACAGCCTCCATTGTTTCTTGGGACATTTTAAACCAGAAAGGGTGGCTCAGAGCCTGCGTTAGGTAGGACACTGATTGGCTGACCTTCCTCTGCTCTTCTTTGGATTTAGGGCATGATTCTTCTTGCAGCCCCTCACCTACTTCTGCAAGAACCCCAAGTAAAGTGCTGGCCCCATCCCTGCTCCAGACAATCCTTTAGCAACTTTGCACAGGTGTCTGTTCCTCATGCACTGTCTCTGCCTCTGAACTCACGATGGCAGCAACGTGCTGCAGCAGAGCACAGCTAAGCACAAGGTGGTGGCTTCCCCCATCCAGAAATTCAGCCTTTTCCTAAAAGATCCTGACCCTTCCCTGTGGCACATTGACTGGCAACACTCAGGAGGCAACTGAACCTGTCCCAGGCACTGTACTACAAAGCTGAGGTGAGGGAGAAAGCCAGCACTGGACAGAAGATGGGACCCTACTTCCTTGCTTCAAGCAAATGCTCCATCATACAGAGCTTCTTGCAGGGGACTTCCCCTCCTTTTTCAAGATGTACCCAAGGGGTCCCTGTCACTTGGCCCCTGTTTTTTGCCAGCTGCTTAGTATTTGGCTTTGTCTGGAGCAGACCATGGAGAAACTGTGGGAAGACATTGGTCCAGGTTGCCCAGAGAAGCTGTGGCTGCCCCTCCCTGGCAGTGTTCAAAGCCAGGTTGGATGGGACTTGGAGCAACCTGGTCTAATGGGAGGTGTCCCTGCCCATGGCAGGGGGGTTGGAACTGGATGAGTTTTAAGGTCAATCGAAACCATTCTATGATTCTGTTTTAAAAGTCACATTTAAGAGCTCTACATTTAAGGGAGATGGACACCTGGACAAAGACACCACACCACCTGCACCTTGATTTGGCAAAGACAAAGGTGGGTGCTTGCTTGCATCAGGAGAGGACAGCAACACTCTCTGTCTTTGCTCTACCAGGGTACTGCTGCCTGGGGTCAGCTCAAAAGGTTTGTTTGTCCCTGGATGCTCAAATGCAAAGACAACCCCACAACATCACACATGAGCTGAGCTGCTTAGTGGAAATCCATCCCTTCCCCTCCAAATAACCGTGTCACAAGTCTTTGGTGACCTCTCTCCCAAAAGTCGTGCAGAGGTTTCCCAACTCTTGTGAAGAAGCCTTAAATCACAGCCAGTGGTTTTCACAAGCTGCCCATTGATTTCTTGCAGCTTGCTATTGTGGCAAGTGGCACAGGGTTGATACTTCAGATCCATAATTAATGCTTGGTGATCCCAGATCTGAAGGCCCTTTCACAGGCAGAGGGAATGCTAAACTGCCCCTGAAGATGAGGGCTAGAGTCGTGGAAGGGATTAACAGCCAAGCTAGTAATGAGCTCAGAACAACACAAGCACAGGAAATGAAAAAATAATCCAAGCTGGGAGTGAAAAAATATTCATTTATGAAGTGTTTTTTTGCAGAAGAATGGTGCTTCTGAAGCCACTTAGAGCACTGATACTCTTGTTGCTTGCTTGCCTGTGAAAGCCTGAGTCAGACAGGCAGTTTGGAGCCCTGACTTCCCAAGGTGTGGTTCAGCCAGATCAAGATGGAAAAAGGTTTGGGTGCTGATACTCTATCCAGACAGCAGAACAGTGGCACTTGTCTCCAGACTGGTGGATCTATCATTGGGTTTCTCTTACTAAGAAGGTCACAGTGATTTTTGTTATGACTATTGACAGATGTGTGGGTGGCTTTGGCTGGACAGTGGGAGAAGAGAGTAAAAACAACTACTGCAAGGAGCTGCATGAGGACCAAGCACATGGAGTTTGATGAAGGGTCCTGAGCCAGCCCCTTCCTCCTGATAACTCCATGCTCAGCACAGAATGGGGTAAGAGCTCACCTGCTGAGAAGGTCTGTCTAGAAGAGTTGATCCTTAGCAGTTCTCTTTTGTCTTGGTCCATTCCAAAATGCTGCACTGAGAACCCATCCTGTGGTGTTGGCACCCACTGTGAACCCACCCGCTGTGGTGGTGGTGCCCATGCTGAAGTGGCACATGGGTCATTTTAGGTGTCCACTCCTTATAAAGAAACTTGGTAGTGTGAGAGCTCTGCAGACCTGGTGATGGATATTCACTGGGACTTAAGCAGGTATATGTGTGTATATATATATACACACACACAAATATATGTGTATATATATACAAATATATGTATATATACGTGTGTATATATGTGTATATATATATAAATATATGATTATATACAACAATGCCAATATTCTCATATACACTAGGGCAAAAACAATCCCAGTGAGAGCCAAAGGAGAGGTCCTGAGGACAGATGTAGGCTGTCTCCAGCTCAGGGATATTAGCTGTCTGCACATCTTGAAAAAGAGGGATTTAAATCAGATGGAACCTATAGATAGATAAAGAGCTCACTTCAACGGGAAAAAGAAGCCATTATCCATAGCACAGTTAGCTTATGAGAATGAAAAAAGAGCATTTGGAGAAAATATCTGCCCATTAAATATGAAGTTAAGAGCTTGGCTTAGGTTCAGAAGGAAAAAAAAAGGCTTTTGATTAACCAATAAAGCCAGTGTTGATGCTCAGATTATTCAGGACTTATTGCTTTTGTGAAAAGAAAAAAGAAAAAGGAAAAGAAAAAAATGAAAACAAAAAAGCAAAAAAAAAAAGCAGAAAGAAAAGATGTTTTACATGTGTGGGGACTGCAGCAGATCGCTCTTGCCATGGCAATAATCAGGAGCTTAGATGCTTCATGCAAGGCTGGTCATGAAGGTGACAATATGTATCTCTTAGGGTTTTAAAATGGTTAGAGGCATTTTAGGTGTCAGCACAACTTTCTGATGCCTCCGTGGAGGGAAGGTTGACTACAACAGCCTTGTTTGTGGCTACTTCATCTCAATGCAATTCTTCTACTTGGTGGAGCAATGGGAGCTCTTCAGCTTAGTTGTGACATTCAGATGGACCCAGCAGAAAGAACTGAGAGGTGAGTGATCCCAGGGCTCTCTCTCCATGAGGAACAGTGGAAGAAGTAGGAATGTTTTGTCCATTAAGGAAGGGGAATGACACCACCTTTCAATCTGAAGAAGGCTTGCACAGAGCAGAAAGGAATACACTTTTCTCCATGTGGTAAGACATGAAGCTTGATGATAAAATCAAGGGAGGTTTAAACAAAGAACTGGGAGACATTTCCTAATGAGATACTGGGCTAGATGGTTTGGGATGGATGGGAGGAATCTCACAGCAGATTAGATGCATCAATCTGGAACATTTCAGGCAGGGTTGGGCTGGGCACTGTGTGGCAATATGTCTCAAGGTCCCTCCAAGAGTTAATTATCATAATCAAAGCTGCAGATGGCAGAAAAATTGAGGAATCATACTCGTAAATGGACAAATGAATAGGATACAGCACTGCAGTGTGTCTTGCTTATGTTCCTCTTTCATCTAGTTACTGAAGCAAAGTTGCTGCTTCCTCGAAAGTGGACACAGACAAATAAGAAATAAAGGGAAATAATTTCAAACACAGATTTTGAGACCAAATACTAGAATAACCCACGAAAGGAGTCACTGTATTACTCACCCCAAAGGGACAGTGGATTGTCCCCTAATAAAAATGGATGTAGAAGGAAGTTCTGGAGGGATCAACATAGTTTATATAAGTAGCACTGACAAAATTTTTCTGTTATGGGCAACATAGGAGCTCAGAGTGATCTGAAAGGTCCTTTCTAGTCTTGAATTATTCCCCTTTTCCACCGAGTCCATCATCTCCTGTGTCTCAGTCTGCTTCAGCCAGGGTCTCTCTTCATTTTGAAGACATCCATCACACACAACTGGAGTCTGGCCATGTCCTTTGTTGACAGGACTTGGCTTCCTCTAGCAGGTACCCATAACAATCAGAGTCTGTTGCACAGAAGGATTTCCTTACCTAGTCCTTTGCCTGAAACCTGATGGGGTTTCAACTCTAAGTTCCCTCATTTCACCATTCTTTGCCTGAAACGTTCAAAGTCAGGTTGGATGGGGCCCTGAGCAACCTGGTCTAGTGGAGGATGACCCTACAACAAGGCAGAGAGTTGGACTAGATGACCTTTAAAGTCCCTTCCAACTCAAGCAATTCTGTGATTCTGTGACAATGGGAGGAGCAGCTGTGCTTATGGGGAGGAGAGGATGGGTCAGGTGATCCAAATGGACCAATCACAGTGTTCCTTCCCATGGTGCTCAGTATAAAATGGCTCCTAAGAGAGCCTTCTTCTGGCTCCTGTGGCTGTTGTGCTGGTGGGGTTGGGATTGCTTTTTGTTATCCCTTCCTATGCTGCTGCTGTTCCTGCATCCTGTTTCTCACTGAAGAAGAACATCGTGCACAGGGACAGGAGCCTTCCCCAGCCTCCTCCAGTAGGACTGGCACAGCTGCTCCAAGATTTTTTTGCAGACTACCACCAGGACACTGGGCCCAGGTACCCCCCATCCACTGCCAAATCCAGGTTGGGACTTTTCCAGTCTGGGCATAATTAACATCTGGGAAGAGTGGGCTCCATAGTTACATATTCATTTATATATATGAATATATTTACATCTTTGTATATAATCTGTGATCTTTATTGTTATTTTCTGTTTCATTAAAATAGTTCTAGCTTTTTTTCCACCCTCAAAGTCTCTCCCTTATTCCCCTGTTATCTTCCCCTGGGAGGGTGATGGTGGGATAACAGAGAGCATCTGTCACCCCGTTATTGGCCAAACCCGTGACAGCCACATGATGGGCAAAATTCACAGCCACTCTGTGAGCAATCAAGACCTCCAGGCAGACCTGGGTTGACTCAGGGCAAGATACTCCTGTTTCCAGCAAGGCTATTCACTCCCAGCCCTCTGCTCAATGCTGCTGAGGGATTTCAAGCTTGACCTGGTGGGCTGGCTGCTGCATCCTGTGCCCATTGCCCACGGTCTCTCTCTAATCTCTGTCTGCCTTCCCAGTGGCTCCCTCCAGTCATCAGCAGAAGCAGGGGCTGCGTGTGCTGCTAGGATAATTAGAGTGCTGCAGTGTGCTTAGTATGCAGGCAGCGGCTGTGCTACTGCTCAGGGAAAAAAGAGGAAAAAAAATCCTGAAAAAGCCCAATTGTCCAAGCAAGAAAAAAACCAACACTTTGTACCGCTTGATTCTCTGCTTCCCCAGGAAAATCAAACCTCTGCACAGAGGCACTTCTCCTGGCTGCCATGGGGGGAGGAATCATAGAATCATTATGGTTGGAAGAGACCTCCAGGGTCACCAAGTCCAACCTTTATCCCATCATATCCCTAACCATTGGACCATCAGACCATGGCCTCAAGTGCCTCATCAACCTGTTTGTTGAACACCCCCAGGGACGGTGCCTCCACCACCTCCCTGGGCAGCCCATTCCAGTGCCCAACCACCCTCTCAGTAAAGAACTTCTTTACTGAGATGTTGCTAACAAAAGATGTTACTGTTATACCAAGAGCCTTCTCCAGTGTTTCACAGCCTGGATGTGGGGACAAATTTCCTAATGTCAGCAGCCCTTGCTGTAAATTAAGCTAAGTAAGCAACTTAACCTTCTTGGAGAGCCTCAGGGCTAGATGAAAAGGATTGTCCTCTTCCTAACGGCACCAAGTAAAAAAAAATCTTGTGATGTTCTCCTTTGTACCTCCCAAACCAAACTTGATTTTACATTACTGAATTTCAACCTCGGAGTGCTCTTCATTCATGGGCCTAATCCTCTTTTCCAGATTGCTGCCTATCCTGTCATTCCCTGTCTTGAGGTATCCAATTTTCTTTCATCAGTTTAGTCTTTTGCACTGGCACTGGGGTGGCAAAAAATCAATGAGCTGTTGGCCTGGAAGAGGAAAGGACACACCTGATGAAAGCCATGGTGGGTCTGTTTGGAGGACAGGGTATGTGAGCAGACCACAGAAAAGGGGATGGATATAAACAGAGAAAATGCACTTAGGGAGTGTGGGAAGACCCACCTTCAGGTTCAAGGCTAGAGAGAGCTTGGAGATAAGGAAAAGGACCTGTAATGGATTTCCTATCTTTTCCATTCCAGCTAAGAATTTAGGAAGTGCATTAAGGAAGCAAAGCTGGTGTTAGCCTGGAAGGGCCAGGCCTTGTCTTTTGAGATTTTTTCTATGAAATTCATGTATGCAGAAGGAACAGAGCTTTCATCAGGGAGACAAATTGTCAATAGGTGAATGAAGACACTTCCTCCAGCACTGAAGAAAGAATCTCCTCTACTTTGTAAGGCATGAGCGCATTTCCAGTAGGCAACAGCTGAAACATAAAGTAAGAGGTCAATGTCCCACAGCAGGGTTGGTTTGGGTATTTATTGGTGCTCAGTACCATTCCTTCACTGCTGAATTTTTTGTGCCTCTTGACTTCAGCTACTGAAGAAATCTGTAATTATCTCACCAGGTAGAATTCAAAGCAAGTGGAAGGAGTGAGGGAGGGAAGAGTCTTTTCCTGAATAAACTATGATTTTCTGAACTGAACATCCCCAGGTGTCTGGAAATGCTGACTCTGAATCCAGCCAGGCTTGTCACGCTGTCACGGGAGTGCCTAACTGGAGATGGAGCAGAGGGCTATGTGTGTTTCAGAATTACAGATGGATGATGCAAATAGATAGCACTTTTATGGTCCTACTAATACCTAATATCCTGAGACAGAAAGTTCCTCTGATGAATCTGGGACTTGGTGAAGAACTTGCTTGGCTTGAATTAAGCTCACGGTCTGACTTTCAATGGGAACATCACAGTTCTTGCATGGTGGGATCTAATTTATTTCAGCTTGCCCCACCAGACAAATCTTTAGAAATCTGAATATGTTTCTTTCCTACTCTGGAGAGTCCTGTGCTACACAACCCATATCAGTGCACCCTTCAGGTCTTCTCTCCGTGGGGCTGTGGCTGATTTCTAACCTGTTTCCAGCAGTTTGGTCTCAGCTTCCTTTCCTCACAACAAGGTAGTACTTTTGGCTGTAGACTTGTTGTCTACCCAAGTCCTTGATCCTGGAGAAGCAGAAACCTTTCCAATCTAATAAATCCTCCAAGCACCTTATAAATGCTTCCTTGACAGCATGTCTCCATGTTTTGCTGCAGAAATTGGCTTAATTCATACCAGTTGCCGAGAGACTGATTTTGGGTGTCTGGCTCTGTCTTGGAGAGGGGCATGTTAAGTCCTTCTCTGTGGACATCTCAAAGCAACCTTCCACGCATGCTTATGGGAGGCATTGGAAGGGAGAAAAGCTTTCCTCCATGAGAAGGAGGTATAGAGTGATGGAGATGATGGGCTGGTATAACCAACCTGGATAATAACACTGAGGAGTGCCTTGCTTGCCTCCTGAAGATCCATGTGGACAGGAGGATAAGTGAATCACAAGGTGCCTGTTGTGCCCAAGCCAGCCATGATGTCCTGTGCTACAGGGATTGGCAACCAGCTACTCTAGATGAACACCAGGAGATGATTACAGACACTGGTTGCATCCAGCCTGGACCTGAATGATGGACTCTTTTGTGAGACTCCTGATATTGGTGTGTCCCAGGAAGAAAGCTGGACTGAGACAGCTTCTGATGCCAGAAGAAACCAATCTCTGATCTCTCCTTAAGAAGGACCTGGGGCTGTCTTCTCTGTAGGCCATAAGATATCAGCACAAGGTGGGTTGAAGGGGGGCTCTCTGCCAATCCTCAAATGGAGGGGACCAAATGAGACTTCACACAGTCAAAATTCCCTTGAAAGCTAGATCCAGCTGTCACCCCCCTGGAAGCTGGATGTCCCCAGATAAGACCCTAATGAAACTCCTTCAGGCAGATGTTGTGGACAGCAGGACAACTTGTGTTCACACCCTGCACAGCCCTGCTTCAGAGCCCCAGACCATCAGATGCATAGCTATCAGGACACATGGTGGCATGGTACTGGGGACCTTGATGAAACTTAATAGAGAGGAAATCCTGAGGGACCTAAAAATGAACTCACTGAAGAATATGATGTACTTCTTCTATGATCAAAAGGCAGCTCTGTCAGCAGCTCCTGTGCTGGAGCATAGAGGATTATAGACATGCACATTGTTGCTCAGATGAAGAGGACATGGAGAGACTGATCCCACCCTGCACTTGACCACAAAATCTTTTCAATCAAGTTTTCCTCCCTCTCCTTCTCTGCACCAATTATCGAGTCATCGTGAGTTATTTAGCAGTAGGGGTAGCTGTGGTATTTAAGTCACACAACACATTTTCAATGGGTTTCCCTTAAGTTGAATGCTTTATGGGACATGTAGCACAGTGGATAAGGCTGTGAATGGAGAATTAGGAGACTTTAGGATCCTTTTTCTTGTGCCTTTGTTTCCCCCCTAGCTCAAGATGATTCAACACCTTGTGGCACCCCAGTGGTATTGATGATAGCTGTGATTCTGGGCTCTGGCACTGCTTCATTCCCAATACCAAAGTCTCTGTTTGGGTGTGCAAGTCCCTGTGTCACTGCTGACATGATCAGGTGAGTGAGGAGATCTGGGTGGAAAGTGTTGCTGGGGGTTTGTCACATGGTGAGGTTTGATGGGGAGGCAGTGACCGATTTTTCTGGTGAAAGTAAGAAGATTTTTGAGTACAGAACTTGGGCAGCTCTTGAAGGGAGAGGCCCTTCTCAGCTGTTGAAAAGCAAAATTTCTAGTTTGAGTTAGTTGTCTAGGCTCCCTGGAGAAGATGCTGGAGAGAAAAATGCATTTTCAGGGAAGATTTTGTCCTACTTCTCTCTCGCTGGGCTAATAACCTTCTGGAAGTGTCTGTCTCCATCCATCTGCTAGCAAGGGGCCCCAGATGTAAAAGCTAGTATTTTTGGATCTTAGGAGAATAAACATTCCTCTAGTGAGGCCAGGGATCACTTCAGTGCTGGAGACCGGCAAGAAAATGGGGAACTTTTTTGGGTGTTAACTCTGGAACCTACTAAGGGAGAAGGCATCATCCATCTGGTCAGAATATGAGATTCTGAGCAAATTTCCTTCCCCTCTCCTTTTCCATCTGCTTCATATCCTGGTGTACAACCAAACTAAAGGTACCCAGCTGCCCTTCCTGAGAATGGCTGGTGTGACCCAAATGAGAACACAGTCAGCCTTATGGCTTCATATTCTTCCTTTCTTCTGCTCCCCCAAGTCCCTCTTGCAGCAGGGAGTTGTTTGAAATCTGTGCTGAAAAACTTTCTCTTCCAGCACCCTAACCCACCTCGGCAACTCTAACAGGCACGTGCACACACACCACAAAAGGCTACAGTGATCTTTGTTGCTGCTGCTCTTGTTTTGATGCTGAACAAAAGGCCTGGCTCCTACCCCCCTCCTTGCTGTATCACCTTCAGGATTGTGTGTCAGGAATTAATGCTACAGATGTTGACTTAGCCAGGATGCTAGCAGGAGGCTTTTAATACATTTCAGATACAACAACAAAGAATAGATGCCAATTCATAGGGAGGGAAGAGAGATGTTTTGATCTGGGGTTTTGGAAATGAATTTTCATGAAGACTTTATTTCCAATTTTATAGTTTTTTCTTTTCCCTGGAATGCATATTAAGTGCTGATAGCCTGTTATCCTTGACCTTTAGAGCCTGTGAATTTGAAAATCCAATTCCCTGTGAAAAACAATGCATACAATATGGACTTTGAAGAAAATGCCAGTAAGTGTGTTATTTTCTTTTTGGCCTTGGAAGGGCCTACTACTAAGAAAAAGGCGAGAGCACAACTCGGGTGGAATAGAGTCAGTAAGAAGAGAGGTTTCTCTGACTCCTTGCAGACAGTGGTTTTGTTCATCCAGTGGAGAGGGAAGAACGTTAAGCTGTTAAAGAGAGATAATTAATTTTCCTCTCTCTCAGTACTCTGGTTATTGTGCTCTTTAACTCCTGGTGCTGCCAGATAAGCTCAGAGCATCTTGGTTGAATGTATCTCCAGATGTGCCACTGCATTCGGGTGAGATTTTCTTTAAATGTTGCCAGATGACCCTGGGAACATCATGATCACCTTTTGTTACTGATGTGCTGAAGGTATTCTGGTGACCTGCAGTTGTGTTCCAAGGGGCATGCCTTGGAAACTGCCTCCAGATGTGCTGGAGATACACCAAGGGAGTTTTCTTCCAGCTATGCTGGGAAAATCCCTGGGCAGTTTTCTTACAGATTATGCGAAGATAGGTAGGGAAACTATTCCTCCAAAGGTGCTGGTGGATATCTACAACCCAGTCAAACCACTACAGTTCCCATGTTGCCAGATATTTCACTTCTGTTGTCCTCAGTCACCACCTTTTTTAAACTGTGTTGACTTGGGCACCAACACTTACACAGTCTGCTTAGGACAGATAACAGCGCATTTCCCCCCACTCTCAAGCTTCTGTCCAGGAATGATGGATACCTTATTTTTGTTTTTACATTGTGCTGGGTTCCTTTATGGAAAAAGCCTGGGGATATGCTCAAGAACTGTATAAAACCCACGAGGAGTGTGTTTGTCAAAGGAAGGAGTAGGTAAGGTGGGAAATCAAGTTTTAAGAACAAAATAGTAAAGTAAAAAGGTCATTTTTTAATGACAGTTCCCACAGAGATGCTTTCTTCTATGAGCATCAAAACTGTACATGTCACCAAGAAACAAAATTTGGAGTTTCCATTTCTGAGGAATCCAGACATGATCCAATTACTTTTCAAGCTAGAGGCCCTCAGCCGATACACAGAACCTCTGCAGCCTACATATTTGAAAAGCTGATCTCTCTTATTCTCCATGAACAGTAAGACAGGCAGTCTGGCCCTCCACCATTTGTTTGGCCATCATCTAGCATCATGGGACTTGGTCGCTTTCATGGTGTCCCTGAGAAGGGGCTGCAGGAGGAACCACCCCTGCGTGCAGGCACTGTAGCTCAGGACCAAGGCAAGACTGAAATTCTTTGGGATTGGGTTTTGTGCTCTTTATGAGGAAGTCAAACTTTATATGACATCCAACGGCTGGAAAGTCACGTAGACTTAAAGTCCTCAAAGTCAGCAGCTTTATGAATCATTTTGGTAGCAGCTAAACTCCATCTCAAATAAGTCTCAGCTCCTAAGTCCCTTTGTGTTTCTGGACCTTTCTGTCATACACAGACTCGGGCAGGGAGTCTGCGATAGAGCAGGAAAGGAAACCAGGTCTGTCAGACTCCAGGATGGGGCTGTGATCGCTGGACACGTCGCCCCTGGCTGTGCTGCTTGTGAGTGGCATGAAATGAATCTTCAAAGGGTTGTGCAGATCCCCTGCCTTCTCTGGTCCCTGTGGTGGCCAGACCCTCAGTCTTTGCTTGCAGACAATGAAACTGCAGGGTGGTTGGTGCACACAGATATGCGGTGCCACTCTTGGCTTTTCTAATATTTTTCTTCCTCTTCTTATTTTTTCCCCACTTCTTTCCTTCTAATTTAGAGCTCTAGATTAAATTCAACTTAATTAGAAGGATTATACATCTTATAAATTTAATATTTAATATGCAAGCATAAGCTTTTATTAAAGGTGTCCTAGGAGGAATGGTAATGAGCTATTGCACAATAAATAGTTGGACGGAAATGAGTGTGATAAAGGACTGGAATTTCTGGAGCAAGGGAGGGGGAAAGGAGATGTGGATGCTTGGGAAACATCTCTGGTGACTTCTCAGAGTGCTGCTGTCATCTCTCTGCTGCTCACTCAGTGACCAATCCAAAAGCAAGAGGAATTTTCCTTCAGCATAGGCAGGAAAAGGGATTTGAGAGGCTAAGGAGGACAATGGGGAGGGAAGGACATGAGGAAGGTCAGGAATTAAAGATCCTCACAAAGAGAAGAAACTCTGATGTAGGATTTTCTCTGAAAGTCATGTGTAGAACAGCTCACTCACTGCCTCTGTAGCTGTTGGAGAGGACAGTTTGGATATGGTCAGGGATCTTACTGCAGTGTCCATCCACGCCTTCTTCTGCCCTTGGGAGCAAGAGCTAAGGCTCAGCTGTGATGGGCAACACATCAAGAAGATCCTGCTTTTGTGCTGCCTCTTTGAATAGAGACATAAGGTAGAATTTGTCTCTTCAAATGTCTGCAGTGTGGGTGTCTTGTGAGCTGGCCTCTATGTTCCTGCTGTAGACAATGGAGATCTGATTAATATCAGCAGGATTTAGGGTGTGAGTCATTGGGCCACTCATAGGTGTTTATTTTAGGATGAGACAACTTTCACTGTAAATTCTGCACGCTGCACAGGCAAGATCTCCAGTGGCTATAAGAGATCAAAGGCTATAATTGTGCTGGGCCAGACCCTGCTCTTCAGCCTTGAGGACAAATGGACCAGTAAGATGCACACTTGATATTTTCTGTGAGAGT
Source organism: Aegotheles bennettii (assembly GCA_013398125.1). Classification (NCBI taxonomy): domain Eukaryota; kingdom Metazoa; phylum Chordata; class Aves; order Caprimulgiformes; family Aegothelidae; genus Aegotheles; species Aegotheles bennettii. Next base: position 109,711 of record VZRW01002938.1, read on the forward strand.
GCTAGCAGGTCCCTTCACCTGTGTCAGGATGCTTAACAACAAAACAGTGTGGATACAGTGGGATAGTGCTTGGTACCAGATCCAGTCCCAGTTTGGTTCCTAGGACAGAGAAACCATAGAATCATAGAATCATAGAATCATCGGGGTTGGAAGAGACCTTCAGGATCATCCAGTCCAACCCCTACCTACATCACCACTAACCCACATCACCCAGCACCACATCCAGATGCATCTTGAACACCTCCAGGGACAGTGACTCCACCACCTCCCTGGGCAACCTATTCCAACAACCAATCACCCTCACAGGGAAAAAAAATTTCCTAGTGTCCAATCTGAATCTTCCAAACCACTTCCCAGACACTGGTGTCTACATTGAAGTCCCTCAGATGAGTTCTCCCCCTCCTGTTGAATGACCTGCTGCAGACGGAGATAATTTTTCCATCCTGTTGCAGAGCAGTATCCCAGCCTGATAAAGCTGTGTGGTTTGGGTGGTCAGTGTCCTCACAGCAGATCCTGACAGTCAGTGGTTGTTGCCAGTCAGCTGGTGGATGGTGTGTAGCTCTTCTGGTAGTAAAACCATAGTATTGCTAGGAGTTGTGCATCCTGTCTGGGTGCCACAGCAGAGCTGAGTCAAGAAGAACGTGACTGGGGAAATGGAGCTGGGAACATCCTATGGTCCACCTTAGGGAGTGTCTGGTATCAGGGTGGGAAATAAGATACCAGCATACAATTGGGATCCCAGCATGAGGGTGTGAGGAGCACTGGGAAAAGGCTGGAAGTGTGTGGTGGAAGGATGGGAACTTGTGGATGGAGGAATGGGTTCTGGTGTATCACCATGCAAGCTGGTACAGAACTGAGCCCACCATGGTCCATGGGGTAACCAAGATGGGGAACCATCTGATTTGTGGTTTTGTAACTGACAGACCCCCTGGAGCCAACACTCTGTAGTGGTCCTAAATGGTCAGTGAGAGGAGAAGGCACCTCCTTCTGGAAATGAATTCAACCCAAGGCTTTGAGCTGGAACATCTCATTAGGGCTGGTCCTGTCATACTTCACATCTATGATTTCAGGGGTAATCCTCTTACCATGCCAAGACCTTTCCATCCCATTCAGCCAAGATTTTCTCAGCTGGTTTTACCCAGCCAGACTAAATAATCTCCAACACTACCTGTGTGTATTCCTGTATGGAAACTGCTCCCTGGAAGGTGTTTGTACCTGAATTCAGGTCTCTTTGTCCACCCTCAGGATTCATCTCAACTCCCAATCAATGTATGTGTTTTCCTTTGACTGGCTCCAAGGGATGTACAGGATGTAGACAAAACTGCTACCCATGGGACTGAAAACCAGGCTTCAGGGCTTGTGCAAAGAAACACTTTTTTAATTCAAGCCAGGGCAGTAAGACTGCCTTTGATGAGAAATGAGTTAAGGTGCCATGTAAATACACAATTTCAGGCCCTTTGGATTTATGCAGTGAAGCTGGTGAATATCTGGAGCCATCTCTGGTTGCTCTGGTCAGCAAACAGGGCAGTTGTTATCCCTGCAGATGGCCCCCGTGGCCTCCCATGCCTGATATTTGTAATTACAAGCAGGGATTATGCAGGAAGGAGATGGAATCAACTATGAAAACCCAGCAGACAGCAGGGGAGCTTAGGCACCGGCTGGTTCCTTGCCGATGAAGGCAGAGATAGTACCAAGATATGTGAGCAGGCTTGGGATGCGTATGTCAAACCTATGGGGAACCTGATAGAAGGATTAAAACTGAGGGGAGGGAAGTGGGTAAACATCTGATTAACATTTTCGATGCATGCTAACATGGTGTGTTAATGAATATTGGTGTAACAGCAAAGCTTTCTTGGTGTCCTCTGCCCTGGACAGCCCCACAGTAAAGCCAGACATGGGCAGGGTTTAAATCCTACCTTTGAAGTACAGCTAGGATGGACCCTTTGGAGTGCAAGCTAGAAGGAGGGGTGCTTTTGCTGGGGCAGAAGTGTTGCAGGAGGATGGAGGAATGAAAGCTCCCATTCTCATGTCTTTTCTCCCGTGCATTGTGTTAATAAGGAGAGCACCTGGCACTGTGAGTTGGATATTTGGTGACAGAGGGTGTCTAGATGGCTGGTCCAGTAGATGGCTGGTCCAGTTCCTGTCCTGGAACAGGCTGCCCAGAGAGGTTGTGGAGTCTCCTTGGCTGGAGACATTCAAACCCCGCCTGGATGCGTTCCTGTGTGATGGACTCTAGGTGACCCTGTTCTGGCAGGGGGGTTGGACTAGATGATCCTTCGAGGTCCCTTCCAACCCTAGAATTCTGTGATTCTGTATTTCCCTGTAAAAGGATCCATGCTGCAGTGCCTGGAGATGATGGACACTGAGCACTTGAAGCTGCTGGGAAGGTAGGATGAGGGAGATACCAGAGCTGAGAGCTGTGCAGAGACATTGGGATGGGAATGGTGCAGGGACGTTGTGGAGACACAGCCTACAACCTTTCCATGTCCTTGGGAAGGTGAGATAGTAGAGACAGCAAAGAATCCTTCCAGAGATCAGTGTCAGCCACCAGCTTCCAGCTTTGAGACAACCTTTATCTCCTTCACCTCCTCAAGGAGTGCAGTGGGGATGTCAATCTGTACTCACGCCCTGAGGGTAAAACCAGGACAAATCCCTAGGGCAGCTGTAAGCAAATAACCAGGAATCCTGGAACTACCACAGGGTTAGCAGGGATGGTAGGAAAAGGGACATCCAAAACTTTCCATAGGGTATCTGCCATGATGGATGAGATTATTATGGTCACCTCAAAGAACAGGAATGTGGGGACCAGTCACTGTGCAAACACAGGAGTGGATGATGTCCCCCTTGTCTCAGAGCACTTGTGTTTCTCCTGACCTTAGGATGAAGACATCTGGGGACCTGCAGTCTTCACAGGGGCGGACTTCAGCAACTGGTCCAAGGAGGTCAACCCATCATGAAAAGGAACAGCAGGTAATACCTATTTCTGGGCTCAAGCACACCACACAGTGCTGCCCTGCTCTATGGACAGCAACAAATTCCCTTCTTCCTTCTCTCTGTTCCCTGTACAGAGGATTGGGAATTCCTGCTTTACCGGGAATCAAAACAGATAGAAAATATGGATGGTGACTCTCTCTGATACCTCTTTTTATGAGAAGAAGAGGGAAAATATATGGTGAAAGAAAAGGAGGAGAGAGGAGGAAGACACTGTTTGGGTTCAAATTGTGTTTGCAGTTTTCCACTTCATCTCTTTTTAAGAAAGCATCCAAACAAGACAACAGGAGCCAATGATTCAATAAGGCTCAGGGCTGGGAGACAATGGGGGGAAGGAAAAACAACAAAGCCAAGAGGGTTTTAATAACCGTTCATTGAGGCTGTAATTAAATCTTGGTTTCTGTTTGGAAAACAAGAATCTCATTTTGTGCCTGCCTCTCGTCTCCCCACCACATCTGCACCCACGTTTTCTTGTGGGCAATTACGGAGCATGCTGAGAGCTGATTAGCAAATACAGGTGTGGCAAGCTTGCTCTCCTACAAAGGAAAAGGAAGGAGGAGAAGAGAGGGTGAGGAGTTTATTGCCAAGCCTGGCACCAGTCCTGCACAGGTGGGAAGCAGGAACCTGCAAACAAGTTGTGAAACCAGCTCGGTACTTCTTCAGTGCTGGATAGAGATGAAGGAAAGGTGTAGAGAGGGCAGGAGCAAGGGGTTGCCCACCCCATCTCAGGGTTTGCCAGCCAGTGTGATTTAGCTTGGAGGAGGGATTCAGTCCCTGTGGAAAGGCATGAGGGTGGTGAGCATCAACATGGGAGTTGTGGCAACAAGTGTGTTGCAGTCCATATACTTTCCACATGGGCTAAAGAAACTTTTTACAGGTATGGCTATGTCTAAAATGGAACCAAAAAGGGCACATGCTCTGAGGCTGAAGACAAGTAGTACAGTTACTCATGACCATACATCTCCCTTACTTCTCCTCCTTCATGTGGTCTAATGGGCTGAACCAGTGTACTGTGTTAGCTCCTTAACCCTGCCAGGGCACTGCCTGGGAGGGTGCTGGTGGCAATGGGCAAAGTTCTATCAGGGACTGTGCTAGCAACTGTGCCCCTGGCCCTGGTTCATGTGCTTTTACAGGCTTAACCTCAGAGGTGGATGTTTTTGGAGAGGGATGAATAGCACACCCAGAAGCACTGCCTCCAGCTCACATGGAGAACCATTTAAACAGTGGGTTAACATGTAACTGTGGCCAGACAATGAGAGACAGAAACATGCACAAATACAGGATGTATGGAGAATGGATTGAGAACAGCCCCAAGGAGGACTTGGGGTGCTGGGTGAGGAGAAGCTCAACGTGAGCCAGCAGTATGCTCTTGTAGATCAAAAAGCCATCTGTATCCTGGGCTGCATCAAAAGTAGCGTGACCAGCAGGGGCAGATTCTCCCCCTCTACTCTGCTCTTGTGAGACCCCTCCTGCAGTGCTGGGGTTTCCAACATAAGAAGGACATGGAGCTGTTGGAAGCAATCCAGAGCAGGACCATGAGGATGCTCAGAGAGCTGGAGCAGTTCTGCTCTGGAGACAGGCTGAGAGAGTTGGGGGTGTTCAGCCTGGAGAAGAGAAGGCTTCAGGGAGACCTTTGAGCACCTTCCAGTACCTGAAGGGGCTTCAGGAAAGCTGGAGAGGGACTTTTGATAAAGGTGTGGAGTGATGGGACGAGGGGGAATGGGTTCAAACTGAAAGAAGGCAGATTCAGGTTGGGTATTAGGTGGAAATTCTTTGGTGTGAGGGTGAGACACTGGCCCAAGTTGCTCAGAGAAGTTGTGGCTGCCCCTCCCTGGCAGTGGTCAAGGCCAGGTTGGATGGGGCTTGTATCAACCTGGTCTTGTGGGAGGTGTCCCTGCCCATGGCAGGGGGTTGGAACTAGGTGATCTTTAAGGTCCTTTCCAACCCAAAGCATTCTATGATTCTCCAGTTGACTATCCATCTTGCAGAGGAGAACACAGTATTTATTTCACTTGGAGCTGCTGTTTTCCAGCAGCTATCTTTCCTCCTCCTGTTCTCCCAGCTTGATGAAATTCAAGGAATGATTGAGGCAAACCCTACCCCAGCTGAGCCAGGCTTTCTGTGGGACTCAACCAGTATTTCTCACTGCTTGCAGGGCCCACTGCCTAATTTCTGCCTACTCATTAGAAAGCTCAGCAGTAATGCTGCTGTGATCACCACCTTGGAGCCCATCACCTCCTTGCATTAGTTCTGCCTGCTAATTGCCAGGAGCTGAGTGGAGGGACTGTTCTTGGTCTGTGCAGGAGTTTGCCTGGGCAGAAGGGCTGCATTCACCCTTCATTTATATTCCAGAAGCACCACTGACTTAGCAGTATCTCCTGCCATCAATAAACCAATGCAAACAGAGATAAGCCAGATAAAGCAAAAGTAGGTCACTTTGCAGCACACTGACATCCAGCTCGGTTATTCCTTATGCAGCCCTAAAAGTTAACTCTCTCTCCCATCACAGCATTTCTTTTCTCTTCCTCCTTTTTGTTTAAAGTTGCCAGGAAGCTGGCACAAGGTGATTAAGCAGATATGAAAGTCTCCTCACAGGTCTCCCATTCACCATCTGGAGATGATTGTTCTGCAGTGACACATTGGAGGGTTTGATGTCATTCACAGATTCTCTAAACTCTGTGTTGCATTTCTACCAGTTAAAGTTCTGGAAAGGTCCTTCATGCTGATGTCTAGGGAGAGCTGGCTTGGGTCCAATCAAGAAACCATATTCTTTATGCATAGGTCCCATGTTCCCTGATGTGTCTCTGGAAAAAACATCAACACTGCAAACTCATCCCCTAATAATGGCTCATCTTCAAGCCTTGATGTTGACTTAAAGCCACAAACTTCCCCTGGTAGTGAGGTAAGATTTCATTCCCAGTTGCCTGTTATATCATTAACTTCATCAAGAACCTAAGAGCTGGTTAGTGTCCCATAAAATGATGGTGGTCAAACACTGAAACAGCCTTCCTAGAGAGATGGTTGATGTCCCAAGCCTGGCAGCATTTAAGAGGCATTTGGACAATGCCCTTAATAATATGCTTTAACTTGGTCAGCCCTGAATTGGTCAGGCAGTTGGACTTGATGATCATTATAGGTCCCATCCAAATGAAATAGTTCTCTTCTCTTCTCTTCTCTTCTCTTCTCTTCTCTTCTCTTCTCTTCTCTTCTCTTCTCTTCTCTTCTCTTCTCTTCTCTTCTCTTCTCTTCTCTTCTCTTCTCTTCTCTTTCGTATCATGAGATGGCAATGACTTTCTGATTGAGGTCACCTGAGACCAAGTTTGGGCTGGTTAGCATGAAGGTGAAAACCTGAGTGACCTAACTGTAATCACTTGAGCCATCCAGGTGCCTAGGTTATATGTGATTTTATCAAAATATATCAGTGCTCTTCATGGGTCAATACATAGATTTCAAGTGCTGTTCTGAAAGCATAAGAACCTCTGGAGATGCTTCTAAGGCCTTCTAACACTGCAAAGAAACATAAGCATCAGCTCAGTCTTGGATGATCTCCAGAAAACAAGACAAGTAGGGATGATCCAGTGCTCTTTTCTGGAGATTTCTGTAAATGTGTCTTCATCAGCATAAATGTTTGTGGGAAATACATTTTAAAACTTCTTATTTAAGTGTTTGTTCTTACAAGAATAGGTCCTACAAGTGACTCTCATCCATCCAAGAGACAAGAAGTGACATCACAGAAGTTAAGTGTTTGGTGTATCACCAACTTGAAAGGTAAATAATCTCTTCTTTGTGCTACCTCCATAGTGGGAAAGAAATTAATCACAAAATAAAATGATAAATAAAACTCACAAAACAACAATCTCCTGACAGATATTCCACAAGAGGGAAATGTGACAGCATCCAATAAATAAGTTGTTCTGGAGTGAAAAATTCACCAAACTCCAAAAGCTACTGGTGAGCAAAATACCACTGGCCTGAACCGCCAGGTCCCAGCTACCTTGGAGATGGAGAAGCAGAGGTGGCTGGAGTACCCACCTGGTGGTTTGGCTAAAAGTCCTATCAAGGCTCTGAAACACATGAGCAGGTCCTGAGATGCTCCTTCTATTCAGATTACCTTGGTTTATGGTTCTTTGAAGTACCATTTATCCCTTGTGCCCCTTCCTCTGAGAGACCACCCCATGCTGCTGAAAGTACTCACTGTGGTTGGTATTACCTCTACCAAGTCATGTTACTGATCAGCTAGATAGATTGAGCATTTGCAGCCCATCCTCATCATGAATTAAATTGAGGAACCAGCTTATGTTCTTACTTACTTGAGGGCCAGAGATGCTGTCTGCAGTGCTCTGCAAGTTGGTGCCCTATATTCCATCTTATTCATGATCTTGAATTTACATTCCAGGTGCTGCCAGCAGCCTGCATACAACTTATCTGGGGATGGGTTGGTGCTGGTCATGGAGCTTGCAGAGCCTCAGGAGACAACAGTCCTCACTCCTTCCTCCAGAAACAGTGGGACAAACAATTAATAAAACCTACCTGGTATGTCTGCCAACAACAAACATCATGTCCTCTGTCCAAGGCGGAAGGGTATATTTAAGGTCCTAAAGCCTCATCTTTCCTGGCATTATCCCATCCCTACAGGTCTCATGGAGCTTTTGGAGTGAGTCCAGAGAAGGATCACAAAGATGATCAGAGGGCTGGAGCACCTCTCCTGTGAAGACAGACTGAGAGTTGGGGTTGTTCAGCCTGCAGAAGAGAAGGCTCTGGGGAGACTGCATAGCAGCCTTCCAGACCCTGAAGGGGCTCCAGGAAAGCTGGAGAGTGATTTTTGACAAGGGCATGGGGTGATAGGACAAGAGGGATTGGGTTCAAACCGAAAGAGGGGAGATTTAGATTAGATGTGAGGAAGATTCACTGTAAGGGTGTTGAGACCCTGACCCAGGGTGCCCAGAGAAGCTGTGGCCGCCCCTCCCTGGCAGTGTTCAAGGCCAGGTTGGATGGGGCTTGGAGCAACCTGGTCTGGTGGGAGGTGTCCCTGCCCATGGCAAGGGGTTGGAACTAAATGGTCTTTAAGGTCCCTTCCAACCCATTCTATGATTTTGTGATTTTTCATGACCCTTAAGAAAATTTCCCCTTATTCTCTCTCACAAAGCCTGGCAAATAACTCTTCTTTTCCTAACTGTGTCTGTCCAGTTGAAGCTGTCACCATGCAACTGCTATCTCTGCTGGTATGTTTGCCCAGAAAAGGTCCCATTCCCCAGAAAACTGGTTTTTATTTTGTGCTGGACTCCAGTGGGAGAGTGCTAGCCCAAATAAGCAGACTGTGTTTTAGCAGGAAGGCTTTAATTGTATTAATGAGTGGGCACACAAATCCTTGAGAGCAGGATAAATGCTCTTCTACCTAAAACTTTGTTTTCTTCTTCTTATCTATCTGGGTCAATCTCTTGGCCAAAACAAGACTTTGCCTTCCCTACTTGCTCTTAATGCAAGGTCCATATTTTTGTGCCTGACACCTGACACATGGTCTCATGTCTGTGTGATCCTGACCTTGGTGCCCATGAGTGGTTTTGACACCAAGCATCCCCTTGGTTGCCTTTTCTCTCTTCCTTCTTCCTACACCCTCCTCTGAATGTTGTTGTTGACCAGGTAATGCAGGCAGCAGACCACACTCTTGGGAGCTGCTGGAAGCTGAAAAAGCTGAAGGGTGAGAAGCAGAAAGCACCTCCTTCATTCTTTTGCAGTGCCTTCAAGGCACGTAGGGCTGACTCTGCTGCTTTTGGGCTGTGCAAGCTACATATGAGAAGAAAAAGGTGGTAAAGTGTGGGGAAAGGACCCGGAGGTAGCTTGCTCCATTCACTCCCTGTTATGCCTTGCCTCTTGCAGCCTCCTCCTCTGCTTCAAGCTGCTGTCCCTGAAGAGCAGCAAGAGCTGGAGGAGGCTGTGATGGAAAGGAACTGAAAGGGGCAGTGACCCTGAGAGGCTCTCGGCTTCTCACCACCTCCCATGTCCTCCTGCCTCTACCATGGCTGGGGCTAAGGAGTGGTTGGAAGTAACAAGAAAAAGCTATGAGGGAGGAGCTGGAGGGAGCAGGGACATCAGGAGCTGACAGTTGCCTGTGCCCCTAAGCCTTCTGCAGTCCTCATTTTTAACAATTTGTTCTAAGTAAACTTTTTCCCCCTTTGCTGTGTCAGTCTTTAGCTCTGCTACCTTTGCCCATTAGCCAGGGCTGTGCTCCTAAAGAGCTGACAGACTTTTAGATCTGGCTGATAGCAAGCTGGATTAAAATTATTTTGGCCAAAGCAATCTATGAGGCTTTTTTTCCCCTTAATTTTTCATTTCCTCTTAAATGTGTGCATCAAGAAAAGCTGGAGAAGGCTGGCTACTTAGCACACCTGCCCAGCCCACCTCGTGAGCAGGAATTTCATCACCATAAGGTGGGAGGAAAGAAGACAATAAGGTTCTTTGGGATGGGGTGAACATGGCATGGAAAGCCCTAAAGCTGTCATTGCAGACAGGGGATGAACTGGGAAACTGTGGCTGTCGGTGCTGTGGCAGAAGCATCAACCCATGGAGGTCAGTGAGTGCTTTGCTCTCTCCTCCAGCTGCTGCAGACCCTGCAGACCCTACGAGCAGTTCCTGCTGTGTGTGAGCTGAATGTCAAATGCTGAGGGCCACGGAGCAGGTGAGAGTCTGCACAGTCCAGGCAGCAGAGCTGAGATGTCCTGCAAATCCAATTACAAAGCATTTTCCCCAGCTGCAGTTTTAAGCCTTCTGCACGACACCATCATGCATCCCAGTAGATGAAATGGTTGGGTGTGAAGGAAGGGCTGTTATGGATCATGACCCATCATATGTGTTATGAAGGCAGGAGAGGAACAGGAAGGTTCTGGGATTTTCTCCCCCATTTCCAAGCAAACATGGGGACTAGCACTCCCTGCAGGTGATTGCCTGAAGGACAGGTTTGATGTCAGCATGGATGAACTTTCTATAGAATCATAGAATGGGTTTGGTTGGGAGGGACCTTAAAGATCATCTAATTCCAACCCCACTGCCATGGGCAGGGACACCTCCCACCAGAACAGGTTGTTCAAAGCCCCATCCAACCTGGCCTTGAGCACTTTCAGAGAGGGGACATCCACAGCTCCTCTGGGCAACCCGTGCTTATGTCTCACCACCCTCACAGGAAAGGATTCCTTCCTAATATCTAATCTAAAACTACCCTCTTTCAGTTTGAAACCATTTCCTCTCATACTTGCCTGTTATCCTCTTAGAGGACCCATCCTCTTTCTAATATCAGTTGTATTTTGTCTGGAATTGCTAATCTTCCCATTGTATTTAGATCTCCAACTGCCCATCAAGCATCTGTAAGAACCTGTGAAAACCAAGGCACTTTCCTCCTTGTGTGTAAGATCTCTCCTCCACCCAGGTGAGCCTCTGGGCCAGTAGAAATGCTGTGTAAGTGTATTTGTAGCCAAAGGCATATGAAAGAGAAGATGTGGCTGGCTTCGCATCCCATCCTCTCTGCTTTCTTGGCTTCGTGGCTAGGAAACCACCTGCATAGGAATTAAATGGGTGACCTTCTGTCTGAAGCCTCTGTTGAAGCACCAGACCTGTTTACTAGTGGAGGTCAAGTGACTTGTGTAGGGAGCTGAGACATTTATCCTCCCTCGGTGGTGTATGCCAAGTCCTGTTCATCCGCTCAGATCTCTGCCACCTTCAGTCCTTCATCCAAGCCCTGCTGCTCCCATCATGTTTGCCATTATTAAACACCCCAGGAGGCAGCGGGGAACTTTGTCCTGCCACATCCCAGTTTTGGTACAGTTTCATCCCTGCATCCAGTTCATCTGTTCCTGCTCGTTCTGACACTGTTTGGAAATCAGGCTTTGCCAGCAGCATGCAGCACTGCACGTGCCCTGTCTGGCAATGAAGCCTCCTCCCAGAAGCTCTCCCATTTTCCTTCTATGTTCACATGACCCTAATGGCCTCATTAGTTTTAATTTGTTTGGCCACCAGATTTAGATGAGTACCCCGGTGCTAATGCGAGACCTGGAGAGAGTAAACAGTGACTAATTAATGCAGTTAAAGTTACTGCCTGGGGTGGCTGTTGAGGAGGAGGACGGTGCTGGAAGGCTGTTTCATGCACCTGGATGCTGCTGGCCACAGCCACTGACTCACAGCTTTTGTCCTGCAGAGGCTGAGAGCTGGTTAAACAGCATCTGCAGTCTGACCTGGAGGGAGGGCAAAGAAACTTCCCAGAAATCCCAGGCGCAGGGGCAACACCTCGACTGGCACGATCAGTACAGAAACGTAGGGATGGATCCAAAGGTTGCTGATAGAGGTGAAATGCCTCACTGCCCAATTTCACCAGGGTTCAGATGAGTCAGTTGAATGGGCAGCTGCCTACATCAGCTGCTGTTAGCCAGCATCCTGCATGTCAGCAGCAGCAGAGGGAATTTACACCTCCAGGTGCAAACATAGGTGAGGATGAAGGGGTCCCAAGTGGATGGGGTGATGGCCAATGCATATTTTTAACATTAAGAGATATTCTCAGTGGAAAAAGAGCTTCAAATGCCTCCTCTTTGTGTACTGTGTCACAGCCCCTGGGGTACTTTGCTTGGAGTCCTCTGGTAGAAGTGGGGAGAATAGAGCACAGAGATGTACTCTAGGTCTTTCTGGGCTAAAGAAAGGGAAGGTCTTTCAGAAATGTTGACAGTCTGTCCTGGATTGTGTTCTTGTGATAGAGAAAATAAGCATCCTTCATTTCTTCCTGCCCTCTGGGTAGCAGCTTCTTCAGGAGTGGGTGAGACCATTTCAGCTCTCAGTCGGAGAGTGTGGTGCTTTCTGTCCAGTACAAAGTTTCCTGGTTCTGACCTTGCCCTCGATCACAGTATTTCCAGGCACTCCCTTAATCTGAACCCTCCTCCTTCTTTCCTTCCACTTTTTCTTTGCCACTTCACATTCATGCCCCTCTTTCTGTCTGAAATAAGAGATGCAAAATAAATTAGGAGACAAGTATATCTTCAAGCTGGCTGATGTAAATAGGATTTTATTGTACCCGAGGAAGATTCAGTTACCAGCATTGGTTTGCTTTTATTAAGGGTAGTCTTGAAACTTCAGCCAAGTTCTGGGACAAAGGGACTTGAGACCTTTTTCAGCTCCTACTGTGTAATTAAATTTTTGTCCAAATGAATGACTAACTCCTGTAAGAACAGCAATGCTTAAAAAAATATGAGTGTATGTGAGACCCCCTTGCTCGTGCTATCTGTTCCCAAAACACTGCAATCACTGCAATCCTTAACTATATCACAAAACATCATCTCACCCTCAGCCCCACTCCTATGCTCCTATTCACTGAGTTCATCTGATGTTAAATGCTGCTTTGCTTTTGCAAGCTGAGAACAAACCTCTGTGGGGCACTTCAGGGATATTCCTTTCCTCTCCAGCAAGCAAGAGTCTTGAGTGCTGGTGAGAAGTGATGCACTCCTCTGTGCACGTGTGTGCATTTCAACCACGCTTCCTTCATCGCCTTATTCATGGCTGGTTGCAAGAGCCATAAATGATGTATATTTAGCATAGAGAATGCTGGTTTGACAAGGGCACCTCTGAGCAGAAGCAAGAAGGGGCTGAACGCTACTGATTAGCGGTTTACCTCCACGTTGCTCCTGGAGATGGGGAGAAGACAGATTTGATGCTGATCCTGTTCTTCATGGGATAAAAAACCTCATCTTTGTGACAAAGGCACCTGGAAAGTGGAAGTGCAGGAGTGTGACAGATAGAGAGCAAAGGAGATGTGAATGCCTGCAAGTCCTTGACTGTGAGAACCACCAAGAACAGACTCAGCTGGGCTCAGGCTCTCCCTGTGGTTTTAAACTGGGGAAGGCTGAGGTAATCATTAACCACTGACATAACAGAACCCAGAGTTGCCCCAGAGCCAAATCCCATCATCTTGCTGGCAGCACAGATCCTGCTGTAGTTCACTCTCCCTTTAAATTAATTTGCATCAAACCAGGGATGCTAACAGCAAGTAATATGTAAAGAATATGTCTTCTCTATTAATTAAGTACAGGTCAGAGCCCTTTTGCAAGCTCAGGCTCAGTACTGGTACAGACCAGCATGCATTTAGACACTGATGCCAGCTGAGCTCTTGAAACACATGAAGGAAAGAGTGCACACATGAATGTGCAAGCATTTGTGTGGGCCCAAGCTCTTTGTCTTGTGCCCTGGATGTATTAATCATGGGCATGGTGGTCAGCTCTCACTCCAGTTCATCATAGAATTCTATGATTCACAGAATCAGCACAGATGCTGGCTGAAATTCTTCAGCTGCATGTCTGGAAAGCCCAGTAGGTACATGCTGTAGTGTCCTGTTCTCTGCACCATCCAGACCAGACACCTGACCAGAGCACATGGCAGTTTGCTTCCATCACTTGAGCCCCTCGCATACCTGGAGCTCCTTCCAAAGGGTGTCTGTGCAGGTGTTTTTGGTCAGCACAATGCTGCATGGCCAGGGCACTCCATGCTCTAAGGAGATGTTCCCCAGTACACATTCATCTCTGGGACCCTGGGTTTCCTCCTGTTTCCCAGTTTGAACCCTGACTTTGGCAAGGCTGAGAACCTACATGATCAGAAAAGGCAGACAGAGCACGAGCAAGCTCCTCAGCTTTTTGCAGTATGAACATACCCTTTAAGGTACCCATGCTCTTTGAGTCTCTTCTGCACTGTTTAAGCAGGATTCTCACCATCTGGGCAGTATAAAATACCCCCAAAGCTACCCATGTCCAGTGGCATAGCTGCCTTCTCTTGTACCTTTACACTTCTCCCACCTTCTCAGAAGGACAGAAATGAGATTTGCTTTTGGAGGAGACAACAGCAGCCCTTGCTCTCATTAGGTCATAGTTATCATCATTAGCTGTCTGAAACACAGCATGGGCCAAAGTACACATCAGCTAAAGCATGCCTAACAAAATTGCTGGAGGGTTCATTACAGACAATGATCCTGGGGAGACGAGCACCTAAAAAAACATACAGGTTGAATTCATCTGAGCTGGTTGTCTAGACTCCTGCTTTAGCTGGAGAAAAAACAGGTGTTTCCAGAGCATGATTAATCTCATTTTAAAGTAGACATCTCAAATAGGTCAAATGACTCATGTCCTGGCAGGGCTCGCTTCTCTCTGCAGACTATAAAGGGAGCCGAAGGTGACTAGCTTAGCTGATGATCAACGTGGTAGACTTCTAACATTAGGTAAGATGAATCCCGTCCTGTGAGACAAATCAAAGCAGTGGGTTTTGCATGCTGTTAGAAAGAGGTTAAAATTGTCTGACCAGACAAAGCCGCCAAAAAGAGCTGCTGAGGGAGATGAGTTTAAAGAGCTGTGGTATCAGACCAAAGGACAAAACCTTGTGTACATGTTGTCTGGCAATTATTGTCCCAGGAACTGCATTTTCAACAAAGAAGGAAGGAAAATTGAGGAAGAGGGTGGAGCAGTCAGCCATGATGGAGGCTGTGCTGGGGGCTCTAAAGAAGTCAGGCACTTTCCATCTCCACCATGACCATCCAAGGCTTACAAGAGTAGGGACTGAACTGCAGATGATGTTTTGAGAAGACACAGATAGACTAGGGGCAGTAGCCCAGCAAGGTGAAGTAAGGTGTAAGCAGAATGAAACTACTCAGGGGTTGCAAATCCAGACTCTTTCTCCATGTTCAGTGCTTTTGTTGTCCTTCAATATCAGCCTATGCATGATATGGGGCAAGGATGCAAGGAAGGAGGGACGATGACCTGCCATTCTTGTCCTGTTTAATGAGTAGTCTCACCACTTCTCGTAGGGATTCAAGTTCAGGCCTTGAGGTCTGGGATGGCAAAAAGTACTGTCCATGTTTGTTGCCTCTGCAAATGCACAGGGCTGAGTGCATTTAGCAGCTTGCATGCATCTCCTTTCCACAGCTTTGCTAGAGGAAGACGGGACACCAGGAGGCTTTAAAACATCCTACTCTCCCTATGCTCCTGAGAGTCTTCTCCACATGAGAAACCTTCCTATCTACTGGAGAATTGACCTATGTGCAACCAAACCAGTTTGCAGTTCACCTCCAGGTCTACTGATGAGCTTCGGTGCCAGCCTTCACTCCTCCTGGGCTCCTGCTCAGTGGCAAGACCATGGTTCAGCTGTGCTTGGCATGCAGGAGGGAGGCCAGATGTTTTGGGCTAGGTCTGTTCCAACTGCAAACCATGGCTGCTGCCAAGAAATCGGCTCCAGCAGCTTATTTGACCATATGGGAACCTTCTGAGGTGTCTCTGGGGGACATCCCTGGACTCTTGGCTTTAGAGGAGTGCAATTCCCTCCATGCTGTGGCCTGCAGTGAAAGCTCACAGGAAAGGGGCTACAGGTGACCCTTGTGCATGTTTAAGACTGGAGAACTCATAGGATTAAACCCACAACATGCACCACCAAATCAGAGATTTCACACACCATTTTTTAATTTATTTTTTTTTTTAAATCCAAATTCCTTCCAGCTCCCAGTAGATTTTAGTATCTGATCCCCTCAGCATGAGGAAAGGATATGGGTTAGACCTTCCCTGTTAACCTGGGGGGTTATTGAGTGAGATGGCTCTGATCCAGGAGTACTCCCATTTCTCTTAGTGCTTGGCAATGGAACAAGTAAGAATATTCTCTATTTAACACCTGAGCATCCTGCCCCACAAAAGCCCAGCCCTGCTGTTGTCTGGGCACACATCCCTTTTGGAAGAGGAGCTATTAGTGATGAACCGGTGCCACTTCATCTGATGACAAAGCTGAGGTTCTCCCTGAGTTTTGGAAAAGTTCATCTGATTCTTTCAGGTCTTTTCAAATCCTGCTCGTCCCTCTGAGTGGTGGCCAAACCACTAAATGTGGTTCTGCTGTATCCACCTCTATCTTGCCTTAAAACTGGAACCTTACAAGTATTTTCAGGGTTTACCCCATCAAGTTGCTCCTTCGAGGTCCCTTCCAACCCTAGAATTCTGTGATTCTGTGAAGAAGTTCTTTCCTGAGAGGGTGGTTGGGCACTGGAATAGGCTGCCCCAGGGAGGTGGTGGAGTCACCGTCCCTGGGGATGTCCAAAAAATGGGTTGATGAGGCACCTGAGGCCATGGTGTAATGGTCTAATGGTTAGGAATATGGTGGGATGAAGGTTGGACTTGATGACCCTGGAGGTCCCTTCCAACCATAATGATTCTATGAAGTACCTAGGCCAACATCATTTGGCCAGTATTTGGGCTTGCACTGAAGGTGCTACTTAGTGCCTTGCTCAGGACTGGATCCAGTCTGGACTCAGACTCAGCTTATTACTATAATTGCACTGCTGCAATCAGAGGCAGATCCTGATTTCCCCAGCTCAACCAAGGCTAGAGCAGGATGCCTGTTGCACTACAACACAAGCACTCCACGAAAACACCATTAGTAACAGTGTTATCTCCCTCTGCTAAGGATCTGCATGGCACTTTGACAGTCAAAGGGCTTTAACCATGAAAGATGGCTAAATGAGGTCTTGAAGAAAGTGTATGCTGCAAGTTACCGTGGCAATAATCATTTTAGGGAGAAATCCAGTTACTTTCACATCACAATCTACCTCCATAATCCATTTAATGCTCAAAGATATTTTTTTTCTGTGCTCTGGTTCCTCCCTCATGTCCAGACAACATCAAGTCTCTGGAGCTATTCTGACATCTCTGCAGTCTGGTGTTGTCTCACATCTATTCCAGCCTGCAGCCAGTCACATCTTCCAGCTGGGGTCATGTCTCAGAGGAGCTGCAAAATGCAGCAGTAAGGAAAATCATGGACTGGGAAGATACTTCTTAGAGAAAGCCTTTAATTCTCTGTCTGTCTCTAAGAAAGCTTCTGCACTCAGGGAGAGGTGGTAAAGGCACCTTTCAGGGTGGAGGACTAACCAGATCAGAGAAGCTGAGACCTTTGTTGGGAATAGTGTTGACATTGCTGGAAGAGTGGGCACACCAGGGAATCATATCTCCAGTCCAAGCCTCCAAGCCAGAGGGAGACTTGACATCAATTGTAGCAGGACATATTATATGTCTCAAAACCTAACACGGCTGTGCTGGCTTCCAGTTTAATGTATCTCACTGCTTTAGGGAACCTTCATAAGCAACCAAGTTGAGTTCATTGAAGAAAGGAATGTGGCTCAGACAGACGTACCCAAATAAAACACAAGAACTAACTGTGTACAAGTGCTCCTTCATGACATGGCTTTAACCATGATCAGAAGTGAACCAGGATTCTCCAGGGGCTGCAGTAACTCTGTTTTATTTCTCATTGCCATAGGCTGAGGCCAACTTCATGGTTTCTTCTCACCTGAGAGGGAGGTGCTTCCAGCAACAGGTGCTATGTCTTCTTAAACCCCTCTAGCTTGTCTATTTGTGGTCAGATTCACTCTAAGGCTCATCAGAGTCAAGAGAATTGTCTTCCCTTTGCTGAAGATGAGCAATTCTGTAAGAGTGACCACACAGGCACAAGAGACAGAGACACAAGGATTACGGGGAACTGTAAACCTTCCTTGCTCCAGGTAATATAGTCACCAAACATCACCCCTCAAGCCATACATCCCAGGACATCTTCGTTCTAGGCTGTTCATCACAACAGATATTTAGTCGCACCAAGCCCTTGACCCAACAGCTTTCTATTCCTCTTCTCAAATCCCATTTGTAGAGAGGTGAAAAGCAAGTATGCTTTCTCATGTGCTTTTCGGAGCAAGTCTGCTCTGACACATGAAAAACATGTGTCCAAGATTTTTATTTAATCTGGGAGCTGCAGCAGCTACTGCAGGAAGAGAAACTGGAACTGGCAAACTTTTCCCAGCTTAGATTTAGTTTGAGATGTAAACAGCTCTGCTAGATGAAGGTCTCCATTATATGAGGGGATGGACCTGTCTCCAGATGAGAAACTCATGCTGCAAGTTATGCTTGTCCCCTGCCATTCTGCAGATGGATGATTTGGGGGCTAAATCATGTGCCTTGTGTTATTCCCATTTCTTCTATCAATACAGACAAATACTTTATGACTTTTCCCAGCTTCCACCAACATCAACACAGAGATTTGTGAGCATTTCAAGGGTCATCAGAAACACTGCTGAACCTCCTTGGGACTTCATTTCTTCATCAATACCACTAACCTCACAGAGGATCTTCATTCCTTATTCCAGGCAAGCAATATTATATCATCAGACAGATGGCATGAGCAAAGGCCAAAGTCATCATGCTCATACAGGTGCCATTAACAAGCACAGACACAAAAATCAATGCAGTGCACTTCATGCCTTTAAGCTCCAGATCCACACTGACCCCCACTGTCTCAGATACCCTTTACAACCCGTTCTGCTCCCTGCAAATAGAGACAGACATCTCCCAGTAAACTGGGTGCTCCTTTCCATAGCCCTGCCTCTGTGAGATAGACAGCTCTAAAAGAAAAGAAATCAACTTTGCAAACACCAATATGTCTGTAAGATGAGAAGGAAGGTGGCAGAGGCTTATTTAAAATTAATGGCAGCCCCAAAGGATGTTTCTCCTGTCTCTGTAGTTCAGATTTATTGTGGCAATGCTGTGGTTCCCACAGCCCCTTGGAGTCAAAGGGGGCAGAACTACTAGTGGGACTTTATTGTCTTCCCATGGCTGAATGTAGGCATTGTAAATCCAGCAGCTACTGGTGCTAGTCTGACTGCAAAGGATGTTGGAGCTGACAGCTGATCTCCACTTCGAGTGCTGCTACAGCTTGGTACATGAGGTTTGCAGCTCAGCTGGAAGGTGGAGAATACATAAGACACGGCTGACAGGAGGATTTCAGTATTTCATTTGCCCTCTTTGAGAATGGACAGGTTTTCCTTTTCAGTGACAATCTAGTTCTAGTCACTGGACCACTGTAAATCCTCCTGTGGCCTAGGTGACCTCTGGGGTATGACAGCTTACAGGAATTCCATGTGAATCTCAGGAAAAACTTTTTCACTGTGCGAGTGCCAGAGCACTGGAACAGGCTGCCCAGAGAGGTTGTGGAGTCTCCTTGGCTGGAGACATTCAAACCCTGCCTGGATGTGTTCCTGTGTGATGGACTCTAGGTGACCCTGCTCTGGCAGGGGGGTTGGACTGGATGATCCTTCGAGGTCCCTTCCAACCCCTAGGATTCTGTGATTCTGTGATTCTGTGAATTGGGTAAATTCCAGGATGAATGTGTTGCCAATGTCATTGTTGGTCATGGAAACCAACATAATCCCACTGGCACTGGTGGCTGAGGCAGCCAATTACCTATGAGAAACTGAGGAGTTTGCCAAACCTCACAAGCAAGGGTGGGTTGAAGGTGGTCAGCAATCATCCTTCCACACATGCACGCATCTTCCTTAGGCACTTCACTACCTGTTTTCACAGGCACAACCCCTTGTACAAAACTAGGGATTTATTGACTCCAGAACTGTTTGAGCATCAGTCTGATGGCCTGCTTCATGTTGTCTGGTCTCAGAGGCACTTAAATCAACTAATGTCTCCAATTTGGACCATGAAAATCCCTTTTGCTCAATGAATTCTGGCTGCTTTGTCAGGCGTGATCCTGGATCTTTCAGGAGGCTCTTCCTAGGAGTCTTTTTGGTCCCAGACTGCTGTGCAATATATATCCATTGTTTAATTGACATCCAGCTGTTCATCTCTAGAGCAAATCACTCTCTTCTCCCTGTTTTCTATTTCTTCTTTGTCCCTCCTTATGGCAGGAAAAAGAGACGATTCTTCATCTTTCCCTCCTAGGTTTCATTTTTGCACAGAGTGAAGTGCTCTTCAGATTTCTCTCTCAATGTTTTGCAGTCAGCCTCTTCTGCCTGAGCTAACTGAAACCCATTAAAAGTATCAAGTGATCCACAACCAGCGATTGACAGAAAAAAAGCCACCTCCTGACTGCCTGCCTTTTTCTGCTGACATCCATGGTTTGCAGGTGCAGGCAAAGTACTGCTTCACATCTCTCTCTCTCCCCTGGATTTTCCAAGAGTTTTGATTCTGGTGGGTCTCTCAAATGTCCCATTCCTCACCTACAATGTGTTGACTTCAGAAATCCATCAAATGCAAATAGTTTGACAGAGGTTAGGCTTTTCCCTTCAGTGTCCAAACTCTCAGCACTGCAAAGCAAAGGGGACAATGTGATTTAACAAACCCATCCCAGATCTTCACCAGGGTACAAGTCCCCACAACCAATGAGGAGTCAGGCATAGAGCAAAGCCTGATGGGAAAGGAGTCACGAGTGTTTGTTTTGGGAAGTTGAGCTGTGTTTCAGCAGGGATAGGAAAGCAGATAGTCCTTCCCTCTTCATTTAAGGAATACTTCTAAAAGGAGATACTTGACCTGAAGGGTCACAGTTTCTTTCCTGCTCCAGGACCCCATGCACCAGATTCGACTGGCCTCAGATATGCTCAGATATGGATGTCCCAGAGCAAGTAAGCTGTAGATGAAGCCAACTTCCCTCCACAGGCACTTCAGAGAGAGATCCTCACTCAGATCAGGACAAATGACAGATTCTGTTGATTCGGCATTGAGACTCTCTCTAGAGATGTTCCTCAGTGCTGGCTTAGAAGAAATTCAGATGCATTAGGGAAATAGGCAGTGAAATGGGCCCAGGGAAACCTCATGAGGTTCAAGAAGGAGAAGTGCAAGGTCCTACACTTGGGTCAGGGCAACCCTCTGTACCAATACTGGCTGGGGGATCAAGGGATTGAAAGCAGCCCTGCCAAGAAGTACTTGAGGGTAGGGGTAGATGAAAGGCTGGACATGAGCCATCAATGTGCCCTTGCAGCCCAGAAGGCCAACTGTGTCCTGGGCTGCATCAGAAGAACTGTGACCAGCAGGTCGAGGGAGGTGATTCTGCCCCTCTACTCTGCTCTGGTAAGACCCCTCCTGGAGTACTGCATCCAGCTCTGGAGCCCTCAGCACAGGAGGGACATGGACCTGTTGGAATGAGTCCAGAGAAGGGCCCCGAGAGTCCTGGAACACCTGTGCTATGAGGGAAGGCTGTGAGAGGTGGGGTTGTTCAGCCTGGAGAAGAGAAGACTCTGAGGAGACCTCATTGCCACCTTTCAATACCTAAAGGGGGCCTGTAAGAAAGATGGGGACAGGCTTTTTGGCAGAGCCTGTTGTGATAGGATGAGGGATAATGGTTTTAAACTGAAAGTGGGCAAATTTAGGTTAGACATAAGGAAGAAAGTTTTCACCATGAGGATAGTGAAACACTGGAACAGGTTGCCCAGAAAGGTGGTGGGTGGCCTATCCCTGGAAAAGTTCAAGGTGAGGTTGGATGGGGCTTTGAGGTTGATGAGTTCAAGGTGAGGTTGGATGGGGCTTTCCCATGGCAGGGAAGTTGGACTAGATGACCTTTAAGGTCCCTTCCAACTCAAGCTATTTTGTGATTCTGTGATGTCAGCCTTTCCTGTGAGACACAGCCCTGATTTGATCCAATGATTTTAAAAGTCCCCATCTGAACCCAGAAACTTAAGAACTGCAGCCTCTGGCATAGTTCAGTGTGATGACCCAGTGGAAAGGAGCAGAGATGGGACATAGAAATGATTGAAAATGGCTGGTAAATTTCTGAACCAACACCCATTTCTGGGGCTTGTTTGCAACCAATGCCAGTTTAGTTAGTAGAGCAGCAGGCTGGAGGGTGTCTCAGCAGGATGAGGAGAGAGTCTCAGCCTGTCTACACAGGGGTGTCAGAGAACCTGGAATCAGTTGTTTTATGCTTTACAACAGCTTCCTGTTTCTGCTCCCATGGGAGAAACAACAGGGATGTGTGAAGCCCCCATTTGGAGCAAAAATAGGTGAGGAGAATCAACTCACCACACTCCTGCTCACCACATTTGCACATCCACTGACCTGCCTTATCCTGCCAAATCCCATCACTGCTTCATGTTGTCTATTCTCCAACCATGATCCCCCAAAAAACCCTTTCATTCCTTCCAGCTTTACTTCTTAGTCCTCCTCTCTGACTTTCCTCTCTCCCTCTTAGTAGGAACTCCTTCCTCTACCCCGAAGCTCTTCTCTTCTTCCCAACACTCTTGTTGAGATATTTGCTTTGGCTGCTGGAGGAGACAGAAATAGTATCTGGATGGAGGGCTATAGTCAACAGTAAACTGGGTGGTTCTTCCAAGGTCCAGGCTCAAAGAAAACCCCCATACAGGATTTTAGGCAAAAAGTGATGGCTGCTGGCCCCAGCACGTTCCCATACCTGTGACCTGATGATGATAGACAATGGTTTGAAAAACACAGAGGGGAGATAATGGGCTGTTGCCTCACCATGAGTTTTGACTGAGCCAGAACCTCTCTCTGCCTATTTCCCTGATGCACCTGAATTTCTTCTCCTGAGCCAGAAAGTGGTCGGTCACTGCCCACCCATGCAGACAAACCTCCTCCAATAACTTCCTCAGGTCAAAACCTTGAGTGGTCCAAATCATGAGCCCAGCATTGGGCACACTGTCCAGCTTCACGCCAACACCTAGCAACTTCTTGGGTTAGCCAAGTCAGATACCAGCTCTACCTAAAAGAAACAAGGTAGAAATTTACCTCCATCTCACCTCAAGCTAAAGTCGTGAATAAGCACGTGGTGTTCAACAAGTTTAGGACAGGAGCATAGAAGAATTACTCAGCAAGACATCTGCTGTCAATCCCTACATACAATCCCCAGCCCACCCCTCAGCCTGCTGCCTCTACGCCTCTCTGCTTACCAAGCCCATCTTTTGTAATGCTAAATAATAACAAGCCCAGCTCCCTGCCTTGCCTGTTTTTCATCTAAATTAAAATTCGGCTAATCTCATTAACAAGCTCACCCTGGTGCCACCATGTTCTTTGGATGCCCCCTAACATCATTAGGAACTTATCCAGGGAAACAAAAGGGCATTACTCCATGCAGGGAATGAAGAATTAGTGCAGGGGTGGGGTCTGCTTTGCAATTGTCCTCATAATCACTTGTTTGTGTGCAATTAGGGCTTTTAATCTCCATCTCATTGCCACTGTAAGCAGTGTGCAAGTGTGGGTGTCTGTATAGATGCAGAGATGTGCACAAGGCAGCAGTACACAGGTCAGAAGTACACCAAAGGAGGTGAAATGTGTTCAGATGCCAGGAGAGTGGAGTGAAGAGGTCTCGGAGTGGATAATATAAACCAAAAGTTTCAGGTGTATCATCAGTTGCAATGTCAAACAGTGACAGGGTATAGCTGACAAGGAGGTTTCTGGTGTAGAAAGAGACCAATGATGCTCCTTGGAAGGGACAACAGAGCTTAAGGCCATCCTCCCAAAGGACATGCCTGGGTACAGGTGTGCAGGGCCATGTGTCATTGGAAGATGGGATGGATTTATATGTACTCCTGACCTCTTAACAAAAAAGTAAGGGGATATAAAATACCAAGGGAAAGGAGGAAAAATAGAGGCAAAGGAGGGAAATACTTTTTTTTATATCACTTTTCCAAATCCACCTGGGTAAATCACTACCCTGGTATGTCGTTGAGATTCTGGAAGCAGAAGTCATGAAGTTTGGTTTCCTGCAGAGCTTAGTCTCATGGTTGGACTATCTCATGTCTCACAGTATCTGAATGATGCTTTTCCTGTACCCACCGGTGTCACTGCATATGTCACTATTTGATTTCATTCCTTTTCAGTTGATTTTGGCAGGAGGAAAATCCCTATGTGATGCTTCCTGACAGTCACCCATTGCAATGTCCAGCACCTTCAGGGTTATCACTGAAGGCAGGGATCATGGTTTGCATATGGAGTGTGGAGGTGTCCTCTGTGAATGGGAGGGTGTTGGGATATAAAAAAGTGGGCCAGAGGACTTCTGAGAGTTTGGGAGGGAGATGTTTGCAGTTAGGGCCACTCTGTGTAATGCTCAGAATACACATCAGGGAAAGGGGCAACACAACTTGATCAATCTGATAGCGATAAAGGAATCATAGAATAGAATCATAGAATCATTATGGTTGGAAGGGACCTCCAGGGTCATCAAGTCCAACCTTTATCCCATCATATTCCTAACCATTGGACCATCAGACCATGGCCTCAAGTGCCTCATCAACCCGTTTTTTGAACACCCCCAGGGACGGTGACTCCACCACCTCCCTGGGCAGCCCATTCCAGTGCCCAACCACCCTCTCAGGAAAGAACTTCTTCCTAATATCCAACCTAAACTTCCCCTGATGGAACTTGAGGGCATTTCCTCTCGTCCTGTCATCAGCAATTGGGGAGAAGAGACCAACACCAGCCTCACTACAACCTCCTTCTAGGCAGTTGTAGAGGGCAATAAGGTCTCCTCTCAGTCTCCTCTTCTCCAGGCTAAATAACCCCAGTTCCCTCAGCTGGTCTCCATAAGGCTTGTTTTCCAAAATCTTTTTCAAAGTCATATAATGAAATACCCATATCTAGATGCCCATTCAACCTCACCATCCGGTCTAATTCAGTGACAGAACTTCCAGTCTTGAATTCAGCTATTTCTGCCACTGACAACTCCGCAAACTCCATCTCTCTTTTATCTGGAGATTATTTGTCCCCTCTTATTCTTTCAGATAATTTGAGAAAGAAGCTTTCTTCATATCTCACCAGATTTGGAACAATACCAAGGAAAATATTTTTCTCTTTCAGGCCCTCCGCCTGGGTGATGGGCCATTACAGTCTTTCATCTCCAAGTTTCTGGTTGTGTTCCCTTGGGACAAAGATGAAGGAGGAGGTTATATTTTTCGCTGTTGAGATAAAGCCTGTAGAGGTGAGGCATCCAAGCACTGATCCACTACAACCCAACCTCTTGTTTCCAATCTCATCTTCCCAGCACCCTGCTTATTGAATTTTTATTACTATTTTTAGGGCCTGCTCCCAGGACACAAGAATATTTGTCGCTCAGTGGGGCTGCCAGCATCAAGCACTTCAGTATCAATGTTGCTTCATCTCAGAAATGCAGCTTTGCAGGAGTGGAGTGTGTTTTTTATTGAATTTCTGGTTTTGATCTCGCGGGCCTTTGTGCTGAGGGGATCGTGCATTGCTTTGACTGAGATCAGAACCACAGCAGCACTTTGTATATTGATTAATTGAGGGAATTGCTCTGGCTTGGCTTTGTAGCCCATTGTGGAAGAGTTTCTACACAACAGCTGCATCCATGTTTGCAGATTTGTGGGAGCAGGGATAGAGGTAAGCTCAGTTTAGCCAGAATTTAAAATGAAAGATCCCCAAAAACTCTCTCCTTAAAACAAAACGTATGGCTTTATCATTTTGGGGTTTTAGTCCCTGGGACTAATTTTTTTGGTGTTCTTGATGGCATAAGAAACTCTCAGAATTTTTAAGTGTAGTCTTTTGGGTATGTGCATCTTTGCAATAGTTTGTTAGTCAATGCTCAACTCTTCAGGTGGTTTATTTTTTTTTCTAAAACAATATGAAGTTGTAAACTTGTCATGAGGACAACATCAGCCCCACCATAATTAAACGTTATTTGGAGAATTTTTTTCTGAGAGCTCATGGTTATGGTATCTTCCAAATTAGGCTGCATGGCTACTCTGGCATAGTAAAAGTTTTATTTGAAGCTTGGTGTTCTGTAAACTGTGGTCTTTGAGGGACAGCAGGGATGCTCCATGGCTGAGGAGTAACCAAACTGTAGCACTGAATTGCCACCAGCTTGGTCAAGCCATGTGGGACAAGAACTGGGAGAAACAATATCTATTTCTGTACTCTGTAAGGACACAATGACAGAAAAAGGGGCTTGAAATCATCTAGATCATCCCTGAGACGAGGGTAGGAAGCATAGCTGTGTGAGGCAGCTGTGTTGCTCTGTGTGTATGTGTTCACGTATGTGCTGTATATGTGTCCATGCACACCTGTCACCAGGAATATTTGGGTGGAGAGATATAGGAACATATATAATATGAAGACAGAAAAAAAATGTGTTTCAGGAGCTGGTGTGTGTATGTATTTTTTCACATATGTGTACAGAGAGAAAGAGGAATCAAGAAAGGACTCAGCCTGTGTGTATGTTGATCAAGAGAGATTTAGCAGGGGGAGTTAACCCAACTCAGAACAGATTTGAAGAAAATAATAAAGGCTCTAAAGTCACCACCTTCTTCCTCAGTTTTCCACTCATGCATGTGGCTTCCCACACAATCAACCCAGAATTTGGCATGGAAGATCTGGCAGAAACCTTGGAGGGGAAAAGGCAGGAGAGACAGAAAGACAGGGCTGTCCTACAGGGTAGGATGAGCACAAGCAGAGTTTGAGCAGTGATGAGTCAGGTCATCGAAACAAGGCTGTAAGTTAGAATCATAGAATCATAGAATCATTATGGTTGGAAGGGACCTCCAGGGTCATCAAGTCCAACCTTTATCCCATCATATCCCTAACCATCAGACCATCAGACCATGGCTTCAAGTGCCTCATCAACCCGTTTTTTGAACACCCCCAGGGACGGTGACTCCACCACCTCCCTGGGCAGCCCATTCCAGTGCCCAACCACCCTCTCAGTAAAGAACTTCTTCCTAATATCCAACCTAAACTTCCCCTGATGGAACTTGAGGCCAAAGTTGGAGGAATGTCTATTGATGTTAAAACTCCTCCATGTGGAGAGGTGTGAATTGTATCTCGGAGCATAGGAAATGCAAGGGATCACTTTAGGATGTGCTTACAGGGCTGAGGATGGGTAAGGTGTGCTCACATCCAAAGGTGTGTGAGTGTGAGTGTATAAAGAGGGCACAACTCAGACACTGCATACATGAACAAGCTGAAAAAAACACCTTTCTTATTCTGAAGCTACAATTATGCTGCTCCTTCCCAGTTCCTCTCCACATTCTCCCTCCTTTCTGAGACAATGCATTAAAGCATGGGAAAAGTGATTCTTAACACTGGAATTCATCATTAATTCCTCTGTCTTTTATAGTCGTAACATTAGCCATAATGAACTCTTCTTGCACTGATGTCGATTTGGTGTGTTACCTTCCCTAGAAGTGCTTCATAACTTAGCATTAATTGATGGTGACTTATTGCAAATTGCGTTACAGAGCTGATAGCACTTCTGGGTAACTAAGTGTCACCAACTGCAGCCATCAAACTTGCTGCAGTAGCCAGGCGTCGTGCAGGATTAATTGCTGTATCACACAAAGACATCACCTTTGGATCTGCACAGGAAAGGAAGGAAAGTCCATGGCTCGGGATTTTAATTTGGTTCAGTTGTCAGCTCTGCAATCAACCTCCAACATAGCCTTGGGCAAATTGATTAAGATGTTTGTACCTTTCCATACTACCTCGACTGTGGCTGCATGAGGACTGGGGAAGGCTGAAACCCCAGGTGTTAGGTGATCTGACCCTGTTCAAGAGGCACTCTACTCCTCCCCAGAGCTGGCTGCACTTCCATGAGGTCTACCAGGTTCTTCCCTGTTTGAAAAGTGCTCTAGACATAAAGATGTCTCCACTTCATGGAGAGAGCCTGAGACTCAGTAACTCCTCACATACAGTAACTTGGCTGAGACTAAAAGAGAAGAGGGAGCAACTCTCACCAGCAACAGGAAAGACCCTAAGACAAAAGAGCATAACTCATTATAAGTCATAGAATAGAATCATAGAATCATTATGGTTGGAAGGGACCTCCAGGGTCATCAAGTCCAACCTTTATCCCATCAGATTCCTAACCATGAGACCATCAGACCATGGCCTCAAGTGCCTCATCAATCCATTTTTTGAACACCCCCAGGGACGGTGACTCCACCACCTCCCTGGGCAGCCCATTCCAGTGCCCAACCACCCTCTCAGGAAAGAACTTCTTCCTAATCTCCAACCTAAACTTCCCCTGATGGAACTTGAGGCCATTTCCTCTCGTCCTGTCATTAGCAATTCAGGAGAAGAGACCAATACCAGCCTCATTTAGCAGACCAAACTGTGGCTTTTGGCTTAACGGGTCTGGGGATCCAGTCCAAATTTTAGCACTGCTGCCTGTTTTAAATATAACATAACAGATCTGCTCCTCTCAGAGAAGAGACTCAACCACTCTCTTCACAGATATTAAAAATGCAGGCAGAGGCTGATTTTAATGAGTTTGCTTGCAAGGTACTAAAGCTGGCTAGCACCTGTCAGTGTCTTCAGATGTGCTCCTAGGCCTTAATTAAGAGCTGCCCTCTGTTTAATTTTGTTCATTCTTTCCCCAGCCCCACCTACCTCCCTCCTTCCTTTCGGTTTGGGTTGTTTCAGAAGACAGAAAACAGCCCCAGGGAGATGCCTTCCAAAGTCAATCAGAAATTCCTTTCAGGAGGGAGCCCAGTCACAAGTTCTCATTTATTCGTCACTGGCTAGTGACTTCTAAACTCATCGGCGGGACAAAAGCAACCAGCCAAGCATGCAAATCAGATTAACAATTTGCACCTTTGTGAAAGGGATTAGCTGCTCTGCCTGGTGTGGATGCTCTAAGAAATCAATCTGCATCTGTCAAAAATTGTAACCTCACTTGTGTCCCTGACTCCATACTTGGGTTGGTTAAGATAATAATAATTAATTAACAGTCTGCTTTAGATTGCATCTTCTCCCGTATGGGATTAATCTTGTATTTCCTTAGGGAGCTGATTTTCCAGGCTGGCTGCGGATTTATTCTTTGCTGCTGTAATACATGATGGTGTTTGCACGCTCTCAGGGTCACAGCTACAGCAGGGAAAACATAGTGGTTAAAGCAGTGGAGCCGGTTTAGGATTGTGTCCAAATCCCATAAATGCCACATGTGACTTCAGATAAGTCACTTAATCACCCTTTCTCACACCATATATTTACCAGATCAGTCAAGGCAAGCGGATTTACAATGATGATTCATCCCAAAAAGGGCCAAGGGACATCGCTTCTATTCCTGACTCCACTCTGAAACTTGGGTAAAGTCACTTTATGTGCACATCCTGGCTTCCCAGCTGCAGAGGGAGGGCAGCATCTGCTAAAACCTGCATGGCAGCCCTCAACCGAGGCACTCGCTCCCAGGCAACCCCAGACTTCAGCATCCTTTGGAGAGGAGGTGAGCTTTCTGGAAGGTAGCTTTTCAGTAGGGTGTCACGCTTCTGTGCTGAAATGGGGAGATGTCACCTACAGGGAGATGTCACCTGCTCTAGAATCATAGAATAGAATCATAGAATCATTATGGTTGGAAGTCCCTCCAGGGTCATCAAGTCCAACCTTTATCCCATCATATTCCTAACCATTAGACCATCAGACCATGGCCTCAAGTGCCTCATCAACCCGTTTGTTGAACACCCCCAGGGACGGTGACTCCACCACCTCCCTGGGCAGCCCATTCCAGTGCCCAACCACCCTCTCAGTAAAGAACTTCTTCCTAATCTCCAGCCTAAACTTCCCCTGATGGAACTTGAGGCCATTTCCTCTCGTCCTGTCATTAGCAATTCAAGAGAAGAGACCAACACCAGCCTCACTACAACCTCCTTTTAGGTAGTTGTAGAGGGCAATAAGGTCTAAATTACAAGTTCCCCAGAGCAACATTTAGACAGAGACCAGCTACGAGTTAAGTCCTTAGTACTAAAAGTAGGGATAAGCCTGAACTTTTCCTGCAAAGTAGAAGTAAGCTTTGCTCCAAGAAATTGTCCCCTGCACGTGTGAGGGAGGAAGGGATGAAGATACCCAATAAAACTCACAGTCACACTTGCAATGCACTGCCTGATGATGCTGCAGAAAGTCGCTTCTCCAAGCCGCATTTCCAAATGAAACAAGACATTGACCTCATTAACTGAAGTATTTGGGCAAAACAACCAACTTTGCAGTACTGGTAAGCTCTTCTCTGTCCCCTCTTGACATTTGTAGACTAAAGGAGATCTTGTAAGGACTTGTAAGGAGTCCTGCTGAAGAGAGCAGTCCTGCTTGGAAGGTGTAGGCTCCTTTCTCCCATGCTGTCTTGATGTGACAACCTGTTTCAGGCCAGCAAATGTCATTTTCCACAGCATGACATCTCATACCTTGAAGAGATTTTCCCTGTGGAAGGACGGGGAAAGGGGAAAGGAGGGGGAGAGGCAGGGGATGCAGTGCTCAATGTGTCCCTTCAGGTATGAAAGGAACATCTCCACTCTCCTCCTCCACCCACCTCCAGTGTGCAGACAGACAGAACCATGCAGCTGCTGCATGTTACCAGCGTGGAAACCTGTCAAAAGCACTCAAGACCCAGGACCACGTCTTAATAGAGGAGATACTACAGAGACTTTTATCTCCTGACAGAGCAGCTCAGTGGCCACAGTAGCAAAGGCTGTGGTGGCTTGCTTGAAAGTGACACATCCTAGATCCTGTAGAAAAGAGCCAAATATCCCTATCTCCACCCATTTTTCCTCTCTTTTCTCCCCAGATAGCCCAATATGGTTCACTTTTCTTTCCAGTACAGGCAATATCAGTGACACCTGGAATACGGTTGATTGTTCCTGCATAATGTAGCCTACAGACATCTCATCAAATGCATTGGCCCTTGTCCTACTAAAGACCCTCGGGTTCTCATTCTTCAGGATCTGCCTTCATGACAAGGACAAGAACATCTCCTTCCTCATACCATTGCCTGGTTATGTCTACCCTGTGGTTACTGGGTGCCTCCTGCTCAGCACACACAAGCAGCACCTGGCATTCACTTCAACTTTCATCTGCAGATGTAGTGAACTTGCAAGAAACAGCAGTGAGACAGGGTTGGGATGGAGTGGAAGTAGTAGAGAAGGAGAAGAGCAAGATTTGTGATGAGCATGTCAGACAAAATTGTAACTTGGATTAGTTGTCAGGAAAGAGCAGACAAAGGCCCGAGGGAAGTCTTGGGCATGCTTGCACATCAAGACCAGCAGCCCCCGTGACTACTTAGATCTCATCAAGCCAGGAATGACATCTCCCTTTGAGCCAAAGTCTTTCTCTGGGGCTCTGGCGACAGCCCATCAGTGTACATCTATTAAGCAGTTTGTTATTGTGACAGCTGACATGGTGATTGCTTGGTTTGAATTGCAATTACCACCCGAGTACAGTGCATTTAAACTTATCAAATAGAGGGCTTTAACTAACCAATAATTCTGCTCAGAAGGCCAGACCTCCTCCTGGATGAAAGAGGCCAGCCAGTCCTGAAATACCTGTCCTGGAAGATAAAGCATCTTCTGGATCATGCATGATGGACAAGAAGAATAGGGACCACAGTGTGTTAGAAACCCTTGGAGAAATTCCCAGGGTTGTGATACCAACCCTGTCTTTATCCTGCCCCTGATAATCAGGAACTACTTCTAGCAGAGGGCTACACTTCTATCATAGAGGGTGTGCAAATGTCCAGTGATGGGGACAGTGGGGCTGCTCCTGGTTCACAAGGGTGCACAGAGCACCTGAGATGCTGCTTCTCCTCCCTAGGGAGATGAGTCTCACACCAGGAGATGATGTGAGGAGTGCTCATATCTACCTAGCAGCTTGCAGATGACAGTGGTGGAGGTGAAGAAACTGAAGCAAGGAAAAGAATCAAGCACAGGTACCTATCAATACATGCTTCTTGTTGTCACTTTCTTGTGAGTCTTGCAACACTCACTCTTTTATCCTGAAGGTCCCTGTTGTTCAAGGATAATCCCTGCATAATAAGGAAAAAACCCCACAAAACCACCACAACAAAAAATATTCAAATCAGCAGAGATTTTAAGGATATCTCCATGATTCAGGATCTGCCCTGCAGAGTTTCTGGGAGCCAGAAAATATTCATCCTACTGTAGCCTGATGGTGAAAACTCAGGATGCAAATAAAACAAGCCCATGTTATCGCTTTTAAACTTTACTTAGTCAAGTTTAAGCCAGGCTTTTGATGTTGAGGAATCTGACCCTTAGTGTAGGATGTTGGCCAGACTGCTGAAGGCGGAGGAGTTGGCAGTTGGCCTGCTCGCCCAGTTGGCAGCAGACTGACCTGTCACACTGGGTCACCAGGAAGAGCAAAACACGACCAGGCTGCCTGATGTAGTTCAAGAAAAAGCAGTTTGTCTGGAGTGCACCAGTGGGATTTTAAGAGACAGAGAAAAAGGAGAAAGACAGCGGGGAAAAGAAGCTTCTTTCAAAGATACCTACATAACAACTCTGCTTTAATAGCACTAATTGGTGTTTGACTTTAGTCAGACCAGAAAGATAGAGATAAATGAACAAGGTGTAGGAAGAATGAGCTTTGCTGGAGCTGCCTGGTAGGGAGAGACAGGGAAAGCTCGAAGGTTAAAAGTCTAATGACAAGCATTGTTAATGACTGCTCTTCCTGTATTCCCTCTGGGTAACATTTCCTGACTCTAAATTGTCTTAAAACCACTCTAACACAGCTGAAACATTTCTAAATATAATTCAGCTCAACTAACGTTAAAGAATATAATGGAATTTCAGGAAGGAAAATCAAGTGCTGTAAGTTTTTTAACCATTATATGTCACTCAGAGCGGGCCAAATGGTGCATAAATTTGGGTAAACAAGGGAGACAAAACTGGTGTGTTAGCTGGAGTGGAAGTTCACCTGTGTGCAGCAGAGGATGGCTTCCCAGCAGATCTATCTCCACAGTGTGAACCTCTGCGCTGTCACAGGAATAGAAACTCCACCCACACTCCCGTGCAATAAATCAGCTTCATGAAACCAAAATAAGAGTTGTCACAGATGGCGATTTCTCAGCCCTGGGCAAATAGATCTCTCCTTTGGTAGTCACAGGTGTAGGCAGGAGCTTGCCTGGCCTCTTCTGCAGCAGCCTGAGCTCACCGGCTTCTCCAACGTGACACGGAGCTTGACTGCAGAAAATGGCTTAAAAGCACAATTAGCTTTCTGTAACAATAGCCTCTTTATTCTTCATTATGAAAAAGCCTGAAAGGGAATTTGTTTTCTGAGATAGATGTGAAATGAAGCTCTACCAGAACAAGTAACCTTGCAAACCAGACACAATAGCCGGTATCTACTCATCGCTTCCTCCCTTGCCCTCCCGAGGCAGTGCGCAGCAGCTCATGAAAAGCATGGTTTTGTCTGCTCCCCTGCTTATAAATTACACTCATTAATAATATTTTCATTTCTTGGGAAAGCAATAAAATAATAAATGTGCCTCCACAGTTCCTGCTTTGCTCGGGACCAAGCTCCTTGCCTCTCTCGGGCAGGAAGGTCAGTGCCGTGGGCTGGATTCATGCCCATTGTTTAGAGACTCTTTCAGCTGCCGAGTCCGATAATGTCACCCTCTACTTTCAGTGACCTTCCTTGCTCCAGCCCCAAAGCCGATCCATAACTTGTTAAAGGAACTCTCCCAAATAGCACAAGCTCATTCTTCAAGTACAAAACCCACATGATGAACCTATCTGTGCATTTATTTCAGCATTTGAGCAGATAATGAAGCCAGGGTCATGCTTAAGTTTAATTTCCATGTAGCCAACGTGAGTGAAGACACCTTAGACAGCTTCTCCTGTCCTTGAGGGACCTCAGACCCAGACCTACCTCTGAGCATTGTTGCTCAGGTCTGTTTGCACTTTCATATCAACAAACACAGGATGATGGAGATTAATGATCTAATGGTTAGGAATATGATGGGATAAAGGTTGGACTTGATGACCCTGGAGGTCCCTTCCAACCATAAAGATTCTATGATTCTATGCAGTTGCTTTTAGCACCATGCAAATCCTTTTCTTACTTCCCTTTGGAAAGTCTGGAAATACGAACAGAACTGGAATGGGAGGGATACAAGCACAAGTTGGTGGAGAACAAGAATTGGAAATCTTATGTAGGTTTTAGAACCAGAAAACAGCATTCACTGTAAAGATATGAAAAACCATTAACAACTGGGAACTAACCAATTCCCAAATAGTGTCACTCAGGAAAAGCTGAACAGCAGGAAGACCCTTAGGCACAAAACCTAGTGGTGGAGTCTCTAGGCATCAGAGCTGAGTGCTAGGTGCTATTTGAAGAGTAACCAAAGACTGTGAGTACATCAGGGAGAAGGTTATCTTAGCAGATATGCTAGGCAAAGGCTGGGGAAAGGCTTTGTTTTCCCAAGCTTTGTCAGAAAGTCAGTAGCAGAACTGAGATGAGAGCAGTGCTTCCAGCTGGCAGCACTGTGCCAGACTCATCTCCATGGGGAGCAGAGGGAGTGGTGGCCAGTTACTCAACTGTTTGGACCTTCTAAGTAACAGGTTTAATGGAATTTAAAGGGCTCCTGACCCCCAATAAAGATGCAATGTTACTACATCCCAAATCGATCAGAGGAAAGGTTTTCAGGATTGCTCTTGCAAGATAGGAAAAAGTCATTTCTCTTGACTACAGTATAATAGGACCTGATGGTTGCTGACTGCTTGTTGTCCAAAGGCCTTTTAGAGAACTGACCTCAGTCTGGAGGTCAGAGAATATTAGGGTTGCTCAGATCCAGGGCTAGTCCCTCCAAGTGTGCTCACACACCCAGAGATAGTGGTGTTTTGAGAGGAGTACGTGGGTGTCCAGGCACATCTGGGGGCACAGCTGGAGCTCTGAAGCTGAGGAAAGCCCAAGGCTGGTGTAGCAAGGCTGGGGGCAGGCAGATGGGGATGGGCAGGAGAACAGGGCAGAGCTAGTGGACACCAAAATTATCCTTTAACTATCCTATAGCCAACAAAACAGGGTCAGAGCACTGGTCCAGGTGTTGTTTAAAATCACCAACAGGCTTTGCTAGTGAGCTCATTGGTACTGGTTTTGACTAAGATCAACTAAGCACTGTCACAGTCAATGTCCAAGCATGGTTCAAGGGACAGCACAGGCTGAAGGCATCCCAACAGTCAGGATGTGCAAGGCTGTCTGGGTCTGGTGTGGAGAAAAGAGTTCAGTTGTATGGAAGAGAGCCGTGCCCTCTGGGCCAGGAGATGATCTTTGGGCTGCTTTATTCAGTAGCACAGACATGGTCTGAGTTGGAAGGTGCAGTAGCCCTGGGAAGTCAGGGCATACAGTAATCAAGTCACACTGCCTGCGTGACTGCTCAGCTCAAATGACTGCTGGCATTACAAGGAGTGTATTCCTATACCTAGGAGGAGTTATTAAATCCTTCCAAAGCCCATGGGTGCTCAGATCCATCTTCTACAGGCACAGAAATAAATCCCCATTCCCTTCTGCAGGTAATTACTTGCCTGTCCAGACTCCTTGTACATGCATGTGCATATGTGATTTGCATGTAACAATGGCTGTCAGCTTTCTCTGTGCCTGTGCTTGTAAAATCAGCAAAGAAACACTGGCTGTGGCTGTCCCCAGGCTGGTTTCCAGCTTCTCCAGAGGTAGTTGCCCTCTCAAGGCTCAGGGCAAGAGGTGATAAATGCAAGAGGGTAGGACTGAGCTGGTGTTCCCTAGACAATAGGTAAAAATATCTGCAGGATCTTAAATGGGAGGTGGGATCTCAGAAGGTAAAGGGTAGGAGAGACAGGGCAGAGGAAAACAGGGGTGAAGTGTGGGGGACAACAAGACTCACACAACAGCAGAGGCTGTGGCAGGATTCAGGCAGTATTCCCACATATAGACATATCTAGGCCCTTGGTTAGTGGACATTTGTTGTTTCTTCCCTGAATCTTCCTTAGACTTAAGCTGGACTAAATGGAAATAAATAAAGGTATGTGGGTTTACCCTAACTACATAGAATCACAGGCTGGTTTGGGTTGGAAGGGACCTTAAAGATCAATCAGTCCCATCTACCTGCTATGGGCAGGGACACCTCCCACCAGACAACATTGCTCCAAGCCCCATCCAGCCTGGCCTTCAACACTGCCAGGCAGGGGCAGCCACAGCTTCTCTGGGCACTCTGGGCCAGGCTCTCACCCCCCTCACAGCAAAGAATTTCTTCCTCACATCCAATCTAAATCTCCCCTTTTCCAGTTTGAAATTGTTGCCCCTTGTCCTGTTACTACATGTCCTTGTCAAAAATCCCTCTCCAGCTTTCCATGCCCAACATGTTGAGATGTTACCATATACAAAAAATTATGGCTTTTGTTCCCCTTGTAAAGATCATGGTGGATCTTAGAAATTGTATCTGTAGTGACTACTGCAAACCAGTAGCCTTCAGTTCAGAGTCCTGCAGGACCCCCATCCCTGCAGGGTGTATAAGGGAAACTGTCTTGGTTTTTAGGCTGGAGACTTCTTATCTGATGCAGGAAGGCCCCACCAATGTATTTGCAATCTGTAGCAAGACAGGAAAATTGCTGTCATATTCAAGCTGTCTTGGAGATAAATTGAGTGGGCTTATTATAAAAATCCTGGGTGACAGAAGTAGCAGACAGTGTCTCTCCTCTTTGAAGAACAGGGACATATAACTTGTTGTGGCAGCTTTTCTCTCCTGGACCTTAAGGCTGCCACAGGACTTCCCAGTGCTCCAGGAAGAGCCTTATTCTGGCCGGGTGAGAGATGTTCAGTTAGCAGATTGTGATCTTTCCTCCTTCTGCATTTCTGTTCTCTGGCTATAAAATGTGTGGTCACCTTGCTTTGGAACCAATACCTCCAGGCTGTATTCTCTGCTGTCCCACTGTCTTTCTAGTGCCACTTCATTGAAAGTAACCCCAGAAGGTTTCGATGTTGGATGATCTTGAAGGTCTCTTCCAACCTTGATGATTCTATGATTCTATAATGCTGTCTGATAACAAGCACGAGTAAGAAGGGATTTGCCTGGGAACAGGATGAAGAGGAGTGAGCCTGAAGTTTGCAAGAAAAAACGTTGAAGACAAACACAAGTTGTCCCAGCTGCTCCCACCACCACTCTGCAGAGCGTGGTGGTGATGTTTCTCATTAGGTCACCCAGCCTGCAGTTAGACAAGCACAATGAACAGACTTGCTGGGCTTCCTCCTGCTGTAACAACATAAGGTGGTGGGAGGGTGATTGACTGGTACAATGTGATTTTCAATAAAATGCCTTCAAGCCAGAAAAGTTCCAGGTGACTAGAAGTAAGCAATCATTGTGCCAATCTTTCAGCAAAAAAGGGTCACGCATTGAGTAAGGCAACTTGAGGGAATAAGGCAGCTTTTTATAGCGAGTAATATCTCTTCTGACAGTGCTAGTGAACTGCTTCAAACCACACTTGGCTGGGAATGTGCTAAGATGAATAGCTTTGTCTTTCAGTAAGTATTACCAGGAGCACTAAGAAGAAGGAGAAATGGTCTGTAAAGTAAGCAATATCTAAAAATCCTCTTCTCTCCTGAACCTTGTTGCAAAGAAACCCTTGCAGTGTGGGGAGGTAAAAAAAAAAGTGTAAGGAGGGGACCCTGGGGAGAAAGAAAAATCCACCCTAAAGGGAAACCTGGAAGCTTTTATTAAGTAATGTTAAGAATTAGGTGTGGTGAGCTGGAATATCACAGTTCACTCTGGCACCAGCCCCATCGTTCACACTTTGGTGTTATGGTGGTTGATTTTGACGTTGGCTGGCTCTGGATGCATAGTGTGATAGGTGTTGTTTGTCCCTGTGGGAAAAGAAAGCTGGAGAGAACTGTCTAAATAAATAAGGCAGGTATAGGGTGGCTTTTATGTCCTTTTTCCAGCCTGACCAATGTTAGACTAAGGAATGTGGGCTATGCAGGGAAGTGACCACAGATCTCCTGCACCTTCACAGTTCAACACGTTGCTGATCATTGCATCTTAAGAGGGCTCAGGTTTGGGAGCTGAGAAGGCTTTCCTGGTGGAAGCCTGGTCCTTCATAGCCTGAAGCTCATACTAATGGACTACATTTTTAAGGTTTTGAGACGTCTGCAGGCTTCTTCAGAGTTTCGGGGGACCAGAGGGAAAAGCATGTGAAAATGTTTCAGTTCTGATGGTTTATTTCTGAGAAAGCTGTACTAAGGTTCATCTGTTCCCAAATGTGATCTTGTAAGGACTGGAAAACATAAGAGGACCTACCTATACCCTCCTTAAACGCTGAGCTCCTGGACTGGCACCTCTCATTGAACTAGGGCTGGGAGCTGAGATTCTCTGTGTTAGCCAGTGACCTCAGTATGTGCCAAACCTGCCCTCTGCTCTAACCCAGTCCTAAAGCATGCAAAATAATTAACAACCCTGTGAGTCACCACCCGTAACCAGCACTCTTTGGACAGCCACCAACCAGTACTCTTCCATAAAACCTTATTTTGGCATGTAGGTGTCCCAGGAGACCTCATATTTGCATTAAAGAATTATGTACCCAGTATTTTATGAGAAGTCTCCAAGAGAAAGCCCTCCTGGCACACATAGACATGCATTAATAATCCACAGTGTTTACTAATTATTATCTTAATGCAAACTGGCTGACTCACCATGCCATGGCTCAGTCTGCTAATAGGGAAAATATTTTTGGTGATGTTATTTTTCTGGATTGAGCAATAGGAAAAAAAACCCAAGAGAGAGAAGAGTTAGAGACACCCCCAGACAACAGTCGTGTGCCTTGTACTATGGCTGGCTGAGCATATGGTCTTTTATGGGGCTCCGGGCCCCATCAACTCAGAAAGTAAATCTTTCCACTCTGTCTAGTCTGAGAGTGAGTCTGCTCATCTCTGACCCTGTCACTGAAGCATCTGGCAGGAATTATGAACTCTCTGTCTTCTCATGTTAAACCTGAGGTTATTGGTTGTTTCAGTTTTGTTGTTATTTGCTTTTCCCTAGAGGGGAAGAATGAGCCAGGATCTATCTAAAGAGGTGATAAGCAGATGTTTGGCATTTCCATTTCAGCTCAGGCTTTTCACAGAATCACAGAATCACAGAATCTAAGGGGTTGGAAGGGACCTCGAAAGATCATCTAGTCCACCCCCCCTGCCAGAGCAGGGTCATCTAGAGTACATCACACAGGACAGAGCTCAGAGCTCATCACACAGGACAGAGCTCTCAGACAGAGCTTCTCCACCACTAATTTATTCAGAGAAATAGTCCCTTCCACCCTCCTCTCCAAAACCATCTCCAGGTAGCTGTGGGTCTGCTTGCTTCCTTCTCTGCAGGTGCATCCCAGATGTGCCCTTGCTCTGCAGGCAGAGGCAGAAGATCTTGTTCTGGAGTGAGGGAGAAAAAAAGCTGATGTTATTATCTTGGATGCTGAGATCTTGCCACATGCATGAGGCAAGGGGCACCTTTGTAGGTCTGTGTTGTTGGCTGAAGGACTCAGGGAAGCAGGAATCACTCACGGCTTCTGTTTTACCAAACCCCACCCAGGGATGGAGCAGTAAGTTCTAAAAAAGGTGGGTGAAACTCCATCCAAGAAGTGGGGGAGGAATATGAATGATCATTGATCCTTGTTCTTTAGCTGGGATCCCCACATGGTTCACCATAAAGTAGTAGGTCAGAACCTGACCAAGCAGACCACTTTTCCCCAATATTTTTTTGTCAGGACAGTGAGCACAGGAGATGCTATTCCTCTCCCAGCTCACTGCTTGGATGCTGATGGTGAAAGTGGCTGTGAAATCTAGAAATCAGGGCATGTTGCAAAGCTGCAGGGATGGTTATCAACACAGAAAGGCTCAGCCAGCATTCACGGCTGTTTACTTGCTTCTAGGAGACATCTCCCACAGACGTGTGGCCCAATATCCTCAAGTCACTTCATGACTTTGGCGAGGGTTTATCTCAAAGTAAGGCTTTCAGCAAAGGTTCAACCTGCCTCCTTTTTATCCTTAATTATCTGAATCACATGCCACCAGAATTTCCTCCAAGCTCCCAGTATTATAAATGATTTCTACTCCACATTGGCAAAGTCTGGGTGGACATCTGAAGAGTTAATGGTATATTTTTCTTTAGCATAATTGATGTTTATTCCTTTTTCAGTTTGAGATACAAAAGTGCCTGGAAGGCACAGGGGACTCTATGAACTCCTTTATACCCTTAATTCCTGAAGATCATTACAATCAAGGAGACTTTAAATCCCCAGATAAGTCTCAGCAAAGGAATGATGAATAGATAAGAAGCAGCAGCCGTGTATTGCAATAATACTCATCCAGAGATCTACCATGGTACTTTTACTGAAGAAATGAGCTTGCAAATCAAAAGTGAGGTGGGAGGAGGGGTGGGTTTTTGGATAATACAAAAGTGTGAGCAGTTCCCTGCAGATGAATCACACTTTCCTCATCGAAAACAAGTTGTCCCATGACACCAGAGCTAAAGGAGTTTAGTTTCCATCAGAACCACATGACTCTAATTTGGGGTGAACCAAACACTCTCCTTTCCCTGATTGCTCCTTCTCCTTAAAACTTGTCTTTAATATTCTTTGCATCTCAGTGATATTTGCTTAAAATCCATCAGTGGGTTTCATAATTATTTGAAGGGAAGATGCAGAGATGACCGAGTTCTTCTTCAAGAAACCAGAGAATCAAGGCTGCCTCTTTTTCACCTACCCTCCAGTTCCTTCCCCTGTAACACTGATCTCTTAGGCTCAAAACACACCATTTATTTTTATTTTTATTTTTATTTTTATTTTTATTTTTATTTTTTTATTTTTTATTTTTATTCTTTTATTTTTATTTTCCCAAATACAATAATGGAGTTCTGCTTTAAAGACTATTATAGGTTGTTCCTGAGGTATACATTGCTGGTCAGCATCAGAGAGAAGACAGTAGGCAAGATGGCCCTTGGGTCTAACTCCATATGCTTTCTCCTGTGCTCTTGTATGATGCTATGGCCACTGTCCTGTATCCAGGAACACTGTTTGCCTTCCAGGGAGGGTGAAAAACAAGCAACACCCTTAAACCCAGCTACCTCATAGTAAGACATTAGGCATTTCCCTGCTTTCTCTGGAGCTCTAGCATCTTCCTGTGTGGGAGATTAGGAACAGGCCTAGAGGAAGAAATTCTTTGGTGTGAAGGTGGTGAGACCCTGGCCCAGGTTGTCCAGAGAACCTGCCCCTCCCTGTCAGTGTTGAAGACCAGGTTGGATGGGGCTTGGAGCAATCTGGTCGGGTGGGAGGTGTCCTTGCCCATGATAGGGGGGTTAGAACTTGCATGATCTTTGAGGTCGCTTTCAACCCAAACAATTCTCTGATTCTCTGATTCTATGATTCTGTGACTGTGTGTTAGCTATATGGTCTGATTTTCAGAGATGTTGCTGAAGGGAGAACAATAATAGCTTTTTTATTCAGTCTTCTGGAGCCATCAAACCCAGGAGAAGTGTGTGTGCAGCTGTTGGTGGGTATCTCATTTGTATCTTGCTTGGCTTTGTGAGACTGGTCCTTGGGAAGAGAGGCTGAGTCTTCTGGGGATTGTATGGCACTGGCNAGCAGCAGCCGTGTATTGCAATAATACTCATCCAGAGATCTACCATGGTACTTTTACTGAAGAAATGAGCTCGCAAATCAAAAGTGAGGTGGGAGGAGGGGTGGGTTTTTGGATAATACAAAAGTGTGAGCAGTTCCCTGCAGATGAATCACACTTTCCTCATCGAAAACAAGTTGTCCCATGACACCAGAGCTAAAGGAGTTTAGTTTCCATCAGAACCACATGACTCTAATTTGGGGTGAACCAAACACTCTCCTTTCCCTGATTGCTCCTTCTCCTTAAAACTTGTCTTTAATATTCTTTGCATCTCAGTGATATTTGCTTAAAATCCATCAGTGGGTTTCATAATTATTTGAAGGGAAGATGCAGAGATGACCGAGTTCTTCTTCAAGAAACCAGAGAATCAAGGCTGCCTCTTTTTCACCTACCCTCCAGTTCCTTCCCCTGTAACACTGATCTCTTAGGCTCAAAACACACCATTTATTTTTATTTTTATTTTTATTTTTATTTTTATTTTTATTTTTATTTTTATTCTTTTATTTTTATTTTCCCAAATACAATAATGGAGTTCTGCTTTAAAGACTATTATAGGTTGTTCCTGAGGTATACATTGCTGGTCAGCATCAGAGAGAAGACAGTAGGCAAGATGGCCCTTGGGTCTAACTCCATATGCTTTCTCCTGTGCTCTTGTATGATGCTATGTCCACTGTCCTGTATCCAGGA
>VZRW01002938.1:156780-171624 GCA_013398125.1 Aegotheles bennettii
CCGGGCAGTGAATGCTGGAGGTTCACAGGAGCCGTATTGGAGGGGTAACAAGATATGGGTTTTGTATATATTTGTATATATTTCATTATTTTCTTCTTCATCATTACTGTTTCATTAAAGCTGTGTAGTTTAGTTTCCAACTCCTAAGTTTCTCTCACTTATTCTTTCTCCTTTTGTTTTATGGGAAAGAAGGGGCATAATAAAAAGCATCTGTCATTCGTTTAATTGCTGGCCCGGCATTAAACCATGACAAATTAAAAGAGAGGAGATTTAGACTGGATATTAGGAAGAAATTCATTGTTGTGAGGGTGGTGAGACACAGGCCCAGGTTGCCCAGAGAAGCTGCAGCTGCCCCTCCCTGGCAGTGTTCAAGACCGGGTTGGATGGGGCTTGGAGCAACCTGGTCTAAGTGGGAGGTGTCCCTGCCCATGGTAGGGAGGTTGGAACTGGATGAGCTTTAAGGTGCCTTTCAACCCAAACCATTCTATGATTCTATGAAATGTGTGTGAGAAAAGTTCTGTTCTACTATCACAGGCTCAACTCTTACTCCTGATAAGGAAAAACTCATGGTGTAGCTCTGAGAACTTGCATAAAATGTTGTGAAGTTTTGCATTTCCTGACAAACTTTGAAAAACCTGTCAATCCTTGTCCTCTCTCTTGTTTCAGTTTCCCACTCCACAATAAATGCAGGATGAAATAAGAGGAAACGTCAGCCCTTGGAGTAGTTTAGAAACCTTTAAGCAAGATGAAAGGTTAATGGAGTAGAGTTAATGCACTTGAGTTTATTCTTTATAGAAAAGAAGAGAGTTTGAGATGACTTGGCAGAAATCTTCAGCCTTAGGAAGGAAAAGAATGATAGAGGATAGTTTTCACTCTGATGTTATGGTTAATAAACTCAGGACATAATTTAAAACTGAGATTATTTGGAAGATGTGCCATATCAGGCAAAAGAAAGAAGATAAAAGCAATGAGTTACTAGTCAACTCATGAGTTTGTGCGTATTAAGAGTAACAGTCCTGTGAATTTTCTATTTTGTCTTTTATTCAGCAAAATCCACAAACACTACACTGATCTTTATTCCTTACATATTTGCATTAATATATTGTTGAAGAAAGACAGCTCGTGGGTTATGCCAGAAGGCACCTTTATGGAGGTAGGTGAGTATGTGGTACTCAAGAAGGAACAAGGTCCTTTATCTTAATATTTTTTTGGGGGAAATGTGGTTTTACGTTTTCTTGTGGCTTCGCTTTTTCACTTGGTAAACAGGGAGAATGCAGTATGCCTCAACACACAAACAGCATTGGTTGTTGGTTTGTGAATATTTACAGAGAGCTTAGGTAGGAGGGACTGAATAAGCACAAAACATTTTCTCAACCCAGCTAATGAATTTGTAACTTCTGGCATCTTTTTAAATGTAGCCCCCACTCAATCACTTTGCAATTAACTCTAGCCCTGACACTTATGGATGTTTGAGTAAGAAATACATCTGTGTGCTAGAAACCAGACTGCTTGGTAGGATCTGTGTGAAAAATTGCTACTTGTTGAAAGATAATATGAGAGAACGTCTGCACCTCTTAATGAGTTGGAATGGAATTTATTGTGCTGAAGGATAACCGTGTCCTGTCTCAGGGACCTCATTACCTGAGTGCATACGCTCACGATCCCTCTGGGTTAGGTGGAGAAGCCTCCCAGTGAAGTGCATTAGCAGTTTTTTCAGCACTTGATGTGAGCACTGTGGGTCTGAAGTAGGGTCTGGTGGCACCACTGTGCTGTAAGACACACTACTCAATAGGTAATCTCAAGAGATGACACAAAGCTTTGTAAGTTAAATTAGCTCTTAATTAAGAGAACTTAAAGAAATGTAAGGGCTCTTAACTGCTCTTACCACTCAAGCCATGATTAAAATCCTGTGTCTAGGACTCAATAACTCTGTGAAACGATGTGGGTTAGTGTCAACTGGCTGGGAAGCAGCTTTATAGAAAAGGAGCTGGGGTTTTGGCAGACAGCAGGTTGCACATGAATCAGCAGTTCATTCTTGTGGCAAATTACATACAGGGCAGTATGAGCCAGTAGGTCAAGGGAAGTGATTCTTCTCCTCTAATCAGCACCTGTGAGACCACCGCTGGAGTACTGTGTTCAGTTCTGGGCTTCTCAGAACAAGAAAGTCATGACCATGCTGCAGTGAGTCTGGTGAAAGGTCACTAATACATTCAAGATCCTGGAGCACATGTCATGGAAGGAGAGGCTGAGAGCTGCAGAAGAGAAGGCTTGAGGTGATGTCACAAGTGAGACAAGTGACCAAGATCCATAAATCCCCAATGGAGTGGACAACGGTGAGTCAAGCCTCCAAGTCTGTACACAAAGTTTATTAACTACTCAAAATGTGTTGAACTCACAATAATTGACTAAGATAAAACAAATTAAGGCAAACGGTATGGATACAACTACTTATGACAAACGATACGGTTACAATCAATTGTAAGGGCTGCCCAGAGAGGTTGTGGGCTCTCCATCCTTGGAGATGTTCAAAACTCGTGTAGACAAGCTCTGAGCAACCTGATATATTTGGTCCTGCTTGAGCATGGGGTCTTTTCCAACCCAGTATTATATTGTTGTTCTATAAAACAGATTGTCCTCTCATAAAGACAGACTTTTCCTTCTATCAGCTGATGGAGTTCTCCAATGACGTTATCCTAACCTCTATCAGTGAAATTGAATGGACTTAATTTATACAGTCTAACCAGTAGATCTTTACTAATAAAGTGTATTTTTGACTGCAGTAAATCAAGAAATGAGAAAACTGATTCTTTCCTGAGAGATGGTAACCTCCAACAGAGTGCAAATAAAAAAATTCTAGGGGAAGTGATCTCTGGATCTAGAAGACTATCCTCAGCAGACTCAGATAGTCAATATTTTCTTACTCTCTTGAATCAGGCCAGCTATTGCCTGGGGCTCTTTTTGAGTTATAGCATACAAATTGCTCTGGGGGCATCCATACCAAATAATTTCTGCCATAAAAACTACACAGAATAGTAATAAAGGCAGTGACTGAAGGCAAGGAGATTTGGAGCACGTGACTCCCAGGCTCCATGCAAGCTCTCAGAGCTTGCAGCAGTGTGCCATTGCAGA
Organism: Aegotheles bennettii; assembly: GCA_013398125.1. Classification (NCBI taxonomy): domain Eukaryota; kingdom Metazoa; phylum Chordata; class Aves; order Caprimulgiformes; family Aegothelidae; genus Aegotheles; species Aegotheles bennettii. The sequence goes on from VZRW01002938.1 coordinate 159,910, forward strand.
AGGAGCAGACAGACATTCAGCTATCATATTCAAAACTGTGTTGCTCCATGAATGATCTGAGCATAAGAACGGCTGTAGAGGGTCAGACAAAGCTTCCTGACTCCAAAAGTGGCTAACAGCAGATGTCTGGGGAATAGTGTAAGCACATGGCAGCATACAGTGATACTTCTCCAATATGTTCTCCCAGCCTCAAGCAGGAGGATAAGGGGGTTGAGCAAGAGCTGTTATCTTTGTGTTTAGAAGTCCTTGACTGACTTTTCCTCTGTGAGTTGTTTTTTGCAGTTCCTAGGAGTAGCTCTGCTATGCAGATGCCCTTTGGTTCTGGTCAGCCCGATAATGTCACTGGAAACTCTTTGGGTTTGGTATTTGGAGAGCTCATGAACAATTGTCTTCTCTTCTTCTTCATGCTGGTCCAGTATTGGCTGGAGTTTTATGCCAACACCTGTACTAAACAGGAGATATATAACCAAAAGCTAGATATAAACATTCTGGAACCAATGTGTGAATGCAGGACACCTCAAAATTTACCCCTTAAATTTGGTCAAAGCTGTGCCCCTGTATTATCTCCTTCTTGAGTAGCTCTGCATTATCTCTGGTGGAATGGCTGTTCCAGGCTCTTGCTTCTCTGATGCTCAGAAATTGCTCATTTTTGTCCTGTGTTTATTCTTCCACTCTGTCTACAACATTCCAGATCCTTCCTTCGGTGGTTCTTACAGAGCTGCCAGAACTTTACATAATTTCTTCCTCAACTTGTCCACTGTGGCACTGACTACACCAGGCTTGCTCCAGTGTTTGATTTGAAGTGATTATTTCCTCCCTAACAAGTATTAACCCTTCTTTTTTGTTATATTTGGTTTCTGAGTTCTCCAGTGTTAGTATCAACCCAGTGCTGGTGTTGCATCAAGGACATTTCGAAACAGTACTCAGAGGTGACTGTATTTGGCTGTTGGGCCAGTCAGAAGGTAAGGATGTATGTGATGCTATGAGGAGCTACCACAGATGCAGGATCAGAAAGTGCAGAGAGCTTCATGAAAGTTCATCTGAGGTTTGCTTGTGAGGAGCCCAAGAAGTCGTCTCAACACAATTTCTGGCTATGACACAGCCTGGGGGCTGAGATAAATTGCAAATTGCATAGGGAACAAGTGAAAGTGAACTGTTATGAGGTGCTGAAATTTGGGCTGACAGCAGCATTTCTGTGGCTAAGATACCATCATCCCCCATGGAGAAGAACTTAGGGAACGTCAGGCTAGAAGATGGCCTGGAGGCTGGACCTGACTTCACTGCTGAATAATAGATCACTACCACTGTTGTGGTTATTCCTCTCAACCTTTATTGCCCCTGTTGCTGTTTAAAACTCATGGCAAGGGATTTGGCAGCTCCTGTCCCCAGTGTGAATGCATTTGATGCCTGATTCCTGCACACTGTGCATCCTGTGTTTTCAAAGAGAATACATCATGATGGGCCACCATTCAGCTCATTGAGAGTTTGTTGTGTATTTGGAGCCATTACTATGAAAATACCAAATAAGACATACATTTTCATTTCTTGTGGTAATTGAAATTATCAAAGTACCTCTCCCAGGACAACTATAATGAGATAACACAGGAATCCTAACTAATTCCTGTGGCTGTTAAAAAAATCAAAGAGCATTCAACAAGACATTAGTGCCTGCCTTGGCTCCAATCACTTCCCTGTCTTATGGGATAATGAAGTTATCAAATTAGTTTTAAAAAGGTGAAACTTCAATTTTTCAACCCACCTGACAGGTTGTCCCCTGAATAATGTCATTACAATGAGTTGCACAGGATAGCATGAACATTTATTGCTTTTGGTCTACATACTACTGGACATAAAGAAATTTTGCCCTCTTGCCTCCACAGGGTAATGTTTATACTCCAAACATCCAGACCAATGAAATGATAAAGAGCAAGGATTTAGGTTTTGGGATTTTTTTTTCCTTCTGCACACCCTAAACATAAATATAACCGTATGTTCAAGACTGCATTTGCAGAAATGTAGAGTAAATGGCCTATTGGGTTATATAGCTCATCTGTTTCCCATTACTGCTTTGCAGCAAATTACATTCTTTCCAAAGAGTGATGCTGGTACGGACAGCCTAACAGCCTTGTTTCCTGCAGATCAGGGATGGAAGTCACGAAACATATTCAGAACTGCTCCAAGGCCCAGGTTTTCAGACTGACATTAGCAGAAACCCTGCCCTGGGATGCCTCCAGTGACATTGAAGAACAAAGCGCTATGAGAAGCTGCTGCAACCCGTCTCTGAAAGTCTCTCCCGTTCTTCACTGGCCATGAAGAGTAATAGGGCACCAGTGTTCCTAATTCAGTCCCTTCAGTCATGTGCCAAAGTGAGGGCTTTGCTGAAGGGCTGATGCTTCACACGGCTGGAGTCATAGGGATATTTTGCTATGTGTCTGAAGAGCAGCTACCACAGTCTCAGACAGGACTTTTCTCACACACATTTCATAGAATCATTAAATGGTTTGGGTTGGAAGAGACCTTAAAGGTCAACTAGTTTCAACCCCCTGGCACAGGCAGGGACACCTTCCACTAGACCAGGTTGCTCCAAGACCCATCCAACCTGGCCTTCAACACTTCCAAGGATGGGACATCCACAACTTCTCTGGACAACCTCTGCCAGTGTCTTACCACCCTCACAGGAAATTTCTTCCTAAGAGCCAATCTAAATCTTCCGTCTTTCAGTTTGAAACTGTTATCCCTTGTCCTCCTTGTCCTTGTCAAAAGTCCCTCTCCAGCTTTCCTGGAGCCCCTTCAGGCACTGGAAGGTGCTCCAAGGTCTCCCTGGATTCTTCTCTTTTCCAGGCTGAACAACCCCAACTCTCTCAGNTCTCATGTTGGGGACTCCAGAACTGGACCCAGCACTGCAGGGGGGGTGACTCACAAGAGCACAGTAGAGGGGGAGAATCCCCTCCCTCACCCTTCTGGTCATACTGCTTTTGATGCAGCCCAGGTTCCTGGTGTCTTTCTGGGCTCCAAGCACACACGGCACGCTCATGTTGAGATTTTCACCACCCAACACCCCCAAGTCCTTCTCATTCTCAATCCACTCTCCACTCCGCCTATATTTATGCTTGGGATTTCCCTGACCCATGTTCAGGACCTTGCACTTGGCCTTGTTGAACTTCATTTCATGCATTTTTAATTTTGCATGCATTACCATCCTTTCATTTCCTGGGAGGTGAACCCCAAACTTTCAGGAGCAAGAGCATTAGCTCCCACAGTTTGAAACTAAATGGCTCAGTAGTCTTCTTGAGAGCAATATCAAAATCCTCATCCTGTGTATCTCAGGCATAGCGGGGCATTAATTAATGGAGCAGTAACCAGAGCCACTCAGTGGTTTTCCCATAGTTGGCTGTCTCAGGATCAGGGATGGTCTCACTGCCTGGCTGGATCTGATCATGATAACCCAGATAACACTCTTCTTTCTAAAGAGTGGAAACAGGGAATAAAGCTGAGCAACCTCTGTATCCTCCCAAATGACCTGTCGATAAATCAGGTCTGGACACCCTCCCACCGTGATTGTGATTTCAGCCACAGAGCTTTCTGATTTCCTTTGTAAAAGAGCCCCACAGGCATCGCACACACACACACAGAGCAACTTCAGTATTTACCTTGACACTACACAAGCCACAGCCCTTGCCTCTTGTAGAGCAGTTGTATATATTATCATATCTTTGGCATCTTGGTTGCTGCTTTCTCCAATTCTCCTTCTGTTCATCAGAGCAGATAGGTTGTTTAGGGTCCCCCTCCTCAACCCCCCCATGTCTGCACTCCTCCTCTGAAAGTCATTACCCAGAATGCCTGCTTTCCTTGAAGTAGAGCTGAACAAGCTGTGCTATGTTTTTCCCCCTCCAGGCTTTTTTTACAGCAGTCTTGCAGGAAGAAGTAATTTATCCAGAATTAAAACATCTGGTTATCATGCTCCCCGGGTAAGTTAGCATTAAAATAAGAGGAAAACGTACTGCCTGGTTGTCTCCATCATGTGAGGTGGGGCACATGCCCTGTGGCTCCACTCTGTCACAAGGTGAAAGCTCTCCCCAGGAGCTGGCTGCGTGGGCTGTGCAGAGTGGCCAGGTTTTTGGAGAGGAGACAGAAGATACGCTCACCTTGCTGGGGCTAAAGGTGGAAGGGGAAAGTGCTGAATTTATCTTGCACCTTGCTTCTCTTCAGTTCAGCATTATAGACTGATAACACAGGGGCATACAGAGGTCTCCTCCACTCCAGAGCCCTGGTGCACAGAAAAATCGATGTTTGTGCAATGAATCCACCAGTGCATCTCTCTGTCTACCCACAGGATTGTTTCTGTAATTCAGCTCCATGGACAGAGTATCTGATAGGGACAGATTTTACAGGCAAGTCCTTTTTTCAAGTCTCTCCAGACCCTGTTTGTCAGAAACCCAGATATTGTACAAGCCAGTACTGTCTCATTGTCCCCTCCTGACTACCTTCCAACTTCATTCAGGTGGGACAGGAGGAAACACCACTTTATACTGACAGCAGTCATTTCTGCACCAGTCTCTCTTTACAGGTGATGAACAATTGTTTCCATGCCTTTGCACAGCTGTTGTCACAGTTGCAGAATAACCTCTGCTGGAGGGCGTAGTGGAAAAGCCATGGCTTGAGAGACTGGACAGAGGAATAAGAAGAGCTCTGGTGAATGTATATCCTTCCATTAGTTGTTGAAGCACAACCTAGACAGTTTCCTCTTAGCCAGCTCTCAATATGATCTCTCACCATGTAGAGATTTTTCTATGCTGCCTTATTTATCAGTGAGCCAGGGGCTTTGAGCCTTGCTGCAAACCTGATGTACTATCATGATTGCTAATGGTGTAGTAGCTACAGATACTCTTGAGTCACCCAAGAATGATTTCTGTTATGGATACAGCAGCCATTCCACCCCTGCAGTGGTGAGGAAAGGAAAAGATTCAGTGGTGACATATATGGGTGACAATCAGATGCTGTGGTTGAACGTTTGCTACTGACCTCCAAGGCATCCCTAGATTTGATAGTTGCTGTGCTGGGAATGTGTGTGTGGACAGCAGGACTTCTGGGACCTTCAGCCACCTCCTAAACTTTCCTGGTACTCTGCCTGTCTTTCCTGATGCTCAGTTCCCTCTTTTTCTTCTTTTCTTCCCTCCCTTGAGAGCTCTCACACTTTTCCTAACATCATGGGTAAACACTCATCTGACCACAAATCTTTTGTTCACCCTGTGAATGAAGTTCCAAGTTCAAGTTTCAGTATCACTGTGTATTGCAGAGCCACCGTGACTCAGTCTGGACCGGGAAACTGTCCTGAGCAAGACAAGCTGCCTGGTAAATGACACAGAGACAGCTGGAACTCCAGCACTGTAGAAGGCTAAGTGATTAGGTCTCAAAATGATGCTGTCTTCATTAACATCTGCCTCGCATATGCATGGTCGTGACAAAGCTCAAGCTGCTCCTTCTGCTGGCTCTGTGTGGTGTCTTGGTGAGGGACAAAGCAGGATGATATAGTACAGAAATAAATATACACATAATATAATACAGTATCAAGTGAGGGGGTGTCTTCCAGAGGTATAGGTCAATACCTCCACCTACAATCTGAGAACGTGACCCTTGGATATGTATTGTACAGACTGGGACTGTGTTGTCACCTCTACTGCTGACCTGTGGAGTAACCTTGAGCAAATCATTCCACCTCCCCACTCCTTCTCTCCCCTCCCAGCATTTGCTGTGACTATTTAGGCAAGAAACTTTCCATCCGAGTATGTGCACACAGTGTTTATCACATCGGTGCATCCTCAGGCTACCGGCATACAAATAATAAAGAGCAATAATAAATGGTTGCCAATCAGCAGAGAATCAAGTTTTCTGTTTCTAAATCAGTTGGAAATTGTTTTTCTCTTGTTTTGAATAATGTGCTGGGAATATATAAAATGAAGTCTTGATGTAATTTTATTTTTTTTTTGGCTAGCAGAAAAAATACCCTTTATCAGCATTCCAAAATATGATTAATGCTAATCTTGACCTTTCAAAAGTTCCATGCCAGGCAGCTGATGGTGCTTCTGTGTTGTAAAGAATCAAACAGAAGGTGTTTCTCTCCACAATGAAGTGTTCTTTATTAATGAATGATTTGCTTACCAGGAACTCCAAGAATTCCTTTGCATTCTCCTTTTACAAACCTGGGGGTGTTTAATCATTTGGAGTGGATTGAAAGCATGAATATATTTATGAACTTCTCATCTCTTTCCCCCCCTTCTCTTTCTCCAGAGTCGGAACACAGATTCTATTAGCTTATTAGTGTAGGTCAGAGATCATTTTTTACCTTCCCATGGCAAATACCTGGGTTATCAAGTAAATTAATAGCTCAAATCAATCAACATTTTGCTGTCTAGCTTCAGCTGTTTCTGAGACTCCACAACAAGAGAAGAATACATACTGTGAAATGTGAAATGTGAAATAGTAAAGACGATAGCTGTCCAGCTTCCAAAAAGGAAAGCATAGAATAAGTGTCTAGACTTGAGACATCCTGGGTCCATCCTGGACTCTCCAGGATGGTGATACCTTCTCATTCACTTCTTCTGTGAGTAAAGCAGAAGAAGACCACTTAGCAGCCCTGAGTATTTGTACACCAAACAACCTTACAGATTCACAGGAGTTTGAGGAGCTTTTAGGGTGCAATTCATATGGGGACACCCAGCACAAGGGCTGTGCTCTACTGGGATGACCTTGTCCCTTTGCAAAGGAACAAGGGATATTCACTTTGATAGACTCAAACCTATGTGATTTAGTACCAACACCCAAATAACAATAAGACAGAAGAAGAACTGTAACTCTATGCAATCTAAAACCAGTACACCCTGAAGCTGTCCACAGATGATATATGTTGGTGTCTGCTAGTGGGGTTTCTACACCAGTACCCTGGAAAGATGACTTCTGAAAGAGGAGAACTGAGAGATGGAGTTTTGTCCCAGTCTAACAAGAATTCCTGAGTCAGGGTGCAAAATGTCCAACACTGGACTTAATTGCTGTGCCATGTGCTGCCACTCTATCCATGCGTAGGGAATCTAGTTGCCATGAATATACAACAAAGAATGTCCTGAAGCCATGCTCTGAGCAGCACTAGCAGTAGCACTCCAGGAGAAGTGGCTGGCTGCATGGAGCAAGGTCCTCTTCTTTCTCCTTGTTGTTTGTTGTCAGTAAAAAAAAACTAAGAATAATGTAGGTGATAGTGGAGGGGGTGTCCACACTGTTAAGTGTCTTCAATATTGTTAATCACTCTCTGGAAAAATTTACCTCTCTCAGTTGATGTTAATAAGAACTTGGGTTAACTTTTGGAGATCTGAAGCTCATTTAACTTAAATGGCTGTTGTAGGCTGAAATAAGTGATGTGACCACATAACCCTGTGTGGTTTCTACTCCTTCGTAAGAACCACACAGGACTGTGAAAGACATTGCATTCTCAGAGTGGAAATGGCAAGAGGAAAGCAATGCAAATTAGCAGGGAGGTGGTCTTCTTGATGAGAACTGGTAAAGAGGAGTTCACAGAGAGATCAGGAGATGTCTGTGTATGTAGGAACAGGAAGGATGGAAGCCATTGGTCAGTTTGCTGAATCATGGTCAACACTATGAAAATGTTTGAACCACTGCTCTGAGAATCTTCTAGAACCTGAAGATTTGTCAGGTCCTTCAAGAAGTTTCAAGTCCAAGGTCAGAGAATAGTGGCATTTTCATCAGGGAATTATGGAGGACAAAGGGCTTCAGAGAAATTGAGGGATCATTGGACATTCTGCTTAATTCATTCATAAATGCAGCATTTTGAGGCTACTAAAGTCTTCTACCACCAAAGGATTACATGGATTCACTAAGTTCTTTGAGTGTGGCATATTGGGGGTATGAAAGAATTGTAAAATATATTTCTTATTTATCATTATTCCTATTTGGAATTAATTCAGGTCACTTATCTCCAATCACATGTCTACTGACTACTTGCATTATCTGTGATGGGGATGTCTCAGGCCATTAGTGAATAATATTCTGAATAATTAACCAGTGAAAATCTAACTGCAGGATTTATCATTATCATTATTACTATCATTCCCATTATCTATTTTCCATTCTGTTGTATCAATTCCATTTGGTATTGGTCTGTTTTCTTGAACAACTATGATCATTCATATAAAATAATTTCTTTGCAAAATATTTTTCATCATGTGATTTAATAGACCATAAAACATCTTATGTTGGCTTTTAGATTTCCAACCCAGTGTCAATATTACAACGACAGTAATACTTTCCTTGTATCGCTCCTGGAATACTTATCTGAAGCCACTATATTCTTCTCTTTGCCATTCCTTTTTTTCAGCTGTCCTTTGTGTCCTTTCTTCATCTTCCTCCTGTTATGCATAATAATTCTTGCACTAGACGTTTCAGTGATGGGCTGCTTCTACCTTAAATTACACTCTTGGACGTATCCTGGAGGTCAAACCTCTAGAAGAGAAACCCTACTGCCTCCAAGAGAAACTCTTGGGTCCACCTTGACCTGCATAAAGTTGCTGGTTTCTTTTGCCACCCCAACAGCAATGCTGACAATCAGCTGATCAGGACCCACACAGGCTTCTGCAATCCTTTGCATTTCACTTAAAACCAGCTTTATTTCACTGCTCAAGGTAGCTAAAGTAAATCTGAGTAGTGGGTGAAGCTTCATTTGGCAAGGATTTCTGGCTGCTAGGACCTGCCCTGTTCCAACACTGGCAGAGAGGACAGCATCACACAAGAAGAGCAACAAGGGGAGGACGGGATTCCTGCTTGAGGAACATGTGCTGCTGTGGCACTGTCGTGCAGCTGTGAAAGTGGGAAGTGCTACAGTTATTGTAGTCTTCTTCATTCCGGGGCTTATTCTAAGGTTATGATGTTTCCAACCCCCTACACAAACCCCTCTGGAGAGTGCTTTACAATGTCCATGTAACGACACCTATATGGCTTTGCCAAGTTAAATTGTCTTAAGGAAGCATCCCAGGGTCTTCCTTCTGAACTATCAGCAAGCAAGATGCTGCTGATACACTGGGTCAAGGCCAAGCACTGCCCGGCGATGGTCTGTATTGTTGAACTGTTGGCATGGATCATGAAACTGCTTCAGTCTGGTCCAGCCAGTGCTCTGACAGCAGCACTTGTTCATTGTTCAGGGACTAGCCCAGACTGGGGACTGTGCCCAATAGGTGTCATGGGTGAAACCACCACAGATGAGCCATGCTGCTTGACTCAGGGACAGCAGGGAGGGCAAAATCTGTTTTATTTGCTAATGCAGACAGAGCTTGTGTGTCTGCTTCTCCCTTGTCAGAAAAGGACGTTTTTAGCCTGTTAGCTCACAAGGTCTAGCTTATATGGATTTGCTTTGCATCTGTAAAACACATGGACCCCAATATTTGCAAATATAATGAATAATACCAATAAAATGCTCTGCAGCGCTGTACAGAGTCCTAGAGATGTGACTGGAGGCAGCTGAGTCTCTGAGTTCTGGTTTGAACAAAATGCCCTAAGGGCAAGAGGACAAGTGGTGATCTCCATCCCATCCCATCCCATCCCATCCCATCCCATCCCATCCATGTGGTGGAGATCATCCAGGAGGTGAAGATCAGATTTACTCCGTGGTTCTGTGGTTTAATTTTAAAAATGACCACTTGCCATTCACATCACAAATCACTGACTTTCCATCTCCTTCTGCATTCCCTGCACTCCAGTAAACTCTGCTCGTTTATCTGCAACTTGCTAAAACCCCATTTTTTCCCCACAACAAAATACCGTTGTCAAGATCTTCAAGTCATCTCATCCATCAAGTGCCATGTGAGCGTGTGTGTGTGTGCAAGCATGTGCAGGGGGGTTAAGCATAAGATGTGTACAGCTGACAGATTCATTCTCTTACAGTGGTAGCTCCAAGGTTAGCTGGACTCTGCCAATAGTAAACACATGCACAAAACACTCCCCCAGGATACCTCCACTTTTTTTTAAGTTTTTGGGACTAAATTAAGGGTGTTGCAAAAATTCTTTGGTAGCTGTGAAAAGTCCATTTCACCAGAGTCCATGCCCTGAAGCAAAATTGCAAACCTCCACGTGGGATTTACAAAGGAAAGGGCTTCCTCCTGACAGCCCCAGCCATGCCCCAGTCCCTGCTCCTCAGCCTGTTTATTACATAAATTAAATTCTCTCCACAAAGGAAGGTAGCAATAGCTGGGCTTTTATTTTGCTTTCCTGTTGTTGCATGTTCTGCAAGCCTCTGGTTCAGCTGAGAGCTAAATCATTGCCTCTTTTGAGTCAGAGGTTTTGCACGCGAAGGTCTAAATATTGTGCCTCTATTTTGGGAAACAAATCTGTTGATGAGGGTAGGGGACATGGCCTTTTCAAGGGGCTGTCCTGTCTCAAAAGCAAAGAGATTAAAGCAGAATTCATTCCTAGAGCTGCTGCTGGCTTACTAGGTTGCAAAACCAGTTCACCTCCTAGCATCTCTGGTTTCTCCCCTGGAATGCTGATGCTCTGCTCTGGTGGGCAGGGAGGGATCTGCTCGTGAAGGCTTGAGGAGATGGGGAGCCAACACAACCTCCAGAACAGTGCTCTCATGTAGGCTCTGGAGGCATATTTAACATCTTGCATTGTTTTGTCCCATCTGTGCCTACAGATGGGGCCTGAAGGAGCTGGAAGATATTTCCTCACAGAGCTGTGACTCTTCTTGGAAAAAACAGAAGCAGAGAATGGTGGTTGTGGCAGCTGGAGAGGTTAACCATGGCAAATATCACTCAATTGTGCTGTCCTGCTTGCTAGGGGCGGAGCACCTAAAGGACAAAATGCAGCACAATGATAAATACTTACCTGCAAGAAGTCAAATCCTGAGCCTTATGAGTGGCACCACTCAAAAATCATATCACACTCAAATTACCTTTGTCATGGCATCCTTTGCCCTGTCTCCTCCAACAGAGACCATTTTTATTCAACATCTCACTTTGTGACCATTTATCATGCTAATAAAATGGGAGTGGTTGATTGCTAGGCAAGATGGGTGCTTCAGGTGGCTTTCAGAGAAGAGTCAGGTAATTGTTAAACTCATTTAACAGCGTGTCTACACGGGCTGAACATCTCCACTGACTTTTAGTGCCATTTTGAGCAATTTACAGAGCGCAGTTTGTTCCTTCAAGGCACTATGCCCTTTTTGTAGGATGTAATTCCATAATTAACAGTGAGGTCAAGAGGCTGCAGCTGGCCACAGGCAGAACTTGAGTGGAAGTAGATTGGGCTGGAGGCAGGCAGTTGAACATCCAGGGCTGAAGTAGTTACAAGCACTCGCTAGTAAATAAGCTTAAAGAATGGATGATCATCTTAGGTGTTTATGAAAGGAAGGATTTATTGACATCTTTCTTGGCCTGTCTATAACATGACCTGTTGATCATGTTTCCATAACCTGTAGCCTTACCTGCTGTCTATAATTATACCTCCAGTATGAGGCAGACTCCTGTAATGAGGCAGAGAAGAAGTGATATAGGAGATATTAACCCTTTCACTTTCATATTTCTGAGTAATTACTTGGCCATGCTTCATTGGTACCAAAATTATATTTTTATTTATTTATATTTTATATTTATAAAGAATTATATATATAATATAATAAAATATATAAATAATATATATATTTTAAAATAATATATTTAT
>VZRW01002938.1:171635-376248 GCA_013398125.1 Aegotheles bennettii
TATATTCTTTAGTATATCTCATCACTTTTGGAAATGAGCACAACTGCTGTGTCCTGGTGACCTTTTCACTAGAGACATCGGCCGGGTCAGCCCCATTTTCCTCGGAAAAAATGTAATTCCCCATCTAAGCTCTTTTCAAAACTGCAGGTCTCCCCCCTCACAGTCTGTTTGTAGAAATCATAATAATTTATTTGGAAGAGGAGATGTAGGCTTTTATTTAATTTTGTAATCATATCATCCTAAAAAAATAAGTACTTTGGGATTTTTTTTTTTGGTTCACATTTCCTCACACTGTTTACTTGGAGCTGGCAAGGCCTGTGGAATTTCAGCCAAAAGGTGAAGAAAAAATGAAAACGGAAATGCAATACTGAAATATTTGAATAGCATCAACTCTAGCTGTCTCCAGAAGCCAACCCTGCTATTGTTCACTCTGGAATGAGTGAATAGGGGGTCCTGTTAAAGAATCTGGCCATATTTTTATGGGGTAGTTGATGCATTTATGAGAACTTTTGACTATATGGAAGTTTCATCAGTTTGGATTTGGAGAACTGTTGGCTTGTAATGCAATAATGAAATTTTGTGAAAATGAATGATTTTGCCTGAGAAGTGTATTTATATTTTCACCTGTTCCTGTTGGGAATATATAAAGAAGTGGGAAGGAGTCTGCTGGTGGTCCTGCTCTTGCCTTTATTCCCATTCAAATTTTGCTACGTTGCTGCTGAAACCCTCCTACCCTGCTGAAAACACCCTCTTTCCTCTGAAGAACATTTGTAAACATAAGGCAGTTTCACCACACACTGTGGAAAAAAATAAAATGGTACCTCACATTTCAAAGATATTTAGTTTTATTGCCCAAATTTGATTCAGCTCTTGTAAATGCAATTCCCATGTTCACCCTTTGCTTCACCAACTTGCCTGTGGTCCTGTCTGTAGCATCTACTCTGCCAAACTACTCACCAAGATGACTTGCCTTTCCCCCATAAACTTATTTCCCTGTGATTATTTATTTTAAGCTCTGATCTAAACCTCACAGAAAACAATGGGAAGATTTCTGTGGGTCTTAATGGACTTTAGAGCAAGTGCTGACTCTTCAAAGTGCTCTAGGAAACAGTTTGCAGGACAAAAGCTGTTTTGGGGAGTGCCTAGCTCTTGCAAGCATTGCTCACATCCATTTCAGACCCAGGAGGGAGAGCTCCTGGCAGGGAAAAGAGCTGACTGAATCAAATCCAAAGCCTTTTTTTTTTTTTTTGCATGACCTGAATGCCAGAAGAGGGAGGAGAGGGTACATTGCAACACCTCATGCCTTCAAAAGCAAACCAGGAGTATGCCCGTGTGCTCTAGATAGATGTTTCTGCCCTCCATCTGCTTCAAGATCTGAATTGCTGCTGTCCCTGATGATTTCATTTGCAAAAATGCAGTGGGCTGCTTCTGCTGCAAGTCATGTGGACAGGAGGGGGACGGGGGGGAAGGATTTTACGTCATAAAGATAACAAAATCATCTCTGCAACGCACTGTGATTTATTGCTCTGTCTTGTGGCTTCAATAACTTTGGTATCTTTGCAGAGCATCTGCTCCAGACACGGGAGTTTTACAGTGTTTCAAGCTGCTGCAGCAAGTCAGATGTCCTCAGCCTCCAGAGGAAGCCAAGAGGGGTCTTGTGTCTGAGGGTCATTGCCCAGCCTCACTGCACAGAAGTTATTTTCTGCCAGTAGAATCATGGAATCATTATGGTTGGAAGGGACATCCAGGGTCATCAAGTCCAACCTTTATCCCATCAGATTCCTAACCATGAGACCATCAGACCATGGCCTCAAGTGCCTCATCAACCCGTTTTTTGAACACCCCCAGGGACGGTGACTCCACCACCTCCCTGGGCAGCCCATTCCAGTGCCTGACCACCCTCTCAGGAAAGAACTTCTTCCTAATCTCCAACCTAAACTTCCCCTGATGGAACTTGAGGCCATTTCCTCTCATCCTGTCATTAGCAATTAGGGAGAAGAGACCAACACCAGCCTCGCTACAACCTCCCTTTAGGTAGTTGTAGAGGGCAATAAGGTCTCCTCTCAGTCTCCTCTTCTCCAGGCTCAATAACCCCAGTTCCCTCAGCCAGTCTCCATAAGGTTTGTTTTCCAGACCTCTCACCAGCCTCGTTGCCCTTCTCTGGACTCGCTCCAGCCCCTCAATGTCCTTCCCATCTTGCGGTGCCCAGAACTGGACACAGTGAAACATCCTCCACCAGTGGCAGATATCTCATGTTGCTGGGAGGGGTGTCCATGTAGATTTAACTTATAAAATGATCCCTGTGCTCTGATATCAGCACTGATAGCAGGAAACACAGAGCCAGCTGTGGATTTGGAGGTGTAGGAAGGAGCAATGAAGGGTGGCAGAGTGGCATCATCAGGGTGCCATCATCAGGATGCATATGGAATCATCAGGATGCAGCAGGCATCATCAGATCATAGAATCATAGAATGGGTTGGGTTGGAAGGGACCTTAAAGACCATCTAGTTCCAACCCCCCTGCCTTTGTCAGGGACACCTTCCACTAGAACAGTCTTTTTTTCTGCACATTTTACTGTCCAGGGAAGAATTGCCTTTCCCAGGATCTTGCAGTGCTGTTCCCATCCAGACTTAAAGCTCTCTCCTTTCATCTCTGGGCACCTCCTCCTTCTCTGCCTCAGCCTCCACAGACCACAGGAGTTGCACAAAGTTGTTCCAGGGAAATGATTTTGCTTTAAAAGCAGCCAGTTTATCTCAGTTCTCATTTCCAGGGAAGGACCCATCACTGCACCAAGAGGAGTTTCTGCTCACAGAGACCTTTTTTTCCCATGCTTCAGGAGAGCAAACAGTCTCATAAACCCAATCACCTGTGATGATGAAGATTCAGGTCATGAGCCAGCAGACACCTTTGCTAATTCCTACAAAGTGAATGGCTCCAGCTGGAGACATCAACCCCCAGGCCATGCCAAGGATGGGAGAATTTTTTTGTTGTGTGTCTGTCACAGCAGGGACATGACTTTTGGCATTGCAAATGACAGGAGAACACCTGAACACCAATGAGAGGAAGAGAGAAATTTTTTATCTTTCTCTCAAATGCATTTCAGGAATAAAATTTAAAGAGTTTTAACTCAGTCCACATAAATCAGAACTGCTATTGAATTCTTTCAGGATATAAAATAATTTCTCACCCCGCTTCACCAACTCACAGACTGGTTGAGGCTGAACCTCTGGAAGTCATCTGGTCCAACCCCTCTACTCAAATAGGGCCACCTAGAACCCATTGTCCATGACCATGTCCAGATGACTTTTGATTACCTCCAAGAACCAACACCCCAGAGCCTCTCTGGGCAACCTGTGCCATTTCAGGGTAGGAAAGATGTGAGTCTTGCAGTTCATACTGAAGCGTTCTCATCACTGTCATCTGTCTGTGGATGCAGAGTTTGGCACTGGATCTGTCTTTAATTCTAAAGAAGTTAAATATTACTTTGGGTCAACTTAACAAGCATTTTTCTTCCAGAATCTAGCCATGAAACCCACAAATCTCAGCATCACAATTCTTTAAAGTTGGGCAGTGGGTAGGATCTGCTACTTTTAATTCTCTTTTAACCTTAGCTGAGCTTCTGTTCTATAAATTGCCACTATGGCTACTTAATTTTCCTCTCCAGCATTATCAGTTGTTATTTATTAGTTTTCTTGAATTGTTTCTTCTTGCTTGAACAGTGGAAGAGAATAGCTGTATCACAGGAATGCACCAGTCCTGATGATGCCAGAGCCATGTCACAGCAGACAGCAACTTTATACAAGGATATTTACCTAAGGATAAGAAAAACACACACAGAGCCCCAGGCTGTACGCCACCAAGGTCCTACAGGCAGCTGGAAGCTCTCCTCAGCCAATGGCAAAGGAAAATCCTCACCACCCCCCTTAACTGTGTGTGAAACTTCTGACAGGATCACAGAATCACAAAAATAAAAATTTATTCAGAATATGTTTTCTGATTCAGGAACTCATTGGCTGGTTGTTATGGTCTTTGCTGTCTTTTTGAGGGGGAACTTTTCTTGATTTTTCCTAATTGTCCTTGTTTCTTTATTATATTTAATTTATGCATCTTTATGTCTTTCTAAAAAAAACATTACTACAATAGGTTTCAATTCAGTTTATAATAAAATGCTGCTCAAGGAGACAGCTCTCACCTTCTTCCCAGAATACTCCCATTGATGTCCTAGAGAACCAAAAAATCATAGCAAGGTTCAAGTTGGAAGGGACCTTTAAAGGTCATCTGGTCCAATCCCCTGCAGTGAGCAGGGACATCTTCAACTAGATCAGGTTGCTCAGAGCCCCATCCAACCAGTCCTTGAATGTTTACAGGGGTGGGCCATCTACCACCTCTCTGGGCAACCTGTGCCAGTGTTACACCACGCTCAGTGTAAAAAATTTCTTCCCAATATCTAGTCTAAATCTGTCCTCTTTCAATTTAAAACCATCACCCCTTGTCCCATCGCTACAGGCCCTGTGAAAGCCTGTCCCCATCTTTCTTATAGTCTCCCTTTAAGTATTGAAAGGCTGCAATAAGGTCTCCCTGAAGTTTTCTCTTTTCCAGGCTGAACAACCCCAACTTTCTCAGCCTGTCCTCATAGGAGAGGACTCACTCCAACTTGCTCCTCTGGACTCGCTCCGACAGCTCCATGTCCAGGTCCCTGGTCCCTTTCTTGTGTCAGGATAAACATTCAATCATCTGCAGTGAGTTTGATCAATAATGAATCCAGCTTACATAAAAAGTCCTACCCTTTCCCCCTGTAATTTGGATCAGTTCCCTGAACAAAGGCTGTAGTTTGAGGCCAACCTATTGCATTGTTATTGCTGCTACCACTGCTACTTTTATTCTGCTGTTAGTGTTATTGCTACTATTCCTATCTGGCTTTCAGTGAGGAAGTTGATGACAGCTCTATTTTCTGCAAAAACACATATAAAGATACTTCTGACTCTGGAAATAGCCAACAGTTTAGGTGCAGTTCAGTGAAAATTGCAGATGAAGAGACTTTGTGCCATTTTCACCCCCCATAGTGTCTTTACTCCAACAGAAAGTGCAAGTTGCTTCTAATTCTCTTTATTAACATTGGGTTGCTAGAGCATGTATCCCTCTAGAAGCTCACTGCAACACATAGGAGAGCGTGGCACTTTCCTCAGGGAAGCGAGGTCCATTTAAGATGGAAATTCTAAGCATTTTGGTGCTGAAATCGGTGGTTTGAAACCCACCATCTGCAGTCTTACTGCAATACTGCTGTATCCCATATCCTAATTCCATCTGTCAAAGCTCAGGAGAATTGAGGTGATGAGTCTGGCGTTGTGACACCTCATCAAGGTCAGGCAGAGAAGGGAATTCCAGGTCCAAAAGAAAATTAGAGAATCAGAAGCTGTCACCACTGGAAGTAATGCTCGCCTGTTTAATGAGAAAAGGGACTGCTGAAATTCTGTGCTTAAAGATGTAAACAAAAGAGCTACTGAAAACATAACATTTTCTCTCTTTAGAAGTCCATCATATGTGTCTTCTGTAGCTCTGTGCTTTCCCCTTAACTTAAAAGCCAGAAAAAATTTCCCATGTTTTCTCT
This sequence comes from Aegotheles bennettii, assembly GCA_013398125.1. Classification (NCBI taxonomy): domain Eukaryota; kingdom Metazoa; phylum Chordata; class Aves; order Caprimulgiformes; family Aegothelidae; genus Aegotheles; species Aegotheles bennettii. The sequence continues at coordinate 177,244 of VZRW01002938.1, forward strand.
GGCACAAACTTTACTGGACTGATTGCAGTGCAATAACTCCAGCTCTAGAACTTTTTCCCTCTGATTCACCATGTGTAAACCAGTTCAGATGACACTAGCTCGGGCTTTCTACTTTATTATACTTCATTCTGGAATGGGACAACTTCATCCTGAGAACATTAAGGTCTTACATTTCATACCCCTCTAAATAGTCTCCAAATTTCCTTTAGCTTGGCTACCTAAACTATCTTAGTGGCATCTACGAACTCCTCAGTCCCTCTGATCTCCAACCTCTTCCTCCTCTGTAAAGCACTAAACAGTCTGTTTTCCAAGTTCAGGAGGGCTGAATTATTCATTGCAGACCCTGAATGGATTCTGATCTCAGTGAACGCTTATTGTTATTCATAACTATTCTCCTGCCAGTTTGGATAAACTCAAACCATCAGGTTCCTTCCAAATGGTTCCTTCCTGTTCCTCACCCCAGGGCTAGGGTTGGCAAGTGATTTTACTATCAAATGGGTGGCTGAAAGTTCAGGGAAAGATGAAAGCCAGAAAGCCAAGAAGAAACAGGGAGTATTTTTTTTTCACACTGCAACTCTTGTTCTTCTGCATTAGTAGGTGTTTACTGGAAAAATGGGTATTCCCTGAATGCTAGTGTGAACAGGCATCCTTTTGTGGGAATGTTCCAAAACACAATGACAAGGGACATGGATACTGTCACCAAGAACAGCTGTGTTCGATTCAGAGGAACCTGTTTGAAAGCTACAAGTCTCATCGGAAATGCTTCAGCTCCCCTGTTGTTCATCTCCTGCTTCTCCTCTAAAGAGCAGTCATTCACCTCCACTTTGTTTCCTCTCACTGGGGAATTTGGAGGGAGTTGTGGGGATCTGGTAACAAACCTCAGTCTTGGATATGAGGATGAACATCTGGAGCCAAGGTTCATCACAGGCACGTCCTGGACCACTGGGGAATCATGGCCAACATCTGGATTTGCATCATGTCCCATGAAATACATGGTTTAGGGTCTAGCTGTTGGATCACATTTAATTTTAAATACAAAGAGGTGTTGCTCCTAGGGCTGCTTTCCTAAATTGTGTCTTTTGAGGGACCTTGAAGAAAACTCCATGGATTGCCTGAGTAACACTTCTGAAAGCTACCTCTGGGTTGCACAGGAATAATCTGCCTTCACAGCTATCACCTCAGCTTAGTTCTCTAAAACAAGTTTCAAGGGACTTCAGAGTTTCCCATAGAGCGCTGCATGGTGCGCAGTGAAGTGACAACATGTAATTACCTGCTGGAAATGTGTCACTTCCCATATCCATTGGGAACAGACAGAGCCAGGCAAGGTGGTTAGCTGTGTCCCTCCACCTCTCCCGGCCCATCACCTTGTCTGATGCTTTGGGAAAAAGACACCACTTGGGCAGCAGTGGGAGAAAATTCATTTGCAAACAATGTGTAAAGTTTCAAGGGGGATGGAAATAGTATGGGCTAAATATTTGAGGTTCCTCAGCAAAGGGGAACATTTATCAGAGCAAGCACAGGCACAGGGAAACAAACTGGGTTTATAAAGGAGACATATTTAATGGCTGAGAAAAAGAGAGAGATTGCAGCACTGTGCTTGTGTTCGATTATAGACCACAGGTAGAAACCTCAGTAAACTTTTCTGCAGTGCAGACTCAGGGAAGAGATGACCCAGTGATCTGGGCACACTCAGGTAATCATGAATTTATTCTTCCTTTGCCCTTCAAGCCCCCTTCTTCACTTGCAAACCCAAGTACTCTATGCAGCTGCGAAGGCAGGAGAGAACCATAACCCATGATATCACCTCTGCATTATCCCTCAAACTACAGCTGAAGTCCCTGATGCAGAATCTCTCCCCTTGGTGGTTGCTGAATGATGGACAGATGGTTTATTCACATGCCAGGTCCCATTCCCAGCATGGAGAGTGAGGGAAAATCTGCCCCTTCTCTCCCTTTCCAAATGGAGCTGAGCTGATCTGGAAGCCACTGAGAGAGAATAAATATGGAGCATGACCGTCTGTCATTCCCACGGTGCTCACAGCTATTGGACTATTGCTGTTACTTTAAAAAACAGTTATTATCTCCCACCTGCATAAATCAATACTGGCCTCAGCACCAGCAGGAACCACATCATCTGAATTATTTCAAGTTTCTTAGAGAGGGGGAGGAAAGAAGCAAGCACTGAGGAAATCCAGCTTTATTTATTAGGCTACAGCACTGGCACAGGCATGACAGGGAGGAAACTCATGTCCAGCACTCGGAGTGATGGGCCAGACTTTGAGGAAGCCTTGTGATTACCAGAGTACCAGTTGAACCTGTGAAGAGTCTGATGTCCTTTCTTTTGGAAGGACACTCTACAACTACCTAGAAGGAGGTTGTAGTGAGGCTGGTGTTGGTCTCTTCTCCTGATTTGCTGATGACAGGACAAGAGTAAATGGCCTCACCTTCCATCAGGGGAAGTTTAGGTTGGAGATTAGGAAGAAGTTCTTTCCTGAGAGGGTGGTTGGGCACTGGAATGGGCTGCCCAGGGAGGTGGTGGAGTCACCGTCCCTGGGGGTATTCAAAAAAGGGGTTGATGAGGCACTTGAGGCCATGGTCTGATGGTCTAATGGTTAGGAATATGATGGGATAAAGGTTGGACTTGATGACCCTGGAGGTCCCTTCCAACCATAATGATTCTATGATTCTATGAATTCAGCTTCCAAATTAGTCTAAAGAGGATCCTGACATTGAGGAAGAGTGGCAGGGTAAAATGAGTCTTATGATAAGCAAAGCAGTCACGGTGTACCAGTAGGTGACAACACTTAGAGCATCCCCTTTGAGGAACTTTGCACTGGGATCACTCATGTCTGGTAGTCAGCAAGTCCAGGAGGAATTAGGCAGGGTCAAGGAGCATCACTGCCTGCAGGACCTGTGTGGGATTTCCCTGCTTGCAAGAAGCAGCCAGTGTTTAAATGCAAGGAGGAATGAGGTTGGACCTGTTGGTTGAGGTCATTGGGGTTGCTGGAGTTTCAGTTTCTTTAGTGCATCTGAGACTTGGAGCAATCAGTGTCCTAATCTCTAACCTCTTAAAAAAGTGGAAAAGAAGAATTGAGTGACCTCTGAGCTAACACTTCACAGAATCACAGAATCACAGAGGAGGCCACAAAGAGGCTCCAAGGGTGGAGCAGCTCTGCTATGAAGACAGGCTGAGAGAGTTGGGGTTGTTCAGCCTGGAGAAGAGAAGGCTCCAGGGAGACCTTAGAGCACCTTCCAGTACCTGAAGGGGCTTCAAGAAGGCTGGAGAGGGACTTTTGACAAGGGCATGGAGTGACAGGATGAGAGGAAATGGGTTCAAACTGAAAGAGGGGAGATTTAGATTGGATATTAGGAAGACATATTTTCCAGTGAGGGTGGTGAGACACCAGCCAGAGAAGCTGTTGCCTCTGCTACCTGACAGTGTTGAAGGCCAGGTTGATGGGGCTTGGAGCAACCTGGTCTAGTGGGAAGTGTCCCTGCGCAGGACAGGGGGGTTGGAATTAGATGAGCTTTAGGGATCTTTCCAACCCAAACCATACTATGATTCTATGAATAATCCCATGGGACTCACAACTCAAAGCCATTTTGTCTTTGCCCTTCATAGTACCTTCATCCCAAGTGAATGTGAATGCTGTCCTACCTGCTCACATTTCCCGGGATGGGATTGCCTGACTCTCTCTCACTGCTCTTCCATAAATGCACTGGACAGTGTTTTGGGTGAGAATCAGTAAATTCCCATCCCCCTGTTCAAGATGTCTGAATTCTCACTTGGCTAGCCTGTTATCTACATCTGCGAGATCTCTGCTTTGCCTGCCAAGGCTCCTTAAAGAACTGCACAAGTAATTTAAATAGCTGGTTTATTGTTAAAGGCATGTACCTGATTTCCCTGGCACTCAGGCGGAGTGAATCGTCCCAGCTCCATTGATTTCAGAATTAGAGTGTCAAGGATCCAGCCCATACCTTATTGAAATCAATACCAGTGATCAGGACCACACAGAAACTCCTCATAAGCTGTTATCTTGATATCAACTCCAGTTAACTGGCAATGACAATAAGTTCCATTGAATCAGATGGGCCATTAAATTTAACACTCAAACCCTGAGCTGAAATTCAAGCCAAGCGCTAGGAGGAGAGAGGCACCATGGTTTGTGGTGCCAGATCCAGGTCTGACCCTTCTCACACTGGAGTGAACGTTACCGGTTGTTTTAATTACACTGGGTTACCTTTTGTGTTTCATATTAGCTAATTACTTTTCTGGGTTTTCTTTTTTAATTGAGCGTGGCTGGAGGGCAGCTGACAAACCGTGTTCACCAGCGCCGTCGTCTAAGCCTTTGCCTCCCAAGGACAGGCAGAAGAACTCTGTGCACCACTAAAATCATCATATACTCAGCTTGAAAGCCAAAAATCCAACCGCCTGCAATAACAAAGACTGAGTCTTTTGATGGGGAGGAAGGAGGGAGGGTGTCATTATGCACATTTTATTACTGCGGTTTTCAAACCTGGTGGTGATGGGGGTTTGATTCTCTGCGACACTGGCACTGTACCTGGAGCAGAGAGGGAAGGAGGGAGTTTTTAGCTACCCTGGGTATCCCTTGATTCTGGATGTGCTGAGTAAGCTGTCAACCAGAGGCTTTTGGGGCTGGGAGGAGGAAGGGTGCTCTCACCATGCCAAGAGATCGAAGTGTTGGGGAGCTCAAGAGGACACAGGCAGGCAGTCCCACCGGTCCAGGTGGTACCTGTCTGCCTGTGTCCTCCTACCTCCCCACAGCTGCAAAGTAGAACATGTTTGCTTAAAGTGAGATTGTTTATTGATTAAGAATCCTTTTTAACTTCACTGCTTCAGATAATTAGGAATGGGCAGCAATCTGAGCTAACATGTTTCGGGTCCTGGAGAGGGCACGTGTAGAAATAAAGCTTAGTTAGTAGGTTATGCAAGAACAATTTTTGCAGCAAAGGGGGAGTTAAGGGCGTATGAACAGCTTGTGTGAGAAGCTCACTCTGCAGAATTGGGGAGGGAGAGGGTTACAGGGACAGGCCATTACTGCTGACAGGCAATAATGGGTGAAAATGCAGGCATTCAAGCACTTGTGATTATGTCCCTGTGCCCTTTATCTGCGCACACCTTTAGTTCACCCTTCACACCAGGGATTTCAAAGCACAACTATGCATAAAGCCATAAAATAATTGAGGTGGCAAGTGAACTCGGAAGGTCACCTGGTCCAACCCCCCCATTCAAAGCAAGGCCAACCTCAAATTTAGATCCAACTCCAAAGTTAGACTGTGCAGTTCAAGGTCGTGAGCCTATGTCCAACACATGATGCCACTTAGAAAAATACATCCAAGTGAGGGGTTCTTCCCAGGGGATGGGAGCAGGTTTGGTGCAATTTTCCCATCATCTCTACAATGGCCAATCTACAATCTCTATATGGCCTCGAAGGCAAAAGGCAACTCCAAGAGGTCTCAATGAAACACATTTTGAAGGCATTTTATACCTGAGCATCACAAGAGAGACCTAAGCTAACCAAAAACTCTTAGACCTAAGCCAACTATTCCCCTATACCTTCACAATTCAGGCTTATTTCTTACAGGAGGAAGCAGGAAGATGTCATTTATGGGGAAAAAAGGGGGGAAAACAATTTGCTTTTGTTCACCATGTACTATCAGGCAGTGAGAAGGCGCAGCTAAAGTGGAAGGCTGCACTTTATGGGAATGAAGTATTATTCAGATAAGATGGAGGCAAAAGATCTTAGCTGGGGTAAGGAAAAAAATACCGGTTTAAAGTTATTACGCAGGAAGTGCCCTGCTGCATGAAATCTATGGGAAATTGCATATTCTGTCACATTTACTTATTGAATCCCAATTTCGTTGTAGCATGAGGAAAAAATACATCAACCTCCCTTGTAGCTCTTATTAGATTTCACAACCTTTCAATATTAAAATGCCAGCTCCCGTAACAGTGTTTTTCTCTCCATTTTCTCTCTCTTCCCCCCCCTCCTCCTCATTCATCAGTAACTCTGCATTATTGGAGGTGTGGTACAGAAGCCCCAGGGTGCAGATGCTCTCAACTCATACGTCATGTAATGAGTTGGAATTACTGGCTCTGCACACAGAGATCCCTCCAACTTTCTCCTCAGTTACCCATTTTTTCTGTACAAATACATGGACAGACCTAAAGAGCGCCCATTCCTCTGCTGAGAGGCATCCAGCCTCGGATTGTATCCACTCCCTTTTTTCAGGGATTCCCAAAATCTGCATGTTTTGCAGAGCATTTTAGTTCCTGTTCAGACCAATCGGAGCTTAAGAGTTATCAGTTCACCCTTCCCTCTCCTTTCCCTTGGACTCATACTCAAAGCAAGCACCCTAAGAGCATCTGAGGCTGTTGATGACTGTTTCCAGTTTTGGGCCTCTCACTACAAGAAGGACACTGAGGTGCTGGAGCATGTCCAGAGAAGGGCAACAATGCTGATGAAGGGTCTGGAGCACAAATCGTATCAGGAATGGCTGAAGGAACTGGAGATGTTTAACCTGTAGAAAAGGAGGCTGAGGGGAGATCTTCTCACTCTCTACAATTCCCTAAAAGAAGGTTGTAACGTGGTGGGGATTGGTTTCTTCTCCCAAGATACAAGTGATAGAACAAGAGGAAATGGTCTCAAGTTGTGCCAGAAGAGGCTTAGATTGGATATTAGGAATAATTTCTTTACTGAAAGTGTTGTCAGGGCCTGGCACAGGCTGCCCAGGGCAGTGGTGGAGTCACCATCCATGCAGGGATTTAGAAGAGGTGTAGATGTGGTGCTGAAGGACACAGTTTATTGGTGAACTTGGCAGTGCTGGGTTAATGGTTGGACTGGATGATCTTAAAGGTCTTTTCCACCATTTGATTTGATTAGATTCTATTCTATGAACCAACACCCTAATGCAAGAGGAGGATAAAATTGCCTGGCAGCCCAAATCTTGCCCTCAGGCTGCTCCTACTCTGGCTCAAAAGCTGGGCATGCTGCCTGTTGCAGCAGGGTGAAACTGGAGAAGTGTTGTTGATTTTAGCTAACAGGACCTTGTCCTTTGATAGGACATGAGATTTCAGGACTGTTTGAGTGGATTAAAGCATTTTTTCCAAAGGTCACCTGCACTATTAACAGAATCTCCCACAAACCTGATGACCTTTTATGCATCCCCCAGTCAACCTCCATGACCCATCCGTTCCACCCTTCTACAAGTGAGAGAAAGCAAACCCTGTACTGGTTATAGCCAAAAATAATGCTTTGCCATCCTCAGCCTTGTAAATATTCCCTTGTTATGTAGGGAGAGTGCAGAGGGACTGGCTCTGCAGTGAGAGGGTGTTTAGTGTTTCAGAGGTGGGCTGGGAGTGCTGTGCTATGAAGTTATCAATCGTTTTCTAATGTAAAGCTGCTGCAGGGCAAAAACGTGCTGCTTTCTCTAGTCCTAAAAAAATACTCTCTTCTGTCTGTAAACAGATTGGGGGAAACAAATGGTCTCTCCCAGTTAAATATTTTAAAGAGCAACCCAGGCTTTGGATATCACCTCAGGTGGGGAGGAGAAAGCAGTTGTAGGCTAAAGGAGTGGATGGTTTTCCTGGTCTGTACAGAATGGACCTCGCATATTTAGTCTGAGCAGGCTCTACCTGTGATGTTTTCCTGACCCACCTGGCTCTAGGGAGAAGTAAAAATCATTCTGAACCCAAGTTAGTTCAGGAAAAAGCCCTGCTATCTGATCTGAATTTGTAACAGTCCAGCGGAGAAATAAATAAATCCCATGACTCTGTAGTAGGAGCCTAGGATCCAGCAGTAGGAAAAGTTCTGGAGTGCCTGAGGCATACTTCAGATAAAAGCTGCAGCTACTTATCCAAATCAAATATCCATATCTTTGAATCAGCAAAATAGGGCTGGAAACCTGAAGTGAGCAACCTCTCCTGTGATGTCTCAGTCCCTCCACTTCGGTCCCTGTCCCCTCACAGAAAGGATGGAACCAAGAAATCTCCAAGTGAAAAGTGGCCAGGAGTCAGGGAAGACCTTGCTGAGGGCCACCTGAGCTGCTTGTTTCTCTAAATGAGGAATTTCTCCTCTCTTCAAAGAGAAGACAGCAACATTGCACCATCTTGAAAGCCTACGCCAAGTCCGCTGGGACTTTTCTAATTAATCATCCCACTTCTTAGGTGAGTTCTCACAAAAATCAAAAGCACTGTCAGGTGGAACACAGAGACACAGGTGTGGCATGTGCTGTTGTACAGCTAAACAGCTCAGAAAGGATGAGAGGTGAATGTTCTTAGTGGACTTGGATGAACAGTCTCGAGAAAAAAAAAAGTAGTAAAAAGCCTTCTTCCTCTGAAGAAATTCCTCTGAATAAAAAGAACAGTGTTGAAGCAGCACTTTCTGTCCTTAAATCACTGTGTGCTTTTCCAAAGGAAGGTCAATGCCATTGCCCCTGTTCACAGGTGTGGGAAAGGAGTCACTGCTTTCTATAAAGGTGTTGCCACCCCACAGCATGGTCCTGTTTAATGAGGCCACTGGGCTCTCCTTTTTCCACGGGTTGAACCAGTCCTGAAGGTTCCTACAAAGCTTCCCACCTTTATGCCTTCTTCTTGTCCTCCCTCCTTTAAAGAGACTAATGTGGTGTTACTCCATTCTGGAGGCCAGTTTTGCCTGATGTTTGTTGGATTTCCCGTGCTTTGTCCAGCACTTTGCTACAATGAGAATGGAGCAAAGAGTAGATGAAGTTGAAGCTTCATGAAATTAAGCTTTTGCTTTCCCTCTGATCCTATTTGAGGGTGCATCTAACTGAAACACTCACCAAGCTAGAGGAGCTCTGGAAGGCTGTGGAAGGTGCAGAACACCAGGAAAATGGGAGAAACCCAGAAGTTGTTGAATAACAATTTTAACTGTGTTAATATTTCTTTATTTATTTTTTTTTCTGTTACAATTAGCTCTGGGCTAAGAATGATTATACTCTTTTTTAGTTAAGAATAAATTCTTGGCTTTACTTATGAATCAGGCTCTGAGCAACCTGATCTAGTTGAAGGTGTCCCTGCCCACTGCAGGAGAGTTGGACTAGATGACCTCTAAAGGTCCCTTCCAACCCAAACCATTCTATGATTCTAAGATTGATTCTATGATTCTATGATACAAGGTGGTGTTCCTTTTTATCCATAAACAAGCTTTTGAATGTAACATATTTTTCAAAGACCATCTCAATATGAGAACATTATCATAGAGATGAGAGTTACTATGGATATTAGAAGTTTACGTTACAAAGATGTGAGGGATGGCAGTGAGTTTAGGAGACTCCATATTAACCAACATGATGAAGGATTGGAGAAGTCAAAGAACTTCTTGGATTTGAGTGGTGATTTAACCATTACACCAACTCTGATTTTGTGGTAATGTGCCACTCCTGGCAGGTGAATGCACAGCCTTGGTCAGCATTATCTGTTAATGGGGATGCTGGGAGTTTGGAGGTATGGGAGGATGAGCTGCTCACATCCATTGGTAATGGGGATCAAAGAAGTCAATTTGTAAATAATTCACTTCATATGGGACTGAACATCTGCTGTATGGTATCATGCATTTTTCAATTCCTGGAGCTGGGTAGGAAACAGAAATCTCCATTATTTCTGTCCAAGCTGTGTATTCTAACAATTGTCCTGCCTTTGGGGTAACAATAAGCCAGAATTGTCTGCACACAGGTGAAGGTTATGTCTCAATACATTGATCTGACACTTATAAGATGATCCTGGATGACATGCAGTTGTTGTTGGAGGCCTGATTCTGTTAATTCTGTGAATTCTTATTTATAAAGACAAACATTCAACAAGAGTAGTTTCTCCTGATTTAGATTAATATGAATAGAATCAAGAATACACGTGCCATTTTTAGAGTGTTACATCTTTTGTAACACCAGAGTCTGCTAATGGTTGTAGACTGTAACTCACAGCCTGTCTGCTGAGCAATTTTGCACGGCATCAAGGATTTTTGCAAACAGAAATACTGCCAAAATAACGCTTCAGTTTCACTAGATCAATACCACTGAAATATAAGGCCAGCCAGTTGCTAAAGAGGTCTATTTAGTTTCTCTGTCGGGTGCTGATCCTAGTTGGTTTTACTTGCAAGCACTGTTACATTGCATGTTGAGGACTCCTAACTCAGGAGCAGGAGTGCTTTTCTTAATGCAGCAGCTGAGAAATATGTGCTGAGCATTCAAGAAATTAAAATCTGTAATAGTTACATCTCTTAGCTTTGTGGTACTTCTTCATTTCAGCAGGGGTTGACTTTAAACCAAGTTAGAGGAAGGGTCTGGTGGGAGTGTGGAAGGTGTCATATAAGACAAAATAGATGGTCATCTGTTCACTTGCTAGTGACCTGGGAAATAAGGAGTGAAGGATGACTTCAGCACTGGTCAGATTGGCTTGAAATGCTGCCTAGTTCAGAGAGAAGACATAACACCCATGGGAAAGAATTTAAAAGAGTGTAAAGCTGTGAAGGATGAAGGAGGCTGAACTACTCCTGTCTCTGTCATTTTTAATAGGCTTTTGAATTAGCATTGTTCCTGTGATGAAATGAATGTACTTCAACTTCTTTGCCTCAGTCTGTCTGCAATAATTACCCCAGAGAAATTACCTGGTTTCCTCTCAGAAAATAACTGATGGATCTTTTCTTGAAGAAAAATCCCTCAACCACCTTTCCCAATGATATTGTTGGATACCATTAATTAAGAAGGGTCAGACAAGGTTGAGAAGTTGGCTGGTAGACTTCCGAGGATCAAGCAGTTGATGCTGGGGACTTTGAAGATACTCTGGTCCCTAACTCAGACTTGTACCGATAGTTAGGGAGAGCAACAGGGGGGCACTGGAGTTACTTTTGTAAAAATATACATGCTTTGTTTAATTAACTACTGGTTAAGTGAGTGCTAAGCTACCCAAAAGCCTTTCAAACCCTACCGGCTTATCTTCTAACCACCTGCATGCTTTCTTCTTGCAATTGTTGCTAGTGCAAACCTGCTTCTTTTCATTCCTCTGCATCAGTTGCAGAAAGAACATAAAAGTGAAAGGGAGATATCCAGTGAGGGGTCCAGGTGCTAAACGCCAAACTGATGAAAGGAAACACGTCCCTACACAATTAGTCTGTAGCTGTTGTTTCCAGGAGGTAGCAGCATTGAGACCTGAACCTCTGTGGGTTTCTCCAAAGCCTTGTGCATCTCTGTGGGGAACGAGGCCATCCAGAAAAAAAGATTAGAATACCCAACGCAGTGTCTGTCCTCAGAGCACCAGCCAAGTTCCAGCTAATGAGCTTTAGGAAGAGTTTTATTCTCTGGGAAAGCTGTTTCATGAGCATCAGCTCCAAATTCTTCCTGTCATGCAGATGGAAATGTCCAGCCAACAGTGTCCCTCAGGACACATGATTGGAAAAACAACCCAGTGTAATGGATGGACAAGGGGCTTGACAGTTCTTACAGCTCTTCCATCATCAAATCCCTTGACTTCCCATTGACCAGGAAGTCTTGTCTTTTTTATTCTAAAAATTCTGGGCCATATTCCCTCAAAGGCCACCTTTCCTTGAAGGGTTCCTTCCCTGTTCTCCTGTACAAATGGAGATGTATCTGAGCCATGGGTAATCCCACACAGGGTGAATAAGACTCCTTATGCTGACAACTGAGTACAATTTGAGGTGAAGGCTTTAGTACCACTGACACTGGTTATAATCACAATGCATTTTCCTTTTTAGACTGAAAACCTTCTAATATCACCTAGAGTGAACAATAACCTGGCACATCAGCTCTAGGTTTTAGAGTTAAAAAGTAGGCAAATGTAAACTTTTCTGGGGGGACAAAAGTTTTCTGCTGCTTCTTTTTTCTTTTTTCTTTTTTTTTGCTGCTTCTTTTTTTTCTTTTTTTTTTTTTTTCCTATTTTTTCTTCTTTTTTCTTTTTCTTTTTTCTTTTTTCTTTTTTCTTTCTGTCAAAATGTTATCAGCAATTTGTGAATTTCCCACCTGCTCTGTTCATCCATGAGAACAGCCTTAGTTCCTTCTCCTTTCTAAGTGATTTGTAATGTATAGCAAGAACACACTGTGTTGACAGCTCTCCAGTTTTATCACAAGTCTCATTATACATATTTTTAAGCCAAAGTCACCTATCCCCAAATACAAGATTTTCTCTTCTTGGTAAAAATATGCATGAAAAAGTGTCTATTTTTTTCCATTTTGTTTTTGTTGAGAAATTTTGAGTACATCAAGCAACTCTATTTAAAGATCCACCACCTTTACAGGGATCACAAGATTACTTGTGATTCTTGTCCTGTTTGAAAAAGGAAGCAATATGTTCCAAACCTTCAAGAGGTGGGGAAGAAAAAGCTTTGAAATACCATTTCCAGCAAGCCAAAATTTGGGAAGCTCAGTTATTATTTAGATCTGTAATTTTTTTGGAAGGAGTCTGCCCCAAAACTTTTGTAGTCTTAGGAGGTGGAAATAATCAACGAGAAAGAAGCAAAGGTATTATTTGTGATGGAGCAGTGGTATGAAGTTTATTGCAAGATAGTAAAATGACTCCCGGAAAAGCTGGGAATTTTGTCTCTTGGAAGTTGTGACAACTAGATAAATAAATAAATAAACAAACAAACAAATAAATAAATTATAATCATGGCAAGGCCTCATATCTATATCTGTTTTGGATGAACCTTTCCAGTGCTCTGTTCCTAGTTAGACGTGGTTCTTTTTACACCTGAAAGCTAAGATGGAAAGTTCTTTAGGTTCCTAACAGGAAAGGTAAAGGGGGTTGCAGTCTCGTGTTCTTAGGGCCCTAAATTCACCTGGAATTCTGTACTAAGCATTCCTGTCCTTTAAATGACTGACACCCAAATCCATGGTAAATACAGAGCTATGATGGAGCCCTCATGTCTAAACTGGGATTGTGGGAGTTAGACCCTCCTTCAGAAAGTTGAAAGTAGCTTTATTAACATATAGTTCAAAATGCAATTCATCACACTGAGTTCCTGGACTCCTTGAGCCTCGACTGGTGAGTTTATTTTGCAAATATCCATACAATATTTTTCACATGAGTTGAATTCTTCTGTCTTTATTTTCCCTACTGATGTTTCCTCAAGTTGTTCTCCTTCCAGACAAAGTTTCTCCACTTTGGTTAAGTTGTTGCCTCTTCCTTCCTTCCAGTCCTTGGGTCTCTCTCTCCTTCTCCCAACATACTTTCCTCCACCTCCTCTTAGACCATTGCCTGCATTTTCCCACCCATATGTCTATCCCCTTTCTATCTTGCTTGGAGTGGGAGTCATACGCTCTGCCTACAGAAAGCTTGCTTCTATAAGGGCCACTTGACTTCAACCCCCATGAAAAAAAGAAAAGACCAATGTGTATAAAGCCTGCAGTTTACAGGATCTCCATAAGATTGCCTGAAAAGTTTTACATCCTCAAAGAGCCAACATTGCATCGGTTGCTCTCTATGGGGAAAATTCGCATTCTGCTTGGATAAAAGTCATGGCTTTCAAGTCCAATTTCCTTGAAAGCCAGGGTGAGGCTGGAGCTGGCAGCTTTGATTGACCCCATATAATGAGAGGAACTGTGAAATTTGGATTCAAAATTTGAAGCTGGTTTATTTCAGCTCTTATGATTCATGTCTTTGCCGTGCTAGTCTTGACAGATTAAGAGAATTACACACTCATGCTCCTCTTATTTACACGGACGAGTTGGTTTGTGATCCCCTGTAGAGTTCATTTCAAAACCCCCTTGTGCTTGGTGAAGGAAGAAACTTCAGTAACCATCAGCTGTGGCATTGATCCTTCAGAGAAATTAACCAACTGAACTGAGACTTACTGTGAAATCAGTGATGCTCAGCAGCCGTTAACTTCATTTGCAACTCACCAGTGTTAATGCATTTAAAATATTGATCCTTCCTAGTGTGCTTTGCAGCTCCGGCTCCCTTTTGGCATTGCTAACACAAAGGCAGCTCTTTCCAAAGCCGGGATGAGCAAACAAAACCCTTCGACCCCGAAAACAAACTCATTATTCAAAATGCTTGTCGGCTTGCTGCTGCAATTGAATTGATTGGGAAAGAAAGAGAAAAGAACTGTGGCAGATAAAAATCAGATTATTTCAGAGCATGGGAAAAGAACAGGCAGAGGAAGCATCCTGCTGTTTGAGGGGAAAAAATCTTCCCCCCCTCCCTGCTATCATTTCTTGTTTTATTACTTCATTATTGTGTGATTTTTAGCTTTTTGCATATATATAACGTGTGGGATTGAGGAGGAACACTGAGAGCTGGAGCTGTGCTGGCAACATCCCACAGCTTGGACTTTCATTGCTCAGCAAATCCAGAAGAACCACAGGGTTTGTCCAATAACCTTTCTAGTATTTGTGCAGGTGGTTTTGGGAAGGACATTACCCTTTTAACATCTCAGGCTCCTAAAGTAAAGGCTTAGCTTTCAATTGATTCTTGAACCAATCTAGCTTGACTTTTTTGCTTCTGCAGCAATAAATGAGCCTTCAAATGTAAAGTGCAGCTGAAAGCAGGGGAGCTGCTCTTTGCAGCTTGCTCCCTGTGTAGCCCTGTCTGTGCTTTCCACCGTTCTGTTCCCTGGGCTTTGCAGTGAGCTTGCTTACACTGTGCTTTCCCTTGCCCTATTTAAGTGCCTCTGCAGTGTGCTCATGGTGAATTAGGTTACTCTATAGAAAGTATACTGTGAATCCCCTTCTCTCAGTTCAGCTGTTCCCCCTTCCCATAGATGACGAGCTGAGTGCAGTCTGTCTTTCTCCAGTTTTTGGAAAGTGTCAACCACATCATGGGGGTCACTGCATAGCAGAATTGGCTCCTCCCTTGGACTACTCTTGGCACTCCAGAGTCTACTGGTTCTCCAGATTCTCCAGTGACCCCAAGCCTTCTCTACTTCCAACTCTTTAATTACTTTTAATTCTTCTACCCATATATCCTGTGCACTCCCAGGCTACAGTTCCTAGCAGTTATTGCACTCAGTTTATGACCTCTGTCTTTAAATATCAAATCTGGGCATTTTTAGATGCACACATCTCATTCTTTAAAATATGCAAGTGTCTTATCCTGACCTTCATTAGTGCTGTGACAGATTCCAGCCATCCTGCTTGTTAGTCTATTATTTAGCTGCTTGTCAGCTACACTCTGCAGCTCCCTGTTACTTCTGATGCAGAGATGCAATAATTAGGTGCCTTGTTTTGCAGGCATCTTTAGCATTGCTTGAACTTACTGATTCAATAACACAAGTTCAGCCAGGATGCAAACCGATCTGTTCCCTGCCATTCGTAGAGGCCCCATTATTTTTAGTGACATGGAATAGCTTGGGAGCTGTGGAAGGCTGAAGGGATGGATCTGTGGCTCAGACCCTGCTTTAAGACAGGCACAAAAGAGACGTGACACTTGCTTTCAACATACAGTGTCTGCTGGTCTCCATGAAGCACATGGCAGAGTTGCAAAATGTATCTGGCAAGAGCCAGGTAGTTCCTGATCCCTTTTCCAGCAATAATCTATAACGAGGCATCTTTAAGTCATATCTCTAAAATAGAGAGAGACACTCCCCAAGTGTTATGGAAAGGCTTCAGGAAGGACCTTTCTTCCTATTCTTCTGACTGTGCAAAAAAATCTGACTTTTTTTTTCTTTTCTTGAGTAATCTTGATGTTTACAGAAACTGTTGTCTGATAGGAAATCTTGTTCTTCTTGTCCCCTATTTTTTTTGTTTGTATCCTTCTACCTGTACACTGTACCTGTGTCTGGATATGTTGGGAATATATACAGTCAGGTATGTTGTAGTATACCTGTAATCTTACTTCATTATGGGTATGCCAACACTGTGATAGAATGGGGGCTCCAATATCTCTCTCAGGGTTGAATAAGTGGGCTGAGCAAACCAAGGATGGAAAAGCTCAATGGAGGAAGGAGGAGAGAGTGTTTCCTCCTGCTCCTTCTCCCTCCTCCTTGGAGAAAGATCCTGGCTGCTGAGAGTAAGTCTAAGGTTGTGCCCATGAGCCCAAATGGGCTATTAAAGCCCTCAATGCCTTTTTGCACTTTCTTGATGATTTTCCCTCCCCTGCCCAGTGTTATCAGACACGCTCCAACCCTGTCTGACCTTTAGAGGAAAGGGAGGCTACCGTGGTTGTGACCGTTCCTGAGCATCAGAGAAACAGAAGACCCAGTTGAAAGTGCACTTTGTGCTTGTGTGTTTTAGATACCGAGAGAACCAGCCTAATTTATTATGAAACAGAAGTTAGCTTTACATTTTCATAATTAGGGAGGATGCTAATGTTGCATGATTGGAAAATGTCACCCTGCACAACTAATTTGAGGCCTAATTGAAGTTCAGAATCATCTGCAGCTCCTCTAGCGATAACTTTTTTGCAAGGTGCTGCAGAAGTTGTTAGCAGAGAGTAATTTATCACTGTGTTTCTTAGCAGATAGGGGGATCTGGGATGAAACGACCAAAAAGAAGCAATACCAAAGCCCAGAGTCTCAGGCTGGTGGAACAAAGCACTCCATATAACCACAAATGGCAGGGTTAATTATCCCACGGCTGCTGCAGAGAACAAGACATTTCTCAGGCACTCTCTTCTGCAGAGTTGCTGAGAAAAGTTGGATTGGGCATGTCATTGTATCACAACACAGTATCACCAAGGTATGGATGGGCCTGCCCTTATCTAAAGCACACTGGGGATTGCTTTGTATCCTGAATACAAGAAGAGATGGGGACCACACAGAAGGCACACACACAGAACACTGCAAGAGTCGAATCTCCTCTTTGCCATCTACAAACTCGTGTTTCTGTGGGGAAAAGCCAAGTCTTGCTCTGGTTTCAGATGATACAACATCACTCACACTTGCACAGTCTTGCTTTAACAAAGAGAAGCGATGACTCTAACCCTTCTCTGACCTCCCAGGGTTATGAAATACTTTTAGACACCAGTCTCAGACCTACCAGTTATATTTACTTAGCTGTAAGTCTTTCCTGCTCTCTGACCATGTTATGGCTCTAGGGCAGCTTGCAGAAACCTCCCCAGGTGAGCTCAGAGAGGTGACATCCTGTCTAGACATGCCAGGTAGTAATAACCTGTGTGACTCAGTTTCCAATATGCATGACACTCAGGAGATGGCACCAGACAGAACAAAGGGGCAGTATCCAGAGTCCTGGAGCACCTCTCTGATGAAGACAAGATGAGAGAGTTGGGATTGTTCAGCCTGGAGAAGAAAAGGCTCCAAGGAGACCTTAGAGCACCTTCCAGCACCTGAAGGGGCTCCAGGAAAGCTGGAGAGGGACTTGTGACAAGGACATGGAGTGATAAGATGAGGGAGAACAGGTTCGAACTGACAGAGGGGAGATTGATATTGGACATTAGGAAGAAATTCTTTGGTGTGGTGAGACCATGGCCCAGGGTGCCCAGAGAAGCTGTGGCTGCCCCTGCCTGGCAGTGTTGAAGGCCAGGTTAGATGGGGCTTGGAGCAACCTGGTCTGGTAGGAGGTGTCCCTGCCCATGGCAGGGGGATTGGAAGTAGATGATCTTTAAAGTCCCTTCCAACCCAAACCATTCTATGATTCTATAACTTTGGCTCCTATGGAGACTCTGCTTCCCCAGCCAAACCACCATGAGGGAGAGGATGCTGTGGCTGTAAGCTGGATTCTCCTGTGTCCCCACCACATCCTCACCCATGCTCAGTCTATTGGGTGAGGAACACAAAAGAAGCTGTGAGATCTCATGCCATCCACCCGATCACCATCTGACTTCTCCATTCTGGAACTAGGACATCCCACCTGCTCTGGGGTGGCCCAGCAGTTTCTTGAGTCCTTGGGACCTCCAGGTACAACAGCTCTCCATAAGCCCCATCCTGGGGAGAAGCCCTGGGGTTTTGTGGGAGCTGTGATTTATTGCCTGACATAAACACACAGTGAAATTTAATGTCACACCCTCACAAACACACATGCATGCACTCAATTCTCTGTGTGGCTTCCTTCAAACCCCAAACATATTTAACATCTCGCTCCACACAGAATATATAGAGCATGTCTCATGCATGGGTGCTCTCTGAGAGATTTAACATACACATACACAGGGTTATAATGAAACACACACACACATCTCAGCTTAATGTCCCAGTGCCACCCAATGGGGAAATCACACCAGCTCTGTAAAGCCCTCTGCATTACATTACAGGAGAGTTAATTCACTGGAGGAAACAATAATCTGATTTCAGCTTTACAAGCCAACATTATTATTCTTTTCCTTTCTAGTCTTTCATGCTTAAACTGATCCGTTGTCATTCTTTGTCTCTCTCCATCTCCAGCCTGTATTGCTTTCAGTGCAGCCTGTCTCCATTTTATTTTCCACCTCTTAATATTCAATTTAATTTTAAAGCCTGTCCATGCTCCTTCCCTCCTTCCCCTTCTCCCCCTCCACTGCAAATCCCCTCCTCCCCAATGGCACGGCTTTCTTCCTGATTTCCTCCCTGTGATATCTCCTCCCTTTCTTCATTATCAGCATGTCAGATTAGGATCTGACAAGAAAGTAGAATCGACTGTTTGTCCGGATCTTTACAGCCTAAGCAGGATTAGTTACCCTGATATAAAGGACATTTTCATTTTTCTGTAACTGGAATACATCTAAAGATTCCCATCCATTAACCAAAGCTCTGGGCTTCTGACCTTTTCCACTGGGAAATGGGCAGTCCATTAAAAATTGCTCCTTGGTGCTGTAGATAACTCGGGGACTCTTTATGCATCATGAAGAGGAGACGGTGCTTGGACAGTGGACTGCCAAGAGGAAACATGGGGGGTGAAGTCCTAAGGCTTGCTGGGTGGAGATGCTTGGAGTGAGAGATGTCTGAGCCTACAGCAGTTTCCCCACAGACCACTCTCATTCCAGGGAATATTTTGCTGTTCAAAATCACCTGAGGAACACCAGCAAAACTCAGGCCACCACCATTCCCACACTGTTCCCTCCTGAGATGCCATAGAGAGATGCATGCTCTTATTTTGGGGAGCTGAGAGGTCACCTCAGTTGCAGGATCAAGGAGCTGCTCTGGACTTGGAGGAGGTAACTGATTAATGTGTTGAAATGATGAAGCTGATTTCCATAGAACAATATGGACTTCTGCAATGATAGCTGTTGGCCTTCAGATTTCTGAGCTGTAAAAATCCACCTGTTCAGTGTAATGGTACACTGGCTGGTTTATCCACAGAGCTTACACTAGGTAATGCT
Source organism: Aegotheles bennettii (assembly GCA_013398125.1). Taxonomy (NCBI): domain Eukaryota; kingdom Metazoa; phylum Chordata; class Aves; order Caprimulgiformes; family Aegothelidae; genus Aegotheles; species Aegotheles bennettii. The sequence goes on from VZRW01002938.1 coordinate 196,486, forward strand.
CCATTTCAAACCATCAACCTCTAAAATTGGAATAAGAGTGCTGGGGCTGGTAATGCAGAAGCTGAATAAAGGCAAAGATGGTTGATGTTTCCTCTTGGCTGGAAGGACTGAGTTAGTGAGGGCTCCTGGGCACCCAAAAGCAGGATGGACAACAGGATCACCAAGGTGAAGTGATGGGTTCCTCAAGGATTGAGGTGCACAGATCCTTGCTGACACCCTTGCTGTCCTGGTGAAGACCTAAGGGTTCATCACATGGGGAAATGAGGTGTGAACAACACCTATGATAGAAAAAACACAAGCTGGGAGCTGCTTGATTTTACTATCCAGTGCAGGGTTTACCTCCTGCTCCCTTTTGTATCTGAGCTAGACCATCAAATGCAGATACTTTAGGGATATCTTCTTCCTTGTCACACAGGGATTCTCCCAATACCTAGTTATCTGGACTGCCTAATGCAGGACACTATTTCTGGCTGTGGTCATTGGCAGAAGTTTCAAAGAAAAGTGGCAGTAAGCTCCAAGACAGAAAGGAAAAATAATTTGTTCCCCCATAATGAAGTACCCTCCTAATACCTAAGAGATTAATTTAAAGTCTGAAATGTAGGATGTTAGATCCCTCTTGAGAGTTTTTTTAACATTAGCTGTTACAACTTCAGATGTTCGGGTTATTGTTATAAATGTCCAAGCCATCTTTGGGTCTGGCTGAGTTCCTGGCCTCATTGACATCTCATGGAAATGAGTCCCTCAGTCTAATTACACTTTGGATGACAAGAGATTTCCTTTGCATCGATTATCTCTGTCTCATTCTTGTTGTATGAGACAGAGAGGAGAGCCTACCTCCCTCATTTCACGTACATCCTCTTGCCTGTGCCCTTTCCTCGCCTTCCTAATATGCCAAAGTATAATTTCATAGACTTTATTTACAGGAGATATTTCTCAGAAAGTTAATCCTTCTTACCCTTCCACAAAACGTCTCCTGTGTCCGTCTGTAGACATCGTGACCTTCCAAGTAAATTGTGGCTGCAGTGATTTATATGAGTGCAGTGTAAGATATTCTGTAACATTGACCAACTCCTTCATATGCCATAAGGATATGCCATAAGGATATGCCATAAGGAAGGAGCTGATCAGTAAGGATACGACATAAGATATGCAATACAGTGTCTGTTTTACATTTGGAACATGCTGTCTGTGGAGCTAGAACCTCTGCTAAGCTGCCTCTCTGGGTCACTTCTTGATATAATATAGTTAACTGGGAGGTCAATAAAGTTGGTAAGAAGTCTATGTATTTTTTTTCCACTATGTCTTATTCTGGGACAGCTGATTATTTGGCTACCTGGGGTCTCTGGAACAGACCCTGCTGTTGCTTGAGTTATTGGAAGGATCTGGGGAATGCTTAGGTTACTGAGTGGGGATGTGAATTTGCACTGGAGATACACCACAAAGGAATAAAGGTCAGGATTTGCTCTAGATAAGAGATCAAGCAGAAATAAGAATGAATGGGAATAAGCTCCTCAAGCGAAGATGGCAATAAATGCTTATTTGCCTCCTCTACAGGAGATGTTCTGAAATTCTTAGGGTAAGGATAGGTGAATATGGAATGTGAAGTATGTACAGAAAAAGGACAAATGAGTAAGACCATCTCAGGGATGCTTCAGTTGGCTTAACTTTGAAGGGAATCTCCCTTGTTCCTCACTCAAAATCAATGATCCTTCATGATCATGGGGCTCACCCAATGCTCAGTTACACTCCCCCAGCCAAGCCAGTCACAACAATTAGTCATGACTACTCTTCTTCCTGGCAGTCTGATCCAGAAGCTCTCCAGTCAGCCATTCAGAAAGCTGAGGATGGGCTGTGACAGCGCAACTCCCCCATGATCTGCATTTCTTTCCTTTAAACAAGATTTATTTTAAAGGAGCCGATTTGGCTTAAGCTGAATAGTGAGCTAAATAGGCTATAAGACACTATGAAGACAGGTCAAAGGGAGTTAAAAATTAAATGAAAAAAGAGAAATGCATGGGGTAGAGAGTGGAGCAGCATGAAGGGGGGAGCCAGGGTGAGCGTGTAAAACACATTGCTCATGTAAAAGGTGAAGTCTGCAGAAGCTGTTATTGTTCGTGTGATTTGCTCGCAATCAGGGCATAGAAGCAAGAAACAGAGCAATATTTTCCCCGTCTTGCATTAAAATGCCTATCATTTCTGTCTCAAGCTACTAATTTCAGAATCATTAGGGGAGAAATTGCCAAGGCACATTTGAGTGAATTGCTTTTCTGAGGCCAGCTCTCCAAAACTACAGGGTGAGGATGGCTTTTGCACCCTCTCTGATGGCCATGGGAGAGTGAGTCTCCACTCTCAGCCAGCAGATCCCACCGTGGAGGCCCTGTGAAACAACAGGAAACAGCAAGGCCTTAGTCCACAAAAGCTTGGAGTAACTAAGGAGAGGGGATTTCATGACTCCCAGTTAATGCTTTGTGCTTTCACCTTAGTTTTGGGGCTTATTCCTTCACCCTTGGGTTCACAGATGAGGCACATCTTGCTCTAGTAAGTATTGCCATGGCTTTGTTGACATGTCTTCATGTCCAGAAAAGGAAAGAAAGAGGTCAGGATCAGGGAAACAGCCTACCTAGGTCCATACAGGTGACAGGGTCAGAAGCAGCGTCTGTCACAAAGCAAAGCCCTTCTTTCCTACATGCTTCCTTCTCCAGTATTTATCGGGTAGCACTCAAAATCTGTGAGGTTTTTGATTCACATAACCTGAGCAAGGAGGTCAGTACTTACATCCTGGATTTGCGTACTGAGAAAGCGGAGCACAAGGAGTTCGACCATACAGGATTGTGGTTGCTATCATGTTGCCTTGGAAAAGTCCCCCTGGCACTAAATTAAGGCCAGTCTTTGGGTGTAATTCAGAGGGAGATCCAGAAAGCTTAAAGTTCAGAGCACTGAGGCAGGATCTGTCCCTGGTTCCCACCAAGATCAGTCCCATGCCTTATCCTTCAACTTTCTCCAAGATGGCAGGCAGTGTTCAGACTTTAAATACATTTAGAATCATAGAATTATTGAGGTTGGAAGAGACCTTCAAGGTCATCCAACCCAACCACCTACCTACATCACCACTAACCTACATCACCCAGAAACACCCAGGCCCTAAATAACCTGCCCCATAAAGCCTGTGGCAGATTCACACTCCAGTATAAAATCACAGAATCGGAGGACAGCTTGAGTTGGAAGGGACCTTTAAAGGTCATCTAGTTCTGCAGTGAGCAAGGACATCTTCAACTAGATCAGGTTGCTCAAAGCCCTGTCCAATCTGACCTTGAATGTTTCCAAGGGTGGGGCATCTCCCACCTCTCTGGGCAACCTGGACTAGTGTTTCACCACCCTCATTATAAAAAATTTCATTTTTACAACGTCTAGTATCCTATGATTTATTTTAAAACCCCAACACAAGCCCATCTACCACTTATAAAACAACAAATAAACATAACAACCCCTGACTCAACCCACTGCACCAGGGGTAAGATCTAGAAGTTTTACACCTCTATTTCCTTACAAACTACCAACTCAGGCAAACCCAAAGAGCTGGGTGAATTCTGATTGACCTGACACCTGCACTTATGGGTAAGATGCTCCCAGAGCAACTCAAGAGGAGATGAGACAGTGCCAGACCTATTTAAAGCAGTAGTTTTAAATTTAATTTCCTAACTGGGGGAGTTGGGGGAGGGATAGAAGGCAACAGCTGTCTCATTATACCACTGAGGGTTCCTTAAGTGAAAACTGAATAGATTAGTCATGGAGAAAATTAAGACAAGGTCTTTAAGCCATCAATAGATCCCAATTTGAGTGCAGGAGGGAAGGGAGTTGGTATTTTACTTCACTCTCACTGTCTAGGGTTTCAAATTTTATTTTTAAATGTGTCTTGAAGCCAGATGTGAAAGATTTACTTTTTTTTTTTTCTTTTTAAAAAATTTTCCAATCCAGCAGTGATTTTTCTCCATCAATCCCAAGGCTGATGTGTGGGGTTGGGGAAGCTTGTAGAAGTCTGCATTGCATTTTCAGTCGGTGATTTGAGTCTTCCTGCTTTTTCCTTTCAAGTAGAAAGCCAGGATCAGTTCTGCCCTCCACCAAGGGACTATAACCAGCAGGATGCAGCTTCAAGCTCCTGAGCACTTGTCTGTTGCCTGTTATCCTTGACCTAACTAATGTCTGCAGTTTCATCCTGTAGCTTCAACAGGAAGACCTGCAGGTGTCAGAGCAGATACTAGCATGGTTTTGGGGGCATTTTTGATGCTTTGGAGACTCCCCTGAGCACCTGCATCTCAACAAGAGTGCTCTGGGGAAGTGGGCTTTGTACAGTCAGAGCTTCTGACCACTGGTTTGAGGTGATGCTCCTCATGTCCTTCCTAGCACTGACTCTGCTCCAGGGTCCAGCCTGGTCTCCAACTCCTTTGCTGTCTCTATTTCACTCTTTCTTTGCTTTTCTGCTCTCTGTTGGCAGCTCCCTGAAGTATTTGACACAACAAGATGCAATGTGGTGGAGAGGGACCCCCAAATGGACCTTCACCAATTAAACTCAATTATTTGTCTGATTTTTTGATCAGATCAATTTCCAGCTTAGGGTGATCTAGTAGCTAAGGTATTTATTGATGGAGAGGATGTTGCGTGAGGATGTCAAGAGCTTTACTGAGGTTAAGCTGTCTTACATCTGCTGCTGCTCCCCTGACCCACAAGGATCATTACACTCATAGGAGGAAATTAGGTTGGTTGGACGTGATTTGTTCCTGGGAAATTGAGGCCGGATGCTACTTATCCCTTTGCTATTTTCTAGGTGCTAAGAGACAGATTGCTTGACTGTTTGTTCCAGGATGTTTCTGAGCATTGAAGTCAAGCTGATTTGTCCCTAATTCCCCAGACTCTTTTCTTTTTACTCTTTTTCAGGAGGATGATGTATTTGCTAGGTGATAATAGCTTTGCATTTCTACCAGATCTTATGGTTCACATGAGAGAGGGTTGCTCTGCAGTGCTGAAGGTCCCTCCTTCCCCGTGGGATGTGGGAGAGGAAGGGCAGACGGTCATATAAAGATACAGCGATTATGGTTCCCACATGGTAAAGCTAACTGGGGCAAGTCTGCCACAAGCTGAGGAGCTCTGCTTGGTATATTTTTCCTGTGGCTTTTCTAGAAAACATACTACTTGTTTGTGTGTTGAAATCAAACCAACCTGTTATTAGGAAAAGCTGTTACAAAAGGCTAGCTGGGAAATGAAAACGAGCACAATCCAACCCAAGCATCATTTTTTTTTCCCCAACCCAAGTATCATTTCTGTTGAGATTTTAATTATTTTTTTTTTTTAATAATGAGTCGTGGCATTGTTCTCTCCATGTGCTTGCATTGTTAGGACTCTGAAAACACAATTAGAGTATACATTGCTAATTTCATCTTGAAGGGTGCATTGTTGGGGAATTAAAAAATAAAGGCGGAGGGACCTTGTGTTCCTTGTTGTTGCTGCAAAAAATAGCAAGCAGGGTTCAGACAATATGCTGGGATGGCTCTTGTTTCCTGCCTTAGGAGAATGAACACGGCACAGAACAAAGCCTGAGCTGAACATTTCGTGGCCTACGCTCTGTTGACCAAAATGCAAGGGTCGCTGTATATGAATAGCACAAAACAAAGGAGATTTTAATTGCAAACATTGATCATACCCTTTGGTCTCTGGCACGGGTTGCTATGGCTTCATCACTCGGAAGGTTTGCTAGCTGCAACTTTACAAATATTTTTCAGGGGCCTCTGTCATGTGACCTTGTCAAAATGACAGAAAGTTGCTTTTTTTCCCCCCAAGTTATAAACAATCCAGGTTTTTTTTCCCTTTTTCTTTCTTAAGGTTGCAGCAAAGCCCTGTTAGCTGTGAAGCTGCTGCTGCTCCTCAGGCTAGAGTTTCACTCTCACATGACCAAGCTGCAGGAAACCAGAACTCCTGTATCCTTAGGCTAGAGAATAAGGCATTCTCTGACTTTTTCTCTGCTCACAAATTCTGTTTGGCTTGATACAGGTAGCAAAAGGTCTGTGTTGTGGCCTGGATATAGATCTGCTAGCTGGGAGCTCTCCTGGGAAACCAGAAGAGAGATTACATCTGCCTCTCGGAAAACCTCTGCAAATACCAGGCTGCAGAGCTGGAGGAGCTGCAGCCTCCTGCGAGCATTTATCTGAGAAGGGCAACGTGGTGCTCTGAACGAAGATGGCTAATGAGTAGCTCTGGGTCTACCGAGCACACTGCAAGACTGAGCTGGAAACAAAACAAGCCAGGGCCAGTTCTCTGATCCCAAGGCCAGCTGGCACAACGTGCCTTGCATCTGTGCTGCCATGCTCTCTTGTCCCCAGATCACAGTGACTTGGGCTGTGTTTTCTCTTGGGAATGACCCTGGCCTGGGATAGCTCCTGAGCTGTGCTTGAGTGTGGTTCAGGAAAGTGTTGTCTGGACATATCCAGCACTGTTGTGGGACCCATGCCAAGAGTTTGGCACTGTGGGTGGTGGTCAATACTTGGGGATAAACTAGGGAGAGTCAGCAGGTCATAAGCAATTGCATTGTGCATCAATTGTTTTGTATAAATGCTTCTTTTCTTCTTCTTCTTCTTTTCTTCTTCTTCTTCTTCTTCTTCTTCTTCTTCTTCTTCTTCTTCTTCCTCTTCTTCCTCTTCCTCTTCTTCCTCTTCTTCTTCTTCTTCTTCTCCCTCTTCTTCTTCTTCTTCGAGCAACCTGGTCTAGTGGGAGGTATCCCTGCCCATGGCAGGGGGGTTGAAACTAGGTGATTTTTAAGGTTCCTTTCAACACAAAACATTCTGTGATTCTATGAATATGGCCTGATGAAATGAGTCTGAGCTCAGTGTTGGCAAGGCAGAACTGTGCAGAGCTGTCAGACCGAGCAGGATACGTGCACTCCCAGTGTTTCCCCGTGTTCTCAGAGTTCCTCAGTGCACAAGCTCATTCCAGATATATAAATAAAGATTCAGGCTCTGACAAAGCAAAGGACAATTTGTAGATATCAAGCAGACATAAACAGAGTGCCTGGCTCCTGTTAACCCTTGACAGCTGCTTGTTGAGTGGCCCTGGTGACTTGTATATTGAGATCAGCCCTGATCTGTTTTGGGAAACTCAGCAGCTCTCCAGGGACTTCAGTGCCACCCTGGAGCTGTGGGTTAATGCCTGATGGTCTAAAAAAAAGGGAAAGTACAAATATTTCTGCAGGGACATAATTAATAATAAAATTTAAGAGGGGTTTACAGTCACTTACATAGAAATTTGCCAAATATCTGGGGTTTACCTCTGGTTTTAATTTAGTTTCTCGCTGTGCATTTGTGTGTGTGCAAGCACAAGTTTTGGCTGGGAGTTGCTGTTGCTGGAAAATCTTACCAGTGTTTGCAAGTTTCCAGCCCTTCAGGGACCATTTCACAGAATAACACCAGTTTCCTGCAAACATCTGAAGCCCTTGTTCAACTTACTCATTTGCCAACAAGTCCTTACGCCCAGTGCTTCTCACCCAGGCTGGGTCTTGGTAGTTCCCTCCACAGCACTTTCCTTCAGCTTTCTGGGCAGCTGAGCTGAGGAAGCTGAGCAGGTCTCTAACAACCAGTGAATTCAGGCAGGGAATTTAAGCTGCTTGCATCTAGGCTTCCTTTCCTGAAGAACCAGTAACACAGCAAAAAAATATCATCATCTTCCCCAACCAAAGCCAGCTTTGTAAAGGGGCTTTTAGCCCTTTGAGTGCCTGGAGACAATGGTACCTCATTCTACTGTTCCTATCCCAGTAAAATACTAAAGAGATCTTTTTTTTTTGCTTCAACAAACCTGCTAAAGGCTTTTTATTATGTTTGTCCTAATGCTGGCATAAATTCTCCCAAATTTATTTCAAATTTGCTCGAAAACCTCATTTGCCTAATTGTAATAATAAAACAACATCATATGCAGATGTCTTCCTCCTTTTTCAAACTCAATTTACTTTCAATTAGCAGTGATTCAGTGTTTGGCTTTTTAGGGGAGGCATAGAAGCTGGTGTTGGAGAGAAGGTATGTCTGGTGGCATCCTTCAGCTATTAGAAAACCATCACTTTTGAGCATAAACAATCCATTGCCCTGGTCTGGCTGTGTCAATCTGCGAGACACCAAATTCAGAGACTGTAACAACATGATCTGGGAGCCTGGGAAGAGCCAGGAGAGGAATATACTGTCTGAAGGGGTGTGTTATGGGCAGATGCTACCTACCAGTCCTGGGAAGGTCTGAACCTTTTGAACCGAGTGGCTCACTCATTTGGGAAATGCACCAACACAAAACAGGACATTGTTTTTGATAAGGAGACAGAAAATGGGGCATGTAGGGGTAGGACTAGGGTGACAGCTTCAAACCGAAAGAGGGGAGATGGGATATTAGGAAGAAGTTCTTTGCTATGAGGGTGGTGAGGCATAGACACATGTTGCTCAGAGAAGCTGTGGCTGCCCCTCCCTAGCAGTGTTGAAGGCCAGGTTGAATGGGGCTTGGAGAAACCTGGTCTGGTGTCCCTGCCCATGGCAAGTGGTTGGGACTGGAAAAGTTTTAAGGTCCTTTCCAACCCAAACCATTCTGTGATTCTATGAAAATCCAGAGAGGACTATGAGAAGGATATTACTCCAGTTTACCCTGCTTCAAAAAAGACTAAGAGACTTGCTCAGCTCTTTACTCCATTGATGACCTAGGGCTGAGCATCTCAGACAACAGCCAAGCCCTGCAGGCATTGGTTTGGAGAAAAGTTATTACACCAACTTCATTTACGAGGTGGTGACGCTGAGATACAGAGTAACTCAGACTCTGCTGGGATGCACAAAGTACGTAATTATACAGAGTCTGTGAAACAAGATCTTTCTCTCTGTATTGTGGTTACCAACAGGCTATAACTAAGCTCAAATCTTCTGCCTTGAGCTTGTGGAGAGCTGAGCTGTCTTCACCTGTTGCAGGACTCAGCTGTAGCATGATCTGAAGTCTCTTGAACCCAGGATGGAAGCCATGTAGCTGCAATAGACCTGAAAAAGGGTCATCCATGTTATTGATAGACACCTCTGAAAGACTGTGGGGCTGCACCTGAAAGCATCAGAGAAGCCCTATCATGGATGAGATACTGTCGTCTTCTCCCTCTAGGAGTAAATGATGCAGAGGTCTCTCAAAGTCATCAGCATTTTTCTGGTGTGTGTTTGTACAAGCAAGGCCAGATGAAGCTCAAAACAAGAACAGGAACGTGCAGTGAGAGCAAACCATTGGTGACCTTTCCCGGTGATAGCAGAGTTGTGTTGGTCATGATGTCCTGGCATATGGTTGAAATTCAAGCCCTTGTGCAGCCTTTGGCTATCATGAGTTGAGCTGAATGAGATGCTAATGAATTGTGATGAGCATCTGGAATTCAAGGAAATGGCTATAAATAATTCATATGGCTTGCTCAGGTTTGTAGGTTTCTCAGGTGGAATTGGTTGGTAAATCATTCACGGCTGATGAAAGGTGCTAGGTCAGTGTTTCTGGAGGAAGAGGCTGTGGTTTATACCTTGCAGCAGCAGTGACACAATCAGGCTGCCCAGAACTGTCACCTTCTCCTTCCAGTTTGTCACCCAAAGACTTCTCGGCTCTTGATCTTTTCCTGGAAGAGTATCCATTATTGCCAGCTGCCGCTGTGATGTTATAAGATGGTCAGCACTATATTGAGATCAGATTTGAGAAAAAATAATCCTTCCTTAAGTTGCTCGAGAGCCACCAGCTGTCATCTACTCATCCTACTATCTCTTCTGCTTCTGAGCATGTGTTGTTATCTAAGACAAGAGAGTTTCTTTCCCCCATGCCTTCTCTGTGACTTTGTCCTTCTCTCTCTGCTGGTGGAGAGGGAAGGAGCAGAATCTCCCAGCTCTGTAATGGAGATGACTCTTGTTATAATGCTGGAGGTCTGGTCTCTGTCTGGTGGTTTTAATTGCTTGGAAAAAATCTGATGGAGAGTTTGTGTGCCTTGGAGCTTGTCCATTTCTTTCAGGTGCATAAATTGATGTAACAGATGATTTCTCCCTCCCTTTGTGCTGCAGATGAACTGGGTAAATATATTCTCTCAGCCACTGCACAGGGTTGTAAAGCACCTTGTATCTGGGTCACTTCAAGGTTTCCAAGCCAAAGTATCTGGGTAGAATCCCAAGGTTTGCTGATGTGTGAGGGAGTAGATTAGAAATGGGAATTGCTTCACTTCGGGTTTAGATCTGTGAGATTTGGAGAAAGAAGAGAAGTGTGAATCTGCAGTCCCTCAGGAAAGACCTGCTGTTGACTCCAAGATCCTGGCTTCTGCCATGGGACTGGGAGGTTTCAGTGCCATCTGCCAAAGAGCAGAGGTATCCATGCCTGCTGGCTGGGTCACCACTGTGCGATTGTGCATGCACAAAATTCACAGAAAGACTGGGAGAGGGCCTGCATGCAAATTAGTGCAGGATTAGTGTTTTGAATGTAAGCATGAGGCTTTTCCTGAGTCTGGCAGATTAAAATTCAGAGACATTTCAGAGACTGTTGTTATGTTTGGGTTATAAACATTGAAGAGAAAATTTAAAATCAGTTCCATGCCACCTCTTTTAGACTCTCCCGTGACACAGGTCATTTCTGGAGGAAATTTAAATGCAATATTTAAGGCAAGATAGCTGGAGCTTCAGCAATAATGTCTCTTTTTTGCAATGTCCCTGGACAAAAAGGTTTGACTGAAAGAAGGTTGTAGTGAGGTGGAATTCAGTCTCTTCTGCCCTGCCCATAGTGAAAGAATGAGAAGAAACAGCCTCAAATTGCAGCAGGGGAGATTCAGGTTGGACATCAGGAAAAATTTCTTCCCTGTGAGGGTGATTGGGTGTGGGAATGGGTTGCCCAGGGAGGTGGTGAAGTCACCATCCCTGGAGGTGTTCAAGAGGCGTCTGAATGTGGCACTGGGTGTTGTGGGTGAGTGGTGATGTAGGTAGGGGTTGGACTGGGTGAGCTTGAAGGTCTCTTCCAACTTCAATGATTCTGTGATTCTATGACTTTTGCAACAATATAGGCAGGAAAGAAATGTTTAATGTCAGTATGGGAACTGCAATCTTGGTCTGTATTTGGGCTGCAAATTTGGTCCTTCTGACCTGAAATAAATAAAGTCTCTGCAGCTCATTCTTACGTTTTACAATCTCTTTCCTCTGAGGACACATAGAATTTAGGAAAAGGTACTGTGCAAGCTACCTTACCTGTAAGAATGGGGAATTTCTTTTACTGCATAAGTTATGTTGTCTATGGCAGGTCCACCATGCTTTTGCTCTGCACATGGCCCAGAGATGGAGAAACAGAAACTCACTTTCCAGTGAGTCCAAATGACAGCTTCTCTTGTAAATACCTTGGTGAGTAGTTGGGCAGCTTATGTTGTTACAGGTAAAATCATAGAATGATTTGGGTTGGAAGGGACCTTAAAGATCTTCTAGTTCTAATTCCCCTGCTGTGGGCAGGGACACTTCCCACTAGACCACATTGCTCCAAGCCATGTCCAACCTGGCTTTGAACACTTCCAGAGAGGTGGCATCCAGAATGTCCCTGAGTAACCTGTTCCAGTGTCTTACCACCCACACAGTAAAGAACTTCTTTTAAAATCCAGTCTAAATCTACCTTCCTGTAGTTTAAAACTGTTCTCCCTTACTTCTATCACTCCCTGCCCTTGGCACCAGTCCCTCTCCAGCTTTCCTGGAGCCCCTTCAGGCACTGGAAGGTGCTCTAATGTCTCCCCAGAGTCTTCTCTTCTCCAGGCTGAACACCCTTAACTCTCTCAGCCTGTCTCCAGAGCAGAGCTGCTTCAGCTCTCTGAGCATCTTGGTGGCCTCCTCTGCACTTGCTCCAACATCTCAATGTCCTTCTTATGCTGGGGACTCCAGAACTGGACACAGTACTCCAGGTGGGGTCTTATGAGAGTGGAGCAGAGAGGGAGAATCACGTCCCTTACCCTGCTGGTCACGCTGCTTTTGATACAACCCAGTAAAAGCAAATTAAGAGGAGTTAGGTTTGCTTGTTTGTTTTCAGATTGGTTTTTTTTTTTTTTTTTTTCTTTTAGATCTTTCCCCTCTTCTCAGCACTGATGGGACACATCTGGATTGTTTTGTTGAGGTCTGGACTTCCCAGTACAAGACAGAAAGAAGCATACCTGGAACAAGTCCAGCCAGGAGCCAAGAAGCACCGCTAGTATGAGGAGAGACTGAAAGATCTGGGACTGTGCAGCCTGGAGAAGAGAAGACTCAGGGGGATCTTCTCTGTTGCTGGAAAGGAACAAAGAAGAGAGAGCCAGAGTCTTCTGAGTGGTGCCCAGTGACAGGACAAGACACGATGTGCAAAACCTGAAGCACAGGAAATTCCATTTAAACATAAAAATACAAAACCTTTTTTATGGAGAAGGTGATCAAACACTGGTACAGGTTGTCCAGAGGGGTTGTGGAATTTCCATCCATGGAGTTATTAAAAACCCAACTGGACACATCCTTGAACAACTTGGTCTATCAGACTTTGCTTCAGCAGGGTTTGACTAGACTATCTGCTCAGGTGCCTCCACCCTCTGCCAGTTTGCAAAGAGCAAAGTTTACTCTATTCTGACTAAAGATTCTTCCATAGATCCCTAAGTAGAGAAGCATTTAATCTTTGGTAGGTATCTTGAGGTAAAATGGACATTAGCACCTCAGTTCTCAAGAGTATTTTGTGGCACAGTCATAAGAACTGATGAGAGCTACAATGCAGGAAGAGAGTGGAAGTGCTAAACTGGAAGATGTCACTTTCTAAGTTTGTCAAAATGCCTGCTGAGAGGAAGAACAGAACTAGCACAAACCACCTCCTCCTCCAACCAGATACCGAATGGAAAATTTGGCATGTTTTAGCTTTTTACTGATGTTTCCTGCAGGTTTACACAGCGTCTTCCAGTGGATGCAACTGCTCACTGACACTTTTCCCTACACATTTGAACCAACTTATCAAGCCAATTGCCAAGATCCAGCTATCACAGATAGACACAGACTGCAAGTGTGTTCGTGTTACCCTTAATACAAATCTGTGCTTCCTCATCAGGGAACTAAGGCTGGTCCACCAGCCATGACATCTACCTCAGCTTGACTCATCCCACTGAGCTACTGACTTCCCAGACAAGGAGAGAAGACAGATGTCCATTTAGCTTAGATAATCTCATTTTAGCTCTCAAAAAAAACCCAAACCCCAAACCCTAGAAACAAAGAAATAAACAAAAAAACAAACCCAAACCCTGGCTGCTTTCTCTGGTGTAAGAGCATCTCCTTTCACTGGTACCCTATGTTGCTGTGGTCTCCAAATTAAAGCTGATGGGAAAAAAGCCCTGTGCCTTAATCGTTTGGGTTTTTTTTTTTTAAATTGTGTATCTATATCCTGTGAACTTTTTGATTTTGTATCAATATCCAAACATTTTTTTTTCAAATCAAGTTTTTAGAGTCAAAAAGTATAATCCAGGCTGAACTGACCTTACTATTAAAATGATCATGTGTGGTATCTTTCTATTTCTGCTTTGATCATCTCTGTTTCCTTTGTGTTTTCATTCTAAGCCTCTTTTGTTCTACCTGATTTCTGATCTGATTCTTTTCCTCCATTTTCCATAAATGTTGACTGCAGACTGCTCTGCTAAACAATCAAATTTATAAACCAATATGTATTGTAATTACAACCTGAAGCTTATTTCCGGGATGTTATCTTTGCCCTGAGTCTGTGATGCTGGAAAATAATGAGCAGAGGTGAGTTAGGATGGCTTCCAAGAGAAACTGGGAGGATTGACACAGGGTGGCAACATTCAGCTGGCCAACAAGAATAGCACATAGGAAGACATCTTCGTAGGAAAGGTGGGTTTCATAGGCTTCATTGTCTTCTTCTGCTTCTCTAGACAGACACTTCTTCTACTTGTGAAAAATGGGGAACTGTAGAAGTAAGGGAAGAAGCATCCATTTGCAGCCTTCTGGTCAAGATGTTTTGGCATGAAAGCACCAGAGAGTCAGGATTAAAAGAATATTGTTCTTAGTTCTTCTACAACTTACTTTTTCTACTAGAATGTTTCAGACAGCTTCTTTGTGCCTAAGTTGTTCCTATCATGAAATAATAGTATTTATTTTTAGCACATTGTTTCCTTTGAGCTTGTGCAGTTGCTCCCAAATATATGTTCGTTATGCAAGCACCCTAAATTTCACAGCCATTGCCTCAGTGTGAGGCCTTGATGTGTGGATTGCAAAGAATGCAATTTGCATGCAGTCCTCCGGAGGGCGAGCATCCTCTTAAAGTAGTGCATTGTGTTGGCCTCTCGTTGGTTAGGCAGAGACTCTGGATAAGTCTGCTGTTGAGCTGCGAGCTTGCAAAATTCTCAGCAAGACCCAGGAGCTTTGTGTTTCTAGTCCTTAGCTGCTACTGCTCCATTAGTTCAATAACCCCAATCCTTTTGACTCTTTATGTGTGCTGATTTTGGCTGGGATAGAGTTAATTTTCTTCACAGTAGAATAATAGAATCATAGGATCCCAGACTGGTTTGAGTTGGAAGGGACCTTAAAGATCATTCAGTTCCAACCCCCAGCCATGGACAGGGACACCTTCCACCAGACCAGATTACTCCAAGTCTCATCCAACCAGGACTTGAACTCTTCCAGGGAGGGGACATTCACAACTTCTCTAGTGGCTAATACAGGGCTATGTTTTAGATTTGTGCAGGGAACTATTGATAAAGCAGAGCTGTTTTCATTATGGCTGAACAGAGTCAAGGCCTTCACTTTTGCTCACACCATCCCACCAGTGAGTAGGTTGGGGGTGCCCAAGAAGAAGTTGGGAAGGGACACAGCCTGGACAGCTGACCCCAAATGATTAAAGGGATATTCCATACCATATGGTGTCATATTCATCAGTAAGGATCTTGGTGGGGGTATTGTGGCTCAGAGACTGGCTGGGTATCAGTCAGTTGGTGGTGAGCAAATGTTTTTATTTGCCTCACTTGTCTTTCTTGGGTTTTATTTCTGTTTCTTTGTTATTTTCATTTTAATTACAAATGATGATGATGATGATGATGATGATGATGATGATGATGATATTACACTGTTTTTGTCTCAACCTATGAGTTTCCTCACTGTTACCCTTTGAATTCTCTTTCCCTGTCCTGCCAAGCGGGTAGTGAGCAAGTAGCTGTGTGGTGCTTAGTTGCTGGCTGGGGTCAAACCATGACAGATTGTGTCATGACTATTGACATCTTTGTGCCTTGTTTGCTGATGACTACCACAGGTTGATCTTGAAGGCCACGTCATCTGATGCAAGTTACAGGCATCCTTATGGCAGAGAGTAGAAGCCTAAACACCACCAAGAAGTGCAGAGGTTTTTAATTTTGTCTATTCCCCCAGCCCAGGACAGAATCCGTCCTATCTGGGGTTTTCTCATCAATGTACCTATAACCTAATTTCATTAACCTTCAATGAGAAGATCTCTGCACCTGTCAAAGGCACTTTCTTGAGCGGTAGATATTCTCCCAATATCTGCCCAGCACTACTCTCTTAGCCATTTAAGCTCATTATTCTGTCCTCCATGGAGATCCCCTATCAACAGTAGACATGGGGAGCAGCCTGTTGCCTTTGATTATCAAGGACCTTTTTTGCCTGTTTGAAGACCATTACCATAACACCTCTCAGTCTTATCTCCTTCATGCTAAGCAGCACTGACCTTCCCAGCAGGAGCTATTTTCTGGGCCTTTGCAGTCCTTTTCCAGACTCTACAGTTACCCCATGTTTTTTTTGGGAAAAGCACAGCTCTAGCTGAAGCCTTCCTCACACTGATTCAAGAGGAACAACTTCATCCCAAGAATTTCATCCCATGACTTGTAGACACTCGCCCTGTGATCTGTGAAAGCATTCAAACATCTTTCTGAAGCAATGCTGCCCTGTCCTGTATACATGCAACATATTGTCCCACCATACAGAATCATAGAATCGTCTTGGTTGGAAAAGAACTGTAAGATCATCAAGTCCAACTGCTAACCCAGTACTGCCAAAGCCACCACTAAACCATGTCCCTCAGCACCACATCTATACGGCTTTTAAACACTTCCAGGGATGGTGACTCCACCACTTCCCTGAGCAGCCTGTTCCAATGCTTGACAACCCTTTCAGTGAAGACATTTTTCCTAATATCCTGCCCTGTCCCTATTGACATTGTTTCTGCTTTCTTTTTCAGCCCATTTTCTCTGCTCCCTCTTTGCTCTCAGTTTTAACACCAGGACAGAGTGATATTGACTTTTAAAGCTGGCAGGGGTTGTAACAGTAACCAAGTGGATAATTGCAGCATAGAATAATAATTCATCTATCAGTTGATTGCAACTACTTTGAATATGAAGCAATCCCTCCTGATGTTTCACTCAGTGGATTGATCATAAGTGTTTTCCTGAAATACGTCTCACATTTGACAGCTGAGCTATTTTGAAGTAAGACATTTCCATGGTCCTCTTCCCAGAACTGCCCTGGACTCCAGTGTTTTCCAAACATCAATCTCTGCTTGTACGAAGTTTAAGCAAGGACTTTGTGGGCAGCCCTGAAATGTGCTTCCACTGGTTTGGTTGTGATGAGGGACCACTACTCAGTTCCTCTGAGTTGTTCCCTCTGCAGTGTGTCTTGTAGCAGAGGAAATTCAGCTCTTTACCTGCTGGATTGTCTATGTAAGTCCTGAACTTGGAGATTTCCTTTGCTTATGGATGTGCTCTGCAGTAGGTGTTTTGCATCTAGGTCTCCAATACTTGATCTTGTGTTCATCTAAGCAGATACCAGCGCAGAGCCACTAAGATGATGAAGGGAGTGGAACATCTCCCTTATGAGGAAAGGCTGAGGGAGCTGGGGCTCTTTAGCTTGGAGAAAAGGAGACTGAGGGGTGACCTCATCCATGGTTACAAATATGTAAAGGGTGAGGGGCAGGACGATGGAGCCAAGCTTTTGTCAGTAATGACCAATGATAGGACAAGGGGCAATGGTTTTAAACTGGAGCATAGGAGGTTCCATGTGAATCTCAGGAAGAACTTCTTTCCTGTGAGAGTGCCAGAGCACTGGACCAGGCTGCCCAGAGAGGTTGTGGAGTCTCCTTGGCTGGAGCCATTCAAACCCCGCCTGGATGCGTTCCTGTGTGATGGACTCTAGGTGACCCTGCTCTGGCAGGGGAGTTGGACTGGATGATCTTTCAAGGTCCCTTCCAACCCCTAGGATTCTGTGATTCTGTGATACAAGATCTAGCATTATTTTGTCTGGGACAATGTTACTCAGGGTGAATCCTGGTTTGTGCCACACTCTTCTCTGCACAATCAGTGGCAATACTATTTCTGGAAGCTTTTTCAGGAGATGGACTTAAGGAGCAATTGGTGCCCTTGATTATATGGTAAGGGAAACCTGGATTAATCATTAAATAAATTAATTACCACTATGTGTGAAATGAAAGGAAATGCATCTCAATGTAATGGCACATGGGTCAGGGCAATGCCCAGCACAAATACAGGCTGAGCAGAGAATGGATTGAGAACAGCCCCGAGGAGAAGGACTTGGGGCTGTTGGTTGATGTTAAAATCAACATGACCTGGCAACATGTGCTTGCAGCCCAGAAAGCCAAGTATGTCCTGGGCTGAATCAAAAGCAACATGACCAGCAGGTCAAGGATGGAGATTTTTCCCATCTGCTCCTCTCTGGTGAGACACACACACACACACGAAGTACTGGGTCCAGTTCTGGAGTCCCCAACATAAGAAGAACATCAAGCTGTTGGAGCAAGTCCAGAAGAAGGCTATAAAGCTGGTCAGAGGGCTGGAGCACCTCTCCTATGAAGACAGGCTGAGTTGGGGTTGTTCAGCCTGGAAAAGAGAAGGCTCCGAGGAGACCTTAGAGCACCTTCCAGAACCTGAAGGGGCTCCGGGAAAGCTGGAGAGGGACTTTGGACTAGGGCATGGAGTGATAGGATGAAGGGGGATGGCCCTGATTAGGGCTCCAAAGCTGTCATAGTAGGAGCCTGGTTTGAAGAACTCAAGAGATAGCA
Organism: Aegotheles bennettii; assembly: GCA_013398125.1. Classification (NCBI taxonomy): domain Eukaryota; kingdom Metazoa; phylum Chordata; class Aves; order Caprimulgiformes; family Aegothelidae; genus Aegotheles; species Aegotheles bennettii. The sequence goes on from VZRW01002938.1 coordinate 214,561, forward strand.
CCATGCAGCTATTCAGTGTCAGTGATGCAGCTGAGGCAACCAAGGCACGGAGCGTTGTGTGCCAGATGACATGTGAGGAAGGGAGTGATGGAGTGAGAACATATTCCAAGGACCCAGGGCCTCTTATACTGACTTGGGATGATTTTAAAAACAGTGTAATCCTGTACAGTTTTCAAAATAGGTTGAAATCACAGTCAGAATGAAACCAGGGTAACCTGTAAAAACAAGCAAACAAATTAACTCATAACAAATGAAATTTTGGAGTTCCCTACCCCCAGGATCGATGCAGGTTTCTTCAGCAGGAGGGCGGTAGGAAATAGCCAAATAAATAGGAACACAATCTTAAAATCATTTTGGAGGGGAAAAAATGAAGCTGCAGGCATAGAAACAGGAAAATTAATTGTGTTTTCTGATTAACAAACACAATTAAGGAAACAAAGCAAGAAAAACACTGCCAGCACTGGGGAAAGTTATTTTTATATTATTCTGATTACATGAGACGGTCAATGCTGGGTGACTGCTTTATTCAGATAGCTATTAGAGGGACAGAAGATAATACTACAAACTAATTATTACTGCAATCTGTAATTTCTCTGCAGGGAACCGGAACTGCTAGGGACCAGGGTGAGAGAAAGAAATAACCAATAACAACAACAACGAATACAAAATTGCAGGGACGAAGGAGGAAAGTGGAACCAATGGGGAAATTATTTTCATAAAGCAGAAGTGAAAGGACAGGAAAGTTGTTAAACTGATTTCATGGACTAACACTGGCAGGTCTTTTAAGGTCAAAACAAAGATTAAAAAGAGTCCTGTACAAGGGAAAACAAACAAATCTTATTGGCGTTCGGTGAAAATAATACATGTCAGGGTTATCAGCAGCTGCTAAGAACTATTGCTAGTATTTTCAGAGATTACATGGACCTTTTAAACTGTGAGGGAAGCAGAACAATACGGTCACTCCAGATAGGATTTGGATGATTAAACGTAGGCAGAAATAGCTGAGATGGTTGCCCTTGGATCCTTTTACAGACAGTGGGGACTACTATGGATCCTGCTTCTTCTGGGGTGAGGTCTATTTTAGAATGACAGGACCCTTTCTGGTGACTAAGCAAGGGTAGTTAGCTTTGCTGGGGAAATCTCAAGCCAAGAGAAATTACTCCTGTCCTCATTGGCTCTGTTGATATGGCTGTAAAAACTGGTTTTGCATCTTGACACAATTTACGTGCTGGAGTCACCCCAGAGTGATCTACTTGGGAACTCAGTGTGCTTCCAGAATTTAGGTTATCCACAGCAGTCACGTCTGGCCTAGCAGGTGCCATCAATCCCATCTACTCTTGTGGTGGGATTTCAAGAGGGTCTGCTGTCCCTTGAAGAGTCCCTGCTTTATATTCTTGCATAGGTAGACTCTGAGGAGACCTTCTTGCAGACTTTCAGCAATTAAAAGGAGCAGAGAAGAAAGATGGAGACACTTTTTAGCAGAGACTGTAGTGATAGGACAAGGTGTAATGGTTTTAAACTAAAAGAGGGGAGATTTAGGCTAGATATAAGGAATAAATTCTTTACAATGAGTGTGGTGTAACACTGGAGCAGTTGCCCAGAGAGGTGGCAGATGTCCCATCCCTGTAAGCTTTCAAGGTCAGGTTGGATGGGGCTCTGAGCAACCTGATGTAGTTGAAGATGTTCCTGCTTACTGCAGGGGGCTTGGGACTAGATGACCTTTAAAGGTCCTTTCCAACGTGAGCTATTCTATGATTCTGTAGGATGGTGGAGTTTGTGGGCAGGTTGAACCACTGTTGCCTCAGTGAGATTGGTAGAACTGCATCTCAAAAATTGCCTGTTTTCATCCTGTAAACCAGTTGTGGGGCAGGATTAAGTCAAGAACAACACTGATAAAAAGGATTTGGGGTTTTTTTCTGTTTAAAAATATGTCCTAGGAATATTTAAGAGAAAAACTTCCAGTAAGCAAATGCCTCACATTAATTTTGTTTCCTCCTACTCTCCAAATCAAAGCTGCTCTATGTCCATAAATGTAAATACTGGATGTCAAATCCATCATCCTCCTTTCTGGGCTCAGGATGAGGGAAGAGAGGACAAAGAACCAGAAGAGACCTTTAAGGCCAACGGCATCCTGGCCTGTATCAGACACGGTGTGACCAGCAGGAGTAGGGAGGTGATGGTGCCCCTGTACTCGGCACTGGTGAGACCACACCTTGAGTGCTGCGTCCAGTTCTGGGCACCGCAGGGTGGGAAGGACACTGAGGTGCTGGGGCGAGTCCAGGGAAGGGCAACGAGGCTGGTGAGAGGTCTGGAAAACAAACCTTATGGAGACCAGCTGAGGGAACTGGGGTTGTTGAGCCTGGAGAAGAGGAGACTGAGAGGAGACCTTATTGCCCTCTACAACTACCTAAAAGGAGGTTGTAGTGAGGCTGGTGTTGGTCTCTTCTCCCAAATTGCCAATGACAGGACGAGAGGAAATGGCCTCAAGTTCCATCAGGGGAAGTTTAGGTTGGAGATTAGGAAGAAGTTCTTTCCTGAGAGGGTGGTTGGGCACGGGAATGGGCTGCCCAGGGAGGTGGTGGAGTCACCGTCCCTGGGGGTGTTCAAAAAACGGGTTGATGAGGCACTTGAGGCCATGGTCTGATGGTCTCATGGTTAGGAATCTGATGGGATAAAGGTTGGACTTGATGACCCTGGAGGTCCCTTCCAACCATAATGATTCTATGATTCTATGGTTCTATGACCTAGTGGGTCAGCATATGGGTTCCAAACTCCTGCAAGCAGCCACAACATAAGACTGCTGTACCTCTTGGAAGCAGACACAGAGAAACAAGTTGCTTTCTTTGGTGTGATGCTGCGGCAGGCAATCATGTTGTCATTCTTTATGCTGCAACCATCCCTAGGGTCAAAGCTGTAACAGAAATGTGTTAAATCAATAAAGCAAAGAAGGCTTCCAGAACTTGATCTGTTAAAGGATGCATTGTGTTGATCTGTTGAAATTAGTTCCTGCTGCTGGGAGCTCTTGGTGTAAGGGGGAAAAGGGAAAGGAAGAGGTGGGTTGCATCTTTGCTGAAATGAAGAGAGAGGTATTCTGTGCCTCCCTAATCCTGCCAACGGGCCTTGGAGACAAGATAAATCTATCCACTTGGCAAGATGACCTAAAAAAACGGGACTTTTTACATTATAATTCCAAACTTCTCTCTTCTCCCCACCCTCTCTTTTCTCTTGAGATCTCTTCTGGGACGTGAGAGCAAGGGAAACCAATGGCTGTGGCAACCCATATTGCTGTAAAAATAGAAGCCTACACCTGATAACACCATGAGTGACCTCAGTTATAGGGTCTCAAACAGAATGTGCATGTGCCCCTTGGAATGCTTTACTCCCCCTCATACACAGTTTGGTTTACTGCTTGTAGTGTGGAAGATGAAAGTACCATAATGTGTGGGTGTTGATGCAGATTTGTGAGACGGGAAAACATTTTGAAGGGAAAAGACATATTGTTGAAGATGAGTGTGTCCTTTGCTGTGAATACCCATGGCTGACTTTTAGGGCTATCAACGAAGGATCCAAAGACTCGTCAATATGGAAGATCTCTGGGTATATATGGCAGGGAGCCAGCTCTCTCTAGGCAGCTCTCAATCTGTCCTTGCTGAGAGTCCTTTAAAGAGCTCTTGATGCTGGTCTTTGATGAGACAAACTGAGCTGTATTCCTTCTCACCATCACCAGATCAGTCATGCAAACATAAGTTTTTTGAGCGATTTTTGTTCCAGCTCTGTCTCCTGACTGTGGGATTCCTTGATCTTAGTTAATCTTTACTATGCATTGCCTTGGTCTCTGTGTAAGTTCCTGGAGTGGGAAACGCTCTCTGAGGAGTGAGGCAATGCAAGCTTGGCCATGGCTGATGGTTGGGGAACAGTTTTGACTATGTGGTGAAAGCCATGAATGGAGGAAAGACAAAACAACCACAGAACAAAGCATATTGGCTTGACAGTCTCCACCAGCACTCCACTGGCTATCAGGTACCTGAGACAAGTGCATGAAGTTTTCAAGTGCCTTCTCCATTCAGGGTCTTTGCTACTAAATGGAGTGACTGAACACTTGAAAACATGAACTTGTTCTTGCCACTGGTCATACCTTAAAACAGCAAGTCTTGTTGGCATGTGCATGTCCTGGAATTATGTGAGATTCCCCTATAGCACCCACCTACCAAAGCTTCCTAGAATGAGGTCAAGAACTGTTGAATGGTTTCTCCGAAGTCTCAGGGTGTTACCCAGGGCTCAGTACGGGGGCCAGTTCTCTTTAGTAGCTTCATCAATAATCCAGACAAGTGGATTGAGTGCACCCTCAGTAAATTTGCAGATGACACCCAGTTGGGTGGGAGTGTTGATTTAGTTGAGGGTAGGGAGGGTCTACAGAGGGACCTGGACATGCTGGATCAATGGGCCAAGGACAATTGTATGAGGGTCTACAAGGCCAAGTGCCGGGTGCTGCACTTGGGTCATAACAACTCCATGCAATGGTACAGGCTTGGGAAAGAGTGGCTGGAAACTGCCTGGTGGTAAAGGATGTGGGCGTGTTGGTCAACAGTGGCTGAATATGAACCAACAGTGTGCCCAGGTGGCCAAGATGGCCAACAGCATCCTGGCTTGTATCAGCAACAGTGTGGCCCAACTAGGGCAGGGATTATCCCCCTGTACTCAACACCAGTGAGGCTGCACCTCAAATCCTGGGTTCAGTTTCGGGTCCCTCACACTTTGCTTCATGGTTGAGACCACTGCCTCAGAAGATGTTCTCTGTCATCTCTAGGTAAAAGATGGCAAGTTGGATTTGTACTTTTTTTTAACAGTGCTTTGAAGCAGATTGGGTGTTGTGAGTGGATTTTGTGTCACAGATCAGAACCTTTGACTTGCATACTCAGGGAGGATTTACAGAACTGTGGAGATTCACTTCAGAAGAGAGTCTGTAAGTTTGAAGCCTTACATGGCCCTTACTCAAAGGTCACTATTTTAGAATTAAGTCTGAATAGTAGCCAACATTAGTTCCTCTCAGGCCTCTTGCTCTTCTTTTCTATTGTCTTTTTTCCTCTTTGTGTTATGCTTTTGCCTTTGCCACTATTTCTGTTATCTCCTTCACTGCTCTGATCTTCTCCTTCTGCACATGTTTTCACCAGGGATTACAGATGTTTATGATGCACCACTGACTTCAAGGGTTTGGTCATTTCTGACTGGTGATAGCCAGAAATTCAGATGTACTGAAATTTGCAAGAACCCTCCAAGGAGTCTTTACAGGCTTCATAGGTGACTCATTTGAGAGCTTCACTACAATAAGGGAGATTTCCAAAAATCAAATCTAACTAGTCATTGCTACAAATTAAGCTGACACTTTTTGCCCTTCCCTGACACAGAGGGAAAATAGTTAACCATTATTCTCTCCCTGACTGTCCTTTACAGGCTGGAGGACTTCCGTGTTCCCCTTATTTTCTTTCTAGATGAAGCAAACCAAGTTCTTCCTTCCTTTCCTCCTAGATCATGTTTTCTGAAGTGTTATAGTTTTCATTGAATCATAGAATAGAATCATAGAATCATCAAGGTTGGAAGAGACCTTCAAGATCATCCAGTCCAATCGCCTGCCTACATCACCACTAAACTGTATCACCCAGCTCCACATCCAGGGATGGTGACCCCACCACCTCCCTGGGCAACCCATTCCCACACCCAATCACCCTCCCAGGGAAGGAATTTTCCCTGATGTCCAACTTGAATCTCCCCTGCTGCAATTTCAGGCCGTTTCCTCTCGTCCTTTCCCTGTGGGCACGGAAGAAGAGACCGACCCCCCCCTCACCCCAACCTCCTCTCTGGGAGTTGTAGAGAGCCATAAGGTCCCCCCTGAGCCTCCTCTTCTCCAAACTGAACAACCCCAGCTCCCTCAGTCATTCCTCATAAAACATATTTTCCATTGCTCTGCTCTGAATGTTTTCTGAGGTGTCAACGTCTTTGTGGAAGTCATCAGGAAATACTAAAGAGACGAGACCCACACAGGACCTGGTAGGATCTGACTTTTAGAATTACCTTCTGTTATATAATAAACAATAATTTTTTACTCACTGAGCTGGGTATTAGACTCACGTTGGTTACTTGCTGTGCCATGGTTACATCTAGAACTCACTCTAGTGAAGGTACCAGAAAGTCTTACAGGATAGAATTCAAAGTGTTGGCTATCACACCTCCTGCTTTCCCTGAACCAGGGGACAGCTATGCTATGAAGCAGGAAAATGCACTGTCTGCATTCTTCATGGCACATCCATGTGGTTGCACATTAAATATGATTTAAAATCACATACATGTTTGGGGCATAGTTTCTATGTAACCTACAATAGTAATTTAGAAAGATCTTCCTTGAAGAAGAGGATGCCCTGTGGTTCCTGGGCATTGAAATTAGGCTGACTGGTCTTTAGCTTTTCTTCTTTCTTTCTAAGATGTTTGTCATGCTAACTGCCCTCCTGTCCTCTGGGAACTCACCTGCCATCCTTGAATTATTGAATGAAATGACTTAGCTGCTCAGAGCCACTTTCTTAAGCATTCGAGTTGATTCTGTGAGGTCCTGGTGGGTCAGATGCATCCGTGTTACCTCCACACTGCTTAATCTGATCTTCTCTCGAGGGGGTCTTTCTTCTACATCAGTTTTATAATTAATTGTATTAACTATCTGATCACAATCAACCTTTTTTTTTTTTTAAAAAAAAAAAGAAGATGGAAATCTCCTACTATCTATCTGAAAATATAGTCCACTTTTTGCCATCTCTGCATCACAGTTTATATTTTCCTTCCCAATAAAACAATGGGCTTGTCCTTCCCTTTGCCTTCCTCTTATTTTCAGTGATCTCCTGACCTTTCTTTTGTTGCAGTTAACTAACATTTATTCATTCTGTATGTTCATATTCTTTGATTTATTCCTTCACAGTTGGGCTTTTCCTTTATTTCTTCATTAAACTTGCAGCCTTCTTTCCATTTTATGTGTATTTTTTCTTTATTTTTTTTTGCAGCTCAAATATTCAGGGTCTTTAAACATTCCTGGTTAAACATTTTTGTCTCTTCCCTTGTTTTTTCCCTTTACACCAGGGTTTGCTGATATGTATTTGGTAGACTCCTTCAGCAAGAGTCAATATTTATTTCATTGCTACTGAGACTGTCTACTAAGGAAGCAGTATTATTTCACATTTGTTACTTGCTTTTTCAAGTCTGTTTCTATTTTGCTGTTCTTACTCCTTCACTTCTTTAAAGAAGTGACAGTTACTGCCACTGAGATAGCCTGGAAGAAATTACCTTTCACCTTTAGATTTTCAGCTTTTTTTTCCCCTATTGCTTTTTTTCCCCTTCTGAAATCAAATAAAAATGCCTCAAAATTTCATCTATCACTAGGTCACACGCTGCTGCATTCCTTCTCCAATAAATACTCAACCCATTTAAATCCCCTGGGTCTTACTCGGTCTTATCCTCTGGATGCCTACTCCAAGTGCCCAGAAAACATGATTCCTGCTTTCCTCTACTCCACAATTGCACTGGGGGATTCATTTGCTGTTATTTTTTTTTGCTCACTTGCCACCATGCTCCTTCAAAACTGATCTGAAATGGTCCTCATGTTACACTCAGCGTTTTGTTATGTGCAAAATGGAAAAGACCATGTGAAATAATAAATTATTATTAGCCAATCTAACTACAATGAAAAAGTTAATTAACTGACACTCATAAAACAAACTAATATAGATGAGTATCATTAATAATTAATAATATTAGCATTACAACTATTATACAAGAAAAAAATCCTAGTATCTACCCATTTTCTCTGGTGTGATGCTCGCTTTGCCAATGTCCCTCTGCATTCCAGGGTTGACAGGTTTAGTCTCACTTGAGGACAATCAGGGAGAGAGTTATAAGTTGTCACCACCCTGAGGTCTTCCCTGTCAGGAATGCGATGTCCATGATGGGTTTTCTTCCTCCTTATTCTTGGGTCCCACCCCGGGGCTGTATTCATCCCCCCTCTCCCCATCACCTGCTCCCTCCTCCCTGGTCCCCAACACCAGTGGCAGACGTGCCCAGTGCCCAGCCTGAGCACACAAAATTGGTGGTGTTTGCTGGGCACTACCTGCCTGGGGCAGCAGCTCTTGGCCATGTGGGATGTCCCCAGTGCAAGTCAGGCATGAGGCTCTTGGACCTGGGACACTTGTGATCAAAAATACATTCAGCTTATGACATGGCAAGCCCAAAGTCATCCTAAAACCCTGCAGTGTTCAGTCAGTGCAAGGCTGGGGGTCTTCTGCTATGGACAGCAGAAAGTCATATTTGCTGATCTCCACTCATTGAAGGTGATGTGCCAGCATCCAAAACAGGAGGGATGAAGCTGGATGAGAAATACTGCTGCTGAATCTTGTCCTCATCTGACTGTTCATAGAACCATAGAATAGTTTTGACTGGAAGGGACTTCTGAAGATCATCTAGTCCAACCTCCCTGCAGTAAGCAAGGACATCTTCAACTAGATCAGGTTGCTCAGAGCCCTGTTCAATCTGACCTTGAATGTTTCCAAGGGTGGGGCATCCACCACTTCTCTGGGCAACCTGGGCCAGTGTTTCATACCCTCATTGTAAAGAAATTCTTCCTTATATCTAGTCTGAATCTCCCCTCTTTCAGTTTAAACCCATCACCCCTTGTCCTGTTGTTACAGGCCCTGTTGAAAAGTGTGTCCCCATTTTTCTTAGAGGCCCACTTTAATTACTAAAAGGATGCAATAAGGTCTCCCTGAAACCTTCTCTTCTCCAGGCTGAACAAATCCAACTCTCTCAGTCTGTCCTCATAGCAGAGGTGTTCCAGGCCCCTGATCATTTTTGTGGCGCTCCTCTGGACTCTTTTCAATCGGTCTGTGTCTTTCCTGTGCTGAGGACTCCAGAGCTGGACAAATCTCACCAGAGTGGACTAGAGGGGCAGAACCATCTCCCTTGACTTGCTGTTTATGCTTCTTTTGATGCAGCCCAGAATACCATTGGCTTTCCAGGCTGCTTGTGCACATTGCCAGCTCATGTTGATCCTTCCATCTATCAACACACCCAAATCCTTCTTCTCAGGGCTGTTCCAAATCTCGTTATCCCCCAGCCTGTATAGATACCAAGAGTTGCCCCCATCCATGTGCAAGACCTTACACTTGGCCTTGTTAAACCTCATGAAGTTCACACAGGCTCACTTCTCAAGCTTGCCCAGGTCCTTCTGGATGGCATTGCCATCCCTCAGGTGTGTCAATGTTGTTGCCATGCTAGTGTGGCAAAAGTATAACCAAGACACACAGAGGTTTACTCACATGAGTGACTTCTGTCTGTCTTAGTGAGCTTCACCCATTCAGCCCAGGCAAAAACAAGGATCATTTGAAAGCTGTGAGTGATACTGCAAGAGTAGGGGATTGATGTGGAGGAGAGGAAAGCTGAGGGAGCTGGATGGTGGCTGCCTGCTTTTATAACAACAAGCTGCCCCATCCCACCACACCCATAGCATCTCAGAGCTTCTTCTGACCTCAGGGAAGCACTGCAGATGTCCTCCTGCTCTGCAGGTTTTGCATTCACCAGCAAGCAAAGCCCATCTGTGCAGTTCTGGACTCCTACTTTTACATTCGTTTGTCTGTAATGTCACACAGAGAAATGGTGTTTGCAAACAGAAGTTCAGGTAACTTTTACTCCCCTCCAGTACAAAAGCTGGCAGATAAGTAATTGCTGGAGGGAGGTATGTTCAGAGGGTTTTCAAGACTTTGATGCCCTGTGATTTGCAACTGTCTGTAGTTGAAACTTGCAGTCTCTTCTTTGCAGCACTATTCTTCAGGGGAAAGAAACCACTCGAAAGGCTCTTGCTGATTTCAGTGGGGTTTTGACCAGACTCTCAGTGAACTTTTAAATGACTTTAAAAGTGAACTAAAACTTCACTCATCCTCCTTTCCCCCATACAGTGGCTGATTGCTCCAAATTTTTCTAGCTCTCAGCTTACTGAAGAATTGAAGAAACTATGTCACCTTGTCTGACTCAATGTTGTCATTCCCTCATGTTTTTACTTCCCTACTAGTTATTTTGTAAGTCCGATGACAATATTTGCCATGTTAGTGAATACACCTTAGTGTTTGGGTGTGCTCCAATGAGTCCAATGGAATTCTGGATTCTGATCCTGCATGAAACCTGGGGCACTGCTGAAAGACAGATAAGAAATAATCATGGCACAAAATAGGTGACGTGACTGATTTTCCAGTTGTAAGCTGCTCTCTGTCTGGTCACTCAAAACTTTCTCCTATTCATGAAATGTGGCTGGCAGCACAAACTGGCTGAAATTGTTTTTGGCTTCCTCACTGTGTGTCTGAAGGCTTGAGGGTTGGGATTTTTCTATTTAATGGAAAAATGATAGATCACAAGGAAGGAACAGACTGGTATGAACATTTAGGGTCTTCTGACACTCTCCCCCTTACTCTACAATAGTCCCACCACCCACCAGAATAATTCAGCTGCAGGAGTAGCAGTGACATTAACTCTCTACTTCTTTGCAAATTAATTTTCCTTGCTCTGTCCTTGCTGATTGCTGTGTACAGGACAGTTGCTACATGTGTGTTGGTAGTACAAAGCACTGAACAACTAATGGAAAGGGAAAAGAAAAGGTGTTATTCAAAGATAAATCAAGATCTTGCCATCAGGGTGACTCCAGATGTAGTTCAGATGCATTAACTAGAGAGAAATCAGAAGTGTATTGCTCTGGGAAGCATAGATTTCAGTGTGCTGAACGGCACCCTAAGGTGAGGATGGTGGAAGTGGACCCCTTGGCCATGGAGAAATTGGGTGCAGAGAAACCTCAATAAAATTAAAATACTCAATCAGTTTGTGCTTCCAGGCATGAACAGCTGGACTCTGCTACACCACTGCTCCTCTAAAAGTCAGTGGCCAACACCAAACAGAGAGGCATTTGTAGGTACATATAAGGAATGATTCTCACCCTTATTTCAAGGAAGGTGAAAAGAGTAATTAAATCTTTTTATAGTGCAATAGCTGGAAGCAACAGAATCCACTACCCAAAGCAATGGCCCAACCAGCAGGTAGGCTGTGGAACTGAGACCCATGCAGTGAACACATGCTGTCTCCTCAACTTAGCTATTTGGGAATTAATTATCTTCAGTAATGACATGGATGGTGGGATCGAGTGCACTCTCAGCAAGTTTGCAGATGACACCAAGCTGAGTGGTGTGGTTGACATGCCTGAGGGACAGGTTGCCATCCAGAGGGACCTTGACAAGCTCAAGAAGTGGGCTTGTGTAAACTTCATGAGATTCAAAAGGCCGAGTGCAAAGTCTTGAACATGGGTCAGGGCAACCTCTGGTATCAATACAGGCTGGGGGATGAATGGATTGAGAACAGCCCTGAGACTGTGAAGGCATCTGAGCGTGACTGGCTGAGATGGAGATGTCTCTCTTCTAAACATACATACTAGCTTAAATAAACCCCAGCCATAGCTCTTGGACATATAGAAAGATGACCATGAAAAGCCATCCACAGGTACCTATCAAGAGGAAATGTTGAGGATAGAGGTCCCCCTGAAGCCCCATACATGTGGAGCTCAGAAACCCAGTGTGACTGCAGACACAATCTCTCCCCTGAGTGTGAAATACTTGAACAGAAGTCCTAACATCAGCAGAAACACAATTACACTAACGATCTTGTTAAAGGGAACTAAACTAGCTATATGGAGTAAAAAATAGTGTTAATTTCTAGCTTAATTGACACCTTAACACTACAATCATCCACATTATCTAAATTGCAAAGAAAAGTATAATTAATAACAGAATATACCTGATATGTCCCACTTTTTCTGTTGTGTTGCTCACACTGCCAGTATCCTTCTACTTCCCAGGGCTCACAGCTTTGGTCTCTTCAGGCACAATCAGGGAGAGGGTTACAAGAAGTCATTACAACCCTGAAGTCTTCCCTGGCAGGAGAAGATGTCCATGGTGAGGTTTCTTCCTCCTCACTCTTGGGTGATCTCAGGGGCATCTTCATCCCTCCTTTCCCCATCACATCCTCCTTTGTCCCCAGAGCCTTCTCCCCATCACCTCTTCCCTGGTCTCCCAAGCCTTCTCCCCTAGAAGAGCTGCACAATGCCCAGCCTGGGATAGGCTGCACGACTGCTGTCTCTCTCCTGTGATACTCAAATCCAGGGTTTGTGTTCTACTTTTGCCTTAAAACATTTGTGTCCACCTTTATCATATTCTAAAATGACACGAACTATCACAAACTTCAGCTTGAGGGTACTCAGGCTGAGGGGGGAGCTGCCTCTCATTGCTGTGGAGCTAAGAAACCTCAACCCCAGCAATTCATTGTCATTCATACTCTCTAGCTGCACCAGGAGGCAGGAGTTTGATTCAGATGAAGGAAGAACTGTGCTCTGGGTTCCCTCAGCAGAAGAGGGTCTCCCAAGCTATTGTATATTGTATTGTATAGATGGAGGGAAGAAGGAGCTGCTGTACTTTAAAATAAAGCAGCAACAGCTCTGTCTCTGTGAATGTAGAGTGTCTCAAGGTCACTTGGGACTGCTGATGGATAAAGGGATACCTGGGGTAGATAATCTAAAGAGCATGGGGATTTCTGGATAGGAGCTGCTCAGCTTTGCCAAGACCAAGGATCTTCTCTACATGCCTATAGGCAGAGCTTTAAGGGGAAAAAATAGTACCCATGTAACTCAGGAGCCTCTGGGATTAGGTGATGGATGAATGGGGATTTTCAGGATTGCTGTTTTAGAGTTAGGTGCCTGAATTCCCTATAAATCCCCCTGTAGGTTTGCAAACCCTTTGTGAATGCTCTCCGTAAATAGGATTGCAGCCAAGAAGCACCTGGCTTGTGTCAGTCATTTCTCTCCTCCAGAAATTAATCCCACCAAGGCATGAATCTTGACTAGTCTGTGGGTGCTGAGTCTCAAGCACTGTGTGCTCTCGGAGCAGGGTGATGGACCAGCTCTACTGCTACCTGGTTATTCCTCTTGCAAAGACCTTGCTGGATGCTGTGCCTCTCCTGCACTGAGGCAGGGACAAGGTAGGAAAAGAAGAGGTTTAAGCCTCTCAAGCTAAGAAAGGGAACTGATTCGTCCCATTGTAAGCCAGACAAGGGAGAAGAAAAATGAACCCTGGTTTCCCCACACCACCAGTTTCAGCATCTACCCCCAGTGCTGAGGGCTGTGCGGTACTTTGAGTCCTGCTTTGTACATCCTGGGAAACTGCTCAGCACAGCAGGTTGCTTCCATCACAAGGGAATCCTCAGTGCCAGTGAGATCCATACCTTCAGCTCACAGCATCAGTACTCAATACACAGGGGAAGATGAGGACAATGTCCCTGGTTCTCCCTTCCTGCCAAACAAAAGCAGGCAGAGATAAAGAAGAGTTAACCTCACACCAGGGTGGCTTTCCCAGTGTTCCCCAGCCCCAACACACCTTCTTTCCTTTACTATTTCTTTTTTGCAATTTACATTTTTCATTCATTTACACGTGATGTTAATCTTTCCTTAATCTCCAATTCCTTGGTGTGTGTGGGGGGGATGAATTCCATTTGTTTTTGTTCCACTCTATCAGACACAGCAGCTATAAGATTAAATGATAACTGTGGACCTAATAATAAAAATACAATATAATGTAATGAAAGTAATGTAGATCTAATCCTCTGTTTTATTGCATCCTGAGTGCCTTTGGTGCTATTATGTTTTCCTATGCCACTGTCTTTGACTTAGCTGCATCTTTTCAAGGAAGCAAAGGGATTTGTAAAGATTATAGTATTATTCTGTTGAGCACAGACTTGCTGTGGGGCACCTTTAATTACAAAATACTATCACTGCTTATGGGGATGTGTGTTTATATATGTGTGTGCTGGTGTGTGGTGTGCGAGGAAGATATTCCAAACACCCCAAAGCACCAACACCAGCTCAGACAGCCTTACCTGGGCAATGTTGCTGTCTGCTTCTTTATAGTCTATTTTTTATGCTGCTTCTTGCTTCAGTTCCACTCCCCCTCCCCTTCCTTTCTGCCTTGTCGTTTTTATTGTTTTAATCCTTGTTTGGGGAGAAACTTTAGAAGTGTTTAATGCAGGAATGCCTCTCTGTGAAACCTCCCTCTCTGGTTTCATCTGCAGCAGTGGCTGACCCTGCTATTTGGGTAGCAATGCTTTAGAGGTCTCCTAGGTGCAAGGTAGCAATGCCCTTTCTGACCTGTGCTGCCCTCACTGTCTCCCTCTCTGCCTGGATCATGCTGGGAATGGTACTCTGAATTCTGGAAGTCACTTCATCTCAAAGTTCCTAACAGCACAGCCAGCCCTTAATGGCAAGGACACTGCAGGCAGTTCAGAAGAGGTCTGGCATGGGGAAAAAGCTGACCTAAAATCTTTCATGGAGTCAGTGGCAGAGATTTCCCATAGCTGCAGGTTCAAGTATCCAGCTCTGATGGCCTCAGAGAGGAGAGGGAAGCAGCAGTTAAAGTTCCTGGTTTGTTGTCCCTGTGCTCATTTGCAGAGGTGCTTTGGGAAGGATCGGAGGATCAACATTACCCTGCAGCTGGGTTTAATCCTCTGATTAAATTAGGGACTGTGTGAAGCTTGTCTGAACCCAGAAAGATCTTGTACCCAATCTCCCCAGTCTGGGATCTCATGTGCCCCTTTTAAAAGTAGAGGTAACTTTCAGTTTTCTTCTTAGTTTCACAGTGCTCTGACAAAGCTTGCTCTCCTTTAGTCCTCTTGGCCCATGAAGGACTAATCCTATTTCTACCAACACAGATGCCAGAGAAGATCTTGAACATCAAGCAGAACAAAAACTCTGATTTCTTACACAAATCATCTGCGTAAGAATATAATTCAAACATAAAATATATTTTTATCCTGCATCAGGATGAAAGCAAAGCCTTTGAAATGTTCCCCAGAGAGGTATGCAAGAGAAAGGAAATGTTTTCTGCCCTAGACATCAAAGAACTCACCTGGGACATGAGATAGCTACAGTCAAGGCTGTCTTGGCTCAGGAAGGACCTGGACATGGATTTCTCACAGCATCAGAGCAGCCCCCTACCTCCAGCTGTCATCTCCTTTTGTTTGTAGAGAAGTCTTGGTTTGTGCAAACACGTGAGTACTCATTCAGAGGAAAGGATAAGTCAGCATCCTTGGAGCAAGAGCAGCTCCACCACCAGATCCCAGCCTGGAATTCAGACCTGTCACAGCTGTATTGTTATCAGTGGGATCCCACAATGGGATCAACTAACTTGGCACCCTGAATGGACTCAAGTCCAGATGTAGATATTCTAGACAGAACTTTGTTGGCTAAACGTAAATGTCCACCAACACTGGAGGTGCTCCAAGACACCTTCAACCACTTTTATCTGGTTTCCAAATGCTGCTTTAGAAGGTGACATCTCTCCAAGTCCTTGGCACACCTGCTAGGTCCACATCAAATATCTCAAGGCATCTCAGATGGCACCAGACACATGCTTAGGCATCTGAATCATCCTGTAGCATCTGCGGACATCAACACCTAAATCCAACTGTCTTAATCTACAAATTAATCTAATCCCTTCTGCCCCTATGAGCCAGACAGGACTTGAGAAACCATTTCAGTATCATGTTCATTACAAGCCCTCTGGTGCCAGGTGAACTTTTGACTCCTGCACACTAGTGTTTGCTGATGGAAAACCACATTGTGAGAAAATGCATCAACAACTTCTGAGAGTACATAACCTTCATCTCTGATTGACCATCCATGAGCAGCGAACATGTTGGAGGTTCTTCATCAGCCCCAACCCCTCTAGGATTCCTTTGACTAGTGGAGGCCGTGTGAAGGATGAATTATCTAAACTAGTCAGTGGAGTGAGGATAAACTCTCTCTCCTTGTTGAATACAGGAGATGTCCTCTATGACTGCATACAGATGTCTATAGGTAGTTGAGACAAATTGCATTCTGGGTATGGCTGTAGGCATTGGATAATTGTATAGCATCTCCATTCAAGACATGAAGGACAGTCTAAACCACCTCTTATCCCAGGTCAGTCTGGCTGCTTCTACCCAGTGTCCTGTAAATCATCAGATGGAGAGGGCACAGTTCAAACGGCCAAAGAGTTGTCCTAGAACATCTTCAGATATTTCTCCAGAAAATCATGGATTTCCAATAGGCCTAGTGTTGTAGATTAGAATCATAGAATCATAGAATCATTATGGTTGGAAGGGACCTCCAGGGTCATCAAGTCCAACCTTTATCCCATCAGATTCCTGACCATCAGACCATTAGACCATGGCCTCAAGTGCCTCATCAACCCATTTTTTGAACACCCCCAGGGATGATGACTCCATTAGTCCCATATGTGTATCTCAGGACAGTCAGGTGTCATTAGATCCCATAAAGCTTTGCAAACTTGAACTTGGTTCCTGCCACTACCTCAGTTTCCCCTCAATAAATGTCTGTGCTAAAGCTTTCCACCTTTATCTACCTCACCTGGGCAGTCTCTGAGCTTCCCCCAGAGGTGGATACCATCCAGCAAAGTGTTCAGTCACTTGAACAGAGGGAAAACAAATCCTGCAAGTTAGATCCAACTCCAGATTCCCTGTGATTTTAAGTACAGATACATATTGCTCTATCTCACATGAAAACCAATCCAGCAAGTGTAGCTGGGTGAACTAGCCATGCAGTTCAGCCTCTACCTTGCTCTCCTGACAATGATTCCTTCTCCTTCCTCTGGAGACCTCCACATTGTTAGTCTTCTACCTGTCAGTGGGATGCACATGCTACTTCATAGAATCATAAAATCACAGAACTGTTTGTGTTGGAAGGGACTTTGCCGCAACAACCCCATGCAAAGGTACAGGCTTGGGGAAGAGTGTTTGGAGAGCTACCTGACAGAAAAGGATCTGGGAGTGCAGGTAGACATCTGGCTGGATATGAGCCAGCAGTGTGCCCACGTAGCCAAGAAGGTCAACAGTATCCTGGCCTGTATTGATCCTTCAAGGTCCCTTCCAACCCTAGAATTCTGTGATTCTGTGATTCTGTGATTCTGTATCAGAAATAGTGTGGCCAGCAGGACTAGGGAGAAGATTGTCCCTCTGTGCTCGGCACTGGTGGGGCTGCACCTAAAATACTGTGTCCAGTTCTGGGCCCCTCATTACAAGAAGGACATTGAGATGCTGGAGCGTGTCCAGAGAAGGGAACAGAGCTGGGCAAGGGTCTGGAGCACAGAGCTGATGGGGGACAGCTCAGGGAGCTGGGGATGTTCGGCCTGGAGGAGACAAGGCTGAGGGGAGACCTTCTCACTCTCTACAACTCCCTGAAAGGAGGTTGGAGCCAGCAGGGACAGTCTCTTCTCCCAAGTGATGAATGATAGGACAAGAGGGAATGTCCTCAAGTTGCACCAGGGGAAGTTCAGGCTGGATATTAGGAAAAACTTTTATACGGAAAGGGTGGTCAGGCATTGGAACAGGATCCCCAGGGAAGTGGTGGAGTCACCATCCCTGGAGGTGTTTAAAGAACATTTGGATGTCACCCTTGGGGACGTGGTTTAGTGGTGGACTCGACAGTCCTGGGTTGATGGTTGGGCTCAATGATCTTGAATGTCTTTTCCAACCAGAGTGACTCTATGATCCTATGATTCTGTGATTTTAAGATCATTTAGCTCCAACCCCCCTACCACGGGCAGGGGTACCTCCCATTAGACCAGGTAGCTCCAAGATCCATCCAGTCTGGCCTTCAACACTTCCAGGGTGGGGCAGCCACAGCTTCTCTGGGCACCCTGGGCCAATGTCTCACCACCCTCACAGCAAAGACTTTCTTCCTAAGATCCAATGTAAATCTCCCCTCTCTCAGCTTGAATCTCTTTCCTGTCACTACTACAGCACCGGGGAGGGCAGTGCTAACATGATTCACAGGAATGCATCTGCTAGGACATGACCTCCAGCCTGTCGGGTGCAAAGCTCAATCCCTGCTCTTTGAACTGTGGAGCACTTGGAGAATGCAGATCGGAACTGCTGAAGATTGTGGAGACAGTCTCTAGAGGGAGACATTATCATACCAATTTCTGCAAGGCATTGCCTTCTGAGGAGTCGTATGTGTCGGAGCACCAGGGACCAGCACCCACAAGGTCAGATTTGGAGTCTAACCATTCAGACTGGTCTTCCATCCACTGCGCCTACCTTATTGTGTCTAACTTCTTTTTCCAGCATACTCTTTTTCCATCTTAATCTTTTTGTAGTAGACAAAAAGTGCATTAAGGGACTACACTCAAACAGAAAATTCTCTCAACAGTGGTTCCTTCATTCAGATAGTGACTATAACCTGCAAGTTGGACTAGAAGATCATCCTGAACCTATTCTGCTTGATAGAGAGTGATTAAATGTTGCTGTGATGCCTGGAGCTGCACGTTGTACATTTAGACTGCTGAGCTGAAAGGCATAAAGGAAGGGAACCAGTTATCCATGGTTCTTTGCCAACACTGCCATATTCCTGCAAATGTCAGTCTCATCTCTCATTTCTGTTCTGCAGAAAGGAAACTGAGGCACTGTGCAATTGTGTGCTTTTCTTCAGGCATCACGACAAGGCCCTGTCAAAGACCAGATGGAAATAAAGGTCTGTGGGCTCCTACTGCTTCACCTCTACCTTTGAACATGGTAAACCAAGCCCTCTGCACGACCTGAAAGCAGGATTTAGTAGGAATTCATCTATGTTCAAGACTGCTGGAACAAATACTCTCCAGGTGCAAAGTTTTGGGTAACTGTGAAGAATGGGAATTACTGACACAACAATCACTCAGGGAACAGTTTTCACTTTCTCCTCTCCCCTTCTGCAGAGCAATACATGCCCACACAGGGGAAGAGCTTCTTAAACACACAAGTCACTTTCCCTGTAGTAACATTCTGAGTGATTCTCATATCAGTCAAACACTTGAATCTTGGTGTCACTTGTCCTGATCTGTGCTACTCTCTGTCTCCAATCTGCTATCAAAACATAAGGAGGCACTGAAGCAGAAGGTGCAAGACCCTGGATTGCTGTAATTTTTAGGTGAACTGAGTCAGGTGCTATGCAATCATAAACCTCCATCATGTGTCTAACTGTGCTTTGTGGTTATCTTCTTTATAAATGTAGCAAAAGAGAAAAAGTCTATGTTCTACTTGAGTGTAGAGCAGTTCTAGCAACAAAAAATAGCTGGATTGGTTGACTTTCAGAGGTTTTTGGGGAACATATACATAAAAGAATAAAATTGACATTGTTGATGGAAAATAATTCTGTTACCTCTTACAAAAAAGTTATTCCAGAGGTAAATGGTGATGCTGGATATCTCAGTCCCTCACAGGCAGGGTGTGGTGTGCAGGCTGAGGCAGAAACATGCTCACTGACAAATATCTGTGCTCTTGGGATTAGAGACACGTGTGAGAGAGAATCCCATCCAAATATCTGCTCAATGTTCATGTGGGTCAAATCAAGCAAGTCAAATATCGGGTATTATTGTGGCAGGAACAGAGGAGGAAAGATGTAAGATTTTTGCCTCAGGATATGTCCAGGTTCTGGATACTGTGTGCAGTTCTGGGCTCATCCCATATGGGAGAGAAGTGAATGGGAAATAGATCAGGGTAGAGTAAACAAGGGTGATCAGGAATCTCAAGTGACTCCTGGAAAAGTAATAATTGTTTCTGGTTTTGCTAGGAACAGGACACAGCTTCCGAGACCCTGAAGCACTCTGATCCTTCTGAGGTTCTTAAGGTTTTTTGTAGTCTGTGTTTTGTTGCCTAAGCAATAAAAAAAGCCCATGCTTTTCCAGGGGTACATATTTCTGATTTGTTTCTGTCCCCATTTCTGCCAGCTATGTTCAACAGGATGCAGATTTCTCAAAGACGCAGTATTCCTACAAATTTAATGGCATGAAACAGCCAGGTAAGGGACAGATACACCTTTCAGTGTCTTCCTAATGGAAAGGCAGTAGTACCACCTTAGTTACTATTAGGAGATAACTCATGTCACCCTGTGACCCCAAAAGAATGGGTGCATTTGTGTAATTGATGCTTGACCACTGACATTGACAGCATAGATGTAACCTTGCCTTTCCCTCTGCGAAAACTCCATCCCAGGTCAGATACCTGGACTTGTTTAGATCTTCAGGCATCTAAGCAGGAAAAGCTGTCCCCTGCAAAAGCTGATTTCACTGACTCTGCAGTTCATGGAAGGATCTGTCAGATGTGTTTCTTACTCTATCCTATATTGAAAGACAGTGCTTGTGTTAGACCCCATAACGTGCACCTGTGAGATACTTCTGCCTGGACCTGTATATATAATTACAATAAAACAACTCTGTAAGCTTCTGGACAGATGAAAGCACAAAATAAAAGCTATTATGTAGGTATAGTTACAGTAAAAAAATATTCAATGCATACATAGGGTGTAATGTCATGGTGTACACAGGAAAAGGGCTGGAGAAAACTACCCTTTGCATTTCCTGCTCTTGTGTAAAATGCAGAAGGACCCTTAATGCCCACAGAGTGGTTTGGTTTCTGTCTTACGTCTCATTTGAAAAGCCCTCTTACAAAATTAGCCACCTATTACCAGTGGCTAATTGACATCTAAAAGACATCAGGATTACAGTTAGAGCTAAAAGTCAATTAATGGCTCCAAGCTTTGCTCCAGACGGTGTTAAAGTGCAGGAACAACCATCATCCCAGCAGTATGCTGATTTGTTCCAGGTCCCCAGGCCATTGCTGACTGCTCCCTCCCCTCTTCCCCGACAGTATCAATCATTATGATTGATGCTAAATGGCTGTGGTTTCCTAATATTGACAGGTTTCCCCTGGACTTTCAGGGGATTTCTCCCTCCAGCAGGGACCTCCTGCTGCAGTTTCAACAAAAACTCATGGCTGAAGCCAGCAGAAGGCTTTGCTGAGGATTAGACACTTCAGTCCTCAGGTTTACAGTATTCAAAAGTTGCACTGAGGCACTCATAGCACTCAGCCTGGAGGTCAGAGTGGCATGGGAAAGCCAGTCTAGGGAGGCAGTTGGTTGCTTCAGCTTGTTCTGGTTAATATGACCAGCATGAAACTGCAAGGAGAAAGCAGATTATCTGGAAAAACTTGGATATCAGCACTGCTTTGTGTAGCAATATAACAGAAAAGAGAAACCTTTAAATAAGAGCAGGAAGACTTCTTGATGTTGTTGCCAGACTGTTTACCCCTGCACGTTGCTTCCTATGTCATGGCATCTTTCTGAGGAGGGCAGGAAAAGATGCAGAGAGACACCAGAAATCTGGGGGACAGAAGGAAATTCTGCCTTTTGTTTTTTTTTAATAAGCCAAATCATTTCACCACACTGTTGTGCTCAGTTCTCCAGGGACTGGCTCAGACCAAGCGTTGTCAGCATCTCAGAAAGTGAAAACTCCAGCCAAATCTTTCCCAGTGGTGGGACCACTGGGATGTGCTGCTCCCATGTGGATTCTCAGGTGGCTTGTGAAGAGGTAAACTCATTTTGCAAGCTTTCCCTCAGAACAAAGTAGACTTGTGTCCTTTACTTGGCTGCCAGTCACCTCTGAACTTGTTGGAATTCCACCTTCCTGATGCCATCAACTCTGCATCAGATGTGGCAGGAACTGGTCAGAATCAAAGAAGCAATTGTTGAAAGTTAGGGGGGATCATACAAGTAGACATATACATAAATATACAGAAAGATTTCCTAAGTCCTGTTACAAACATGCAGGTTGTTGTTTTCCCATTACAATTTGAGTTCATTTCCCTTTGGCAATCATCTGAGAGTGCAACCATGGACCTCTAAAGCAAAGTGCTGCTCAGTTATGAGCAGGATTTTCTCTGGTTAGAGCATTCTTCCCCAGTATTGCAAAGCCTTGGAGAAATCCAAATGATTTTGGATTTGTGTCTGGAGACAGGGATACACATAAGGATGAATGGGAAGTGGTCTCAGTTAGGTCCACTCTAGGAGAATAAACCAGGTTTGACTCAGGCTGGAGCATGGTCTTGACACCTTTTTGGGATGTGGTAGCGCTCCTACACAGTGCCCAAGACTGGTCATGGGGTGAGTATGGCTGAAGGACTGTCCCTTTAAATATGTCCAACCTATCTTTGGGGTAATGGCATTTAGCTGCAGAAATCTGAGGCCATGTAACCCCAGTAGGTCACAAGGCTGGAGAATGGAGGCTGCTGAAGACATGTGTGAAGATCCCAGTGACAAAAAGCAGGAAACTTCTGGCTCACTATGAAAAGGGGGAGGGGGGAATTTCTGGGGAAGGGAATGCTGTATGGATTTGTAGCCTCCTCAGCACATTCCTAGAAGCTGAGAAGCTCCCCTCACAGAGCAGACCAGGTGATGCCAGTCTTAGGGAGGTTCTTGCGGAACAACCTTACCCAGGATTGAGGTCAGAAAACGGCTTGACTCCCCTGACACCAGTTCATGTTGAAGTGCTACCTGCTTTAGTAAGGGAAGCCCCTACAAATACCACTGATTATAAGGAGTTTCTCTAAGCATAAGCACTTAATGCCATTTGAGACTCCCTGTGGTGCCCAGCTCATCCCCATGGGACCAGCAGATATGACACTGGATCCACTGGTGATCTGAGCCCTTCAGAAACAAAGTCTGAAGGCAAGTGGAATTATTTCTGAGCATCTCAAATGACAAAGACGTTTGACTCACATGGAGACACTTGTAAGTAGAAACCTAAATTCAGGTGCTTCCATCAGTGGGGTGAGTCAAATCCCTCCTTTAGAGAGTGGGAATAGACACCGTCATTCAGAGGTGGCTGTTATCAAGTAATATGAACTCCAGAATAATGCAAGAGTGGCCACATTGGCTCAAACTGATGGACTTTTTACCCCAGTATTGTCTCTCCAGTCATGACAAACAGAGGTAAATGTGAAGAACAGGGCACATTAGAGTGCCCACTCTGCAGGTTTAGCCCTTCTTCTGAAGTGGCTTATGAGCCAGTATTGAATTATAACTCCTGAAGCCCAGATAAACTTACTTTTCCTCCTTACAGTCATTGTTCTCATGTTTTGCACTAAAGGCTAGCACCCTTTTTTTTCCACAGCACCTTAAAAATCGTGTACACTGAGTCCCTTATCTGCTCTGCACTGGCACATGCATTGCAGGGGCAGTGCTGTCACTTCTCTGTAAGACCAGAGTAAAGGTCAGACCTATCACATTTCGTGATGACAATGAGTTGACTTCTTTGTAGGTTATACCACTGTGATGCACCCCAGCATTTCTGTTCTGGTTGCAATTTTGTAATTGAAATTATATGGTCACCAGGTGTTCAAAAGCTGTCCCTTTCATGTTCTTCAAGGTCTTTTTCTCCATCAAGATGCACATGCCTAGAATCCCTGCGGCTTGACTCTGGTCAGAGGAAGGACACAAACTGTGGTCCTTGTTTTTCTTTTCTGTAAAGGTAAATGAAGATAAACAAATCAATAAGCAGTGGCAGCTGGTGAGCTGCCTTCACCCAGATGATGCAGTTACGTCTGTGCGTTATTAAAAACAAAACAAAAGGAAACACAAACAGCATCAGTGAAGAAATCCAACACAAACAAACACACAAAAAGCCAAATTTCTGGTTTGCATCTTTTCGACTGGGGAAGCCACCACTCAGATTGATAGGACTTGAAATTTGGTCGGTCACGGATGAAGAAGAATTTTAAATGGGATCAATTTGTTGTTTTCCTCTGAAAGACAGTCTCTGTTCTTAGAACAACTTGTCTGATGGAGAAGAAAAATAAACTCAGTGTGAGAAGTCTCCTATGAAAAAGTTACCAAGGAAGCATTTGGAGTGGGAATTTGGGTTCAGGTGCATGTTTATTTTTCTGTCATTATGGGGCTTGGACCATCTTTTTTGCATTAGGCTTGTACAGGACCTAATATAATGGAGGGTGATGAAATTATCTGCAAAATACAGAGAAAGCAGTAAGATTGCTTCAATATGACACTTCTTCACAAAGTGATGGTAGTGTGATTCACATCAGCTGCCTCTGGCCATCACTATTTTATCTGTGGTGGTTTCCCCTAATAAGAGCAGAGCTGAGGACAGGATCAGACTGCATTACAGCAGGCTTACATGTCACTTCTGCTTGGGAGAAAGTACACTGCAATAGCTATCATTAATAATTAGTGTTATTAATCTAATTATTATCATCACTCTTTCAAATGTCCCAAAACATTTGAAAAGGCTGACATTAAAAATGTGTTCTGGATTCTGCTGGTGTGAATTGAGAGATGACTTCTTTGCCATTTCTAGCTGTGTATCTATGCAATGAGAACAGCCTTAAACTTAGGGAACCACAGTAATAACTTCACTGTTCAGGCTGTTTTTAGTTTTGTTTCTCAATAAAACAAGAATTAATTTCCTTTTTAAAGCACTAGGGTCAAAGGACATTTTTATTTGCCAATATATTTATGGGGGAGAAGCTAGAAAGAAATTTATCCAGTGTTGAGTTTTAAAGTACTTACAAAATAAGTCCTTTTCATACTACTGAAGAAATTGGAGTGACTCTAATTTTAGGCCAGCCTAGTTGTGAGCACAGTTTTTCTGAACAGGGCAGATTTTGATGGCTCTTCTCCATGTGAGGGTTCCTGAATGTTGGAAATGCTGGATGGTCATGTAGTGACTGTGGTAGACAGGAATTTGGATTTAGATCCTTTTCCTACTGTCTGTGGGACTTGGCTGTATTTTGTGTTGGTTCCCTTGGGATGTATTTTTTTCTGAGGGTGAATGCATTTCAAATGGGCTGTGGCATGCCAGAAGGCTTAGAAATAGAGACAAACTATCTGTTGGAGGTAAATTTGGTTTCAGTTGGAAACGTTGTTTGTAAAATTAGGAGTTCTTTCAAGAGAAAAGTAATAATTTCACTCTGAAAGATGGCAATCACCACCCCCAGCCCCCCCCTCCCCCCAGTTTCCCATTGTAGATGGTGCTGGGCAGTGAACAAAGGACAAGACCCAGCTGGGACCCCTCACCTCCCTCCTCCCCAGCATTCCCTTGTCATCTAGGAGGGTCACTTAAATCTGACATGACTTCTTAGTGAATTATCTCATCATTACCAATAATCCTATTTGCTAGATGGGGCTGCCTCAGGAATAGCCCCCCATGGACTATTTCCCCATCTCTGTCTCTTCCATGTATCTTCTCTTAATGACAAGCACTCCATTTGTAGCTCGCTTGCACATCAGCCTGATGGATGCCACGTGCAAATTGATTGCCAGCTGAGGTCACGTCATCCTCTTCGCCACCAAATGAGAGGATTGCATCGTTTTCCAGATGATGTACTGGGTTGCTTTTCTTCCCTCTGATGTTGGACATTTAGGCTGAGCTTAAATGTTGACAGGTCATGGGTCTGGACTGGTGTGTTAGGTTGAGTGGCTAGTAACTCTGTTTGGCTAATTCTGCACCTCTGCCCAAACCTGACTTACAATCACGGGCTACATCTATTTTAGCAGATGCAATGTCCAGGCACTGGAATGGTCCCCAACTTCACTACCCCTTGAGTATCTGCCTATTCGATGTCTGGAGTAGGCTATTTAGCATGACTCAAAAATCAGGGAGCATGCCAAAATTCAGATGGTGCTTTGAGAGACCTGGTTTAGTGAGAGGTGTCCCTGCCCAAGACAGGGGGTTGGAATGAGACAATCTTTAAGGTCCCTTCCAACCCAAACCATTCTATGGTTCTATGATAATTGAACTATGAGGATAACCAAGGCAGGAGGCTGCGGTCCATTCCTGAATAAACAGAGCCAGACACATTGTCATAGCTGTTGAAAAGCTCGTGAGTGGCACAGTGGGAGTTTAACTCACAATCACACTCCTGAGATTAATCTTAGAAACAGAAGCCATGTCCAGCCAGGGAAGAGCTAGACATGTTCGTAGCAACATGAGGATGTGTCCATATTGTGGTCACTGCTCTGGCTACAGGCTGGTAGGGACAAGCACACTCTTGCTTTAAATTAACCGGGTACTCCAGTCACAACAGCATGTATTCAGCTTCCTGTTTTGCAGCTTATGCCAAGATTCATGCTGTTGAAGATAGATTGCCACTTGAAAATTTAAAGAACATAGAAAAAACCCTATTTCAGACTCACAGGGTAGAAAATACCTGCATTCCTGCATTGGGATGTGTAGCAGCACTGAAGGGGGTGGTGGCACATACACACCATGTCTACAAGTGTGCAAGCTCTCTAATTAACTCTTTTGAGGGTCCCTGAGAGACACAAAATCCCCCTACAATAATGGAACTGGTTCAATATTTAATTGGACACTAATAATTAAAATATATCTTCTTGCAGCCTGAACCAACAACGCTCACGTTACCTGCCATTTTAATTGCTAAGCCCCACTGATTGCTTCATTTCCATGGTCCTTGCTTGGTGAAAGGCAGCAGTGCTGGTGTGGAATATAGCAAAGTTGTGAGATTTTTGAGCAAAGATGCCTTTGCAGCTCACGGGAACAGGCATCCACCACTACTTGGGTTTACTCCTGGAGTTTTTCAGCCTTTTTCTCTACACTTTGTATCTAAAGAATAACTGATGTGAAAGATAAGGGAGCCCTTTGCTGTACCACAAAGAGAAGAGCAAACAGATCTTCTGCTGGTGTAACCTTTACTTAACAGACTAAGAGTTTAGGAGCCTGGATAGAGCTTTTTATTTTTGTTACTGCTGTTGTTGTTGTAGTTTATCTCGTTGCTTGGTTTTGTTTTGTTTTAGCAGCAACTGGAGAGCTGCTTATATGGCATTTTCAGATCAACATGCGTAACGAGTCCAGTTTCAGACTTCAGATTTCAGGCCAGTGAGTTGAAGAAATCAAATTCTATTTCTAAGGTGGAAGCCAAGCAGGGAGATTTTTGCGCAGGTATTGGTATGAACATTTGGGGGAGGATTGAAACACTTAGAAGGAGGGGACACAAAGACTCAGATGTGAAAACTTAGTGTCTGAGGGCTCTTGTAAAATCAGTGAGAGCTGGACTAGCCTTGTTGCTGTTTGTCTGAGAGAGCTGGAATGCTGTGTGATTTATTATTATTATTATTATTATTATTATTGTCCTATTTGAAATTAATGTAATATTTAGCTAGAGGAAAACCAAGAGAATATGCTGCTCCGTTAGTCTACTGTGTCAATAACGAACCTAGAGATCAATAACAAGAGAATTCACTGCACCCTAGCAGACAAGGTTGTTTAATCTGACTAACCCTAAGAGATTTTTTTCTTCCCTTCTACCCATGTTATCTTAGTGCAAAGGTTACAAGAGCTTTTAAGCTGGCAGAATTGTTGCTTGGAAAGACACAGGCAAGTTTAGGACCCTGTCCAGCAAAAAGCCGTGCCATGCGCTCAGCTTCTCAAAGGCTCTGCCCAGACTGCTGTCTCTCCAGAAGCTGATTTTTATGGATTTTCTCACAATCCCACAGAGACTTTGATCTGTCCCTGCTTTGCGTAACCCTGCTACAATGTTTGGGGCTAGGCTAAGCAGAAACTTAACTCCTTCCTCCCAGGAGATCCTCTGACCATTCTTACAAGCCCCTTAGGATACCCTTCTTCAGTCTGCATTGCATGATGTGCTGCTGTCTTTCATTGATCCTTTAAAGCCAGGAGCTGTGCAATGTGCCCCATAAAACTGAGATAGGGATGGCAGGTCTGCAGCTGACTCTGTAGACATAATTTTTTTCATCTGAACAGATTGTCCAGAGGAGTAGTGGATGCCCCTCCCTGGAAGTGTTCAAGACCAGGCTGAACTGGGCTTGGAGCAACTTGGTCTAGTGGGAGGTGTCCCTGCCCGTGACAAGGGGTTTGGGACTGGATGACCTTTAAGGCCCCTTCCAACCCAAACCATTCCGTGATTCTATGACCTGGCTTTGAAAGTTTGCAGCCTCTATTCCCAAATCACCAGAGAATGAGCCCTGATATTGTTCTGAATCACCACTGTCCTCTTGGGTGGCCATTAGACAGGAATGGGGATTTGTCACAGAACTGGGCTGTTGAGTCTGTGTTTTCCCTAATTTTTTTCCTTGGCAAGGACACTGGTGATGATCACTAAGGCTTTCTGTCCTGCTTCAGACTCATCTACTTCCCAGCCCTTTACACAAAGAGAGATACCTGCTTTGCATCTGCTGTGCTGTTGTCATGATGAGCTTTCTAGAGGAGTTGCTGCATTAGGTCATGTCAAATTATCTTGGACCTGCCTAGCAAGGAATAAAGGATGGGTTTTGACAGGAGCTTTCAGAAGAGACTGGATAGATCAACCAACATGACTGGACATCTTTCTATTAATCATCAGGCAAGACAGATCTATCTGTAGTGATGGGAATAACCCAAGTAACACTGTTCACTAAGTGTGACAGATACTGTCATGACTTCTCCTCTTAGATCTTCCAGCTCTGAGGAGCAGCCCCTTTCCACTCTACAAGTGTCCACACAGCTGCCACTTTGCTCCATCACATGCACATTTCATGCTGTCTTGGTGGGTGGAGACCCATCCAGTTTGTTCTTTTCCTGTTTTTATGCATTTTTACCTGACTCTTAGTTAAAAATCAGCTCGAGCTGACCATCTGCCAAGCTCCACATGTGCATTCTGTTTTGGGTTTTTAATGCACACAAGGGCAACTTTGCAGAGGGAGGCTTTGGGAACCACCTAAGTGAATTTGAGAAGCGAAAATCTACTTTGCAATTTCTTCCCCTTCTTTCCTTCATTCCCCTCTTCGTTTGTCCTTGACTCACTCAGCTCCTCCGTCACCAGTGTGCTGTCTGGCCAGGGCATGTTGCCAGCAATCCCTTGCCAGCCTTGAATAATAAATACCAGCTAAGTGATGGACTAATGCCAGGGTGAACTGCTCAGAAATATTCCCTCTAGGTCTCAGATCAATAACACTTAGCTCTTGTTCTGTGATTGAAGACAGGCAAAAAACCACATCATCTCCCTAGGAGCACAGGAGGAGCCTGCAAAGAAACCCATTTGCCCCCCCTCAGGTCCCCAGGCATTCACATGTGCTTTAAAGAGCAGACCTCAGGTGTATGTTTTCTGCCTAGAAATATTTAGCTAGGACATGATATGCTGGCCAGAGGATGGCTGATACCAGGGCCTGGGCTGTGGATAGAAAGATGTCAGAGGAAATATACTGATGAATTGAATTGAGAGACTCATCTCCATCAACACGACCAGGGTATCTGGCTGGCATTGGTGCAGGTGATGAGCACCTTGGATCCATCTAGAATCTCCAGCCCAGCTTCTCATTGGGACATAGCTAAAAGGTATCAGGACTGGAAAGGACAGCATCCTTTTGGTTCAGCAACATTGGCCAGGAGATGGATTTCTCTCAGTTATCAAGGGGGTGTAGCCCTCACCACAGTTAGCACCATTCAATATTTAACATTCTCTTGACCATGTGAGTTGGAGCACGGCTGTCCAAACTGGGTCTCTGCCAGTGGCAGACTTGGTATGGATTTATAGTTCTATAGCAAAATTCCCAAATGAGATTTTGGCATCTTGGTTTGCTCCTGCTCTTTCACAGATGCAGCATCTCCTTCCAGCCTCTAGTCCCTCTGCCACCTCATCTGCTCTGCAGGCTGTGGTGAATCCAGCATCACGTACCTCCTTGACACTGACTTAGAGTTTAACATGCCAGGCAGATCTCTGAGATCTGCTGGTTTTTAAATGACTCAAGTGCTGGAAAAGAATACATTGCTCTTCCTGACAGGTTAATTGAAAAAGCCCATGTTCCTGAGTCACAGTGAGAAGCAAGGCTGCTTGAAATGTCTGGGCTTGAGGGATGGATGTTGGGCAGTGCCAGGAGGAAGGTGGCAGCCCAGGCCAAAATCAGAGTTTTACATCTCAGCACTTCTAATTCTCCTTTCCAGAGGGAGGGTGAAGTTCTTCAATGCCCTTTCCACAATCTTGGGAAGACTTGTTCCTCAAAAGGAAGATAAATCCTCCTCCTCTGCCACTTAGCTGTTGGTTCAAGGTTTATATAATCTTTGATGTTGGCTGAAATGGCATTGAGGCCCATATTGATGGAGTTCAACAGGAAACTGAAGATGCAGAGTAATAATATCCCTGAGGAATTCTAGCACTTTTAGTGCAGGAGTTAGAAACATACGGGAGACAACCACACAGAGGCTCTGGAGACACCAGAGGGCTGAGAACCTGACTATTGGTCACAGACGAGCAAGCTAAGGTGTTTTAAGAGGTGAAGTTATAAATATTTTCTTCAAGTATGCTAACTCAGTTGTTCCAGTTCACCCAGCCATGCACCCAGCTATTTGGGCTGCAGTAACACTGAAGATCTGGAGTCAAAAAAGGGGACCCCATGATGCTAGGTTCTCTGTCAGTCTAAATAGGATAATCCCATCCACATGCAGCATCTGATGGAAAAGCCTATCCTTTCTGTGGGGTTGCTTTCAAGTGTTTCAATTTTATTTTAATGCTTCTCTACTGGGCCAGAGCATCCTGTTGTATTCTACTGAAAATCTGAATCCCTGGAACACTCTGATGAATGACCAGGATGTATATGCACCAGAATCATCTCCTGGCTGGAGACAGAGCCATTCTCTTGTACTTCCAAGAGACAAGAGTCAGTGGAGATGCATGTTGCATTCTTCACATGTCTGAAATAAATCTCAGGAATCAGTGGTGAAGGAGTAATGTAAATTCATTTCCTTTGGACTGTTTAATACTATTTTCCTCATCTAATCCTTCTTAATTCAGGGCTTTTCCAAAAACCTTTGGGTGTTACAGAGAACCAACATGAAGGGGATCTTGAAGTGAAGGCCTTGGCTAAAAGACACATCAGCGGTGGTCTTGTGCAGCAGGGACACAGAGTTGGGGGCAGAAGTTCTGGTAATGAGACTGTTATGTGTAGACACGGCCATGAGCAGCTGAGGGAAACATTTTACAATTGGGTATTTCATAGAATCATAGAATAGTTTGAGTTGGAAAAGACCTTTAAAGTTCATCTAGTCCAACCCCGTACAATGACCAGAGACATCTTCAACTAGATCATGTTGCTCAGAGCCCCGTTCAACCTGACCCTGAATGTTTCCAAGGATCGGGCATCTACCACCTCTCTGGGCAACCTGTGCCAGTGTCTCACCACCTTCATCTCAAAAAATTTCTTCCTTATAACCAGTTTGTTTCTCCCCTCTATTAGTTTAAAACCATCACTCCTTGTCCTATTGCTACAAGCCCTGCTCAAAAGTTTGTCCCCATCTTTCTTGTAGACCTCCTTTAACTATTGAAAGGCTGCAATAAGGTCTCAGAGACTTTCCTTCTCAAGGCTTGGTAAGGTTCAGGTGTCCTGGGAGCATTAAGCTCCTATACACAATAGAACCCCAGAGTGCATAGGAATAAAGGCCAACAGTGAAGTGGGGTGAGGTGAGGTGAGGTGGGCCAAGGTGTCACTCCAGCATACTGAGCTGTCATCTTCTCCACAGACCCATCTTCTCTTCACTGTGGCAGACAGTTTCATAATGTCCTTTGGTTGGTCCTAGCAGATACTGGTGAAGGTGTAAAATAATTTGTGGCTTGCCCAGTTACACCCAGCCCCTGACTACATTACAAAGGGGAAATTTTGGTCATATGGCATTATGGAGACAAAAATCAAATTATTGAGGCTTCTCAAAAGTGTGCTGACATCTTTAGCTGTTATTGCCAAGAAAGCAGTGGTTGTGTAGCAAATAAATGAGTGGCTTTCACATCCACCCATGGATGAACTTTTTCTTGCCCACACTAGCAGTGAGCAAGTGTAATTCCCTGCATTTATCCTTGTCTACACCTCTGTCTGGGGAAGATGTCTTGTATTAGAATGTCTTGTATTAAAAAAAAATGCTGGATAAATTCCTCTTTAGTGTGTCATCCTCACAGCCCTTGGATTAGGACTACCACAGAGAAAGGAATTGTCTGCAGAGAAAAGTGGGACTCATGTAAAACTGGAAACAGACCTTCTTTTATTAAAACCTAGCAGGATGCACTTGAATTTGCTCCACTCATTTCAGACCTTTCCAAATGCCTTTACCTGATATGGCAGCACATGAAGTGTTGTCCCTGTAAAGATTCTCTCCCACTTCAGTGTTTCAGCTCTTAGCTGGAGTGGCCATAGGAGATGAAAGTAGAGACAGGAACAGCCTCTTCTCCTTGTTTGCAGGGATTTATTTTTCACCTTGTCTTCAGGCAGAGGTGACTCCCCTGCAGACATCACCTGTCCCAGTGATTTGCATCTGTATGTCTTACCTGGGAGATGTAACCTCAGGGTCTGCTCCTCACCAGGCACGGGCAGCAGGGAGAGACGGGAGAAAATGTGAGCTCTGTTTATTTAACATGTAGAAGCAAGGACAGGGATTATAAGGGTTTAAGATGCAACAAAAGGTGAATGCTAAATTGACACATTGATTGACTTAGAATAGAAGTTGTCTGAGGAGGATTAGCAATGCAAGGGCACCAGCACTGCGGGGAAGGAAACTGGATGGCAACAAGAAGCTCCTGTGTCTTGCAAAGGAGCTTCAACCTTGCACAGAAATAGGCAATATCTAGCAGCTTATGAAGCCAGCCAGCATCAGCATGGGGACATGCATGAGCCAGAGGTTTCATGTGGCAATCTGTGTGGGAAATAAGTGACAAAGGGTCAGAGAGGAGAGAGAGGCATGGCATGTATGAGACACGAGTAAAAAGTAAGGTTTGGATCTCTGTCTACATGCTATGTATCAAGAAGCCAAAGATGCTAGGGGAACTATGGAGTGGAGGGAAGCTACAGATGGGGAGGTCTTTTGCAGAGCACTAGGGCATGAGTTTCTTCTCCTCTTTTCTCCTGCATTTCATTCCATCTTGCCAAGGCTAGCTGTTTTGCTAACTTTTTCCATGCCAGACTGAGCAGTGTGGAAGCCAGAAACTCTCTCCCATGATGGGTCTCACCCCTGCTGACCATAGGGTCCATGGAAGAGGTATTATATCTGGCTTCTTCCATAACCAAGAGGCCCTTCTGGTTTGCCTCTTTCCTTGGGACCCTATGATCATCAAAGTCATGGTTTGTGGGTCAAGGAAACACATCTGTGGGAAGGACATAATGCACTGTGTATCTAGAGAGGTAGCTTTGACTAACTCTTAACCAGCTGCCTGAGAGCATCAACCACTTAGAGTAGAGAACCCTGTAGCGTTTTCTACACTTAAACCTGGGACTTGCTGTATAAGAGCATCAAAAAAGAAGGAGCAGCATTATCATCAGTGTGCAGTAGAGAATAATCTCCCTATTTATTGATCTGAATTAGCTTGTCATGGGCAGTTTGCTGTGCGTAAACTAACTGTCTTCCTATTTGAGTAAATATACAAATACTTCCTCATACATTAGTGCTTAATGAGCTATTCCTGTCTGACATGCTGTTTTTGAACCGTCTGTAGTTACTCAGGATGTCTGGCTGTTGCTGCCCAGTCACAACAAGGCACTCCACAAACACTTAAATCTGTTTACTTCCACCTCCCTAAATCCCACCTCCCTCCTTCGACAAAGCACTAACAAAATACAACAACATCCAGAGTTAATCCCACTCTGCCACCCCTCTGCTTTTCCAGTCTGCAAAAGCTGAGCTGGACAGGTTTCCTTTGAGTTGGGTTTTTTTTTCCCTCCCAGTGTGGCTCAGCAGGAGAAAAAAAGCAGCCTCCAGTTACAGAGTGATTTGAAGGTTAACACAACGACCTTCATTGGGCTCCTAAGAGGGATAATGATCTCTCGCTGTAATCAACAATGCAGACTCCTTTTGATACCAAAATAGCTACTGTTAAGTAAAGCTGCTTCTTCGCCTCTCTCTTTTTCCCTCCTTTTCTTTCTTTATTTTTTTTTTTAATTCTTTGCCTTTTTCCTAAATCTGAACCGAAGCTCAGAAAGCAAATTAGGAAATAATACGATCTTGCAATGGATGTGAGATAGTCTTCAATTAGACTGTTGATCATGCTACAATTCAATTAGTTAGAAGCTGATGTTAATTTTGTTGCGGGGTCATGGGGAGGAAAGGTGCTGACCCTGTTAAGATGATCACTTGTTGGAGTGGTTCCGAAGTGGTGCTGGGTATGGATACACACACAGTGCAGGACATAGATAATGGCAAAGCTTTTCTTTCTGGTCATGCTCTCACCGCTGTCACTGGAAGGGTACCCTGTGCAGGAGCTGGCCAGCCCTGTCATCTGAAGATATTGATGTCTAATTGCTGTTTTATCTGTGCATATCATAGATGATCTGCAGTGCCAACAGCCAGATAAACTGCCTATAATTTATATATTTACTGACACTATGTGCCTATATGATATATTGTAGTTTATTTGTATTTTTCTACTGGTATTTGATATGCAATAGCTGTTAAAGTAACAGAAACAAATGCCTCCACAGTAACAGAAACAAATGCCTCCACCAAAACACAAGTGCCCAAGAACATAGAAATGAGACAGGATGTTCTCAATCAGAGCAGAAATTCATGGAGTAGTGTCCTGTCTCCCAAAATATCTGGTGGCCAACGGAACAAAAGTTTGGTATTGTAGTGTCATTCTGTATATCATCTTAGATTCTGGGGGAAAGAGACTTGGGACTCTCTGAACCAGAAATGGTATTTTCATGTTTAATAGCACCTGCTAGATTTTTATTTCATAAGTTGCTTAAGCTCAGTTTTCAACCATGTAGGTGTTCAGCAACCACAGTATCCTAAGACTAGAAGTTTCATAGTTGAACATCACTTTATGAAGAACAACCTCCATCCCATCATTCTGCATCTCCCATCTGCTGTACTCAGTTTGTGCTTCCTTCTTTTGGAAGAGTGAGAAATCAGACCCTGCTTCCCTTCCCCAGTACAGGTTCATCATAGAATCATAAAAGGGTTTGGGTTGGAAGGGACCTTAAAGATCACCTAGTTCCATGCCCCCCTGCCACGGGCAGGGACAACTCCCACTAGATCAGTTTGCAGGAGCAACAACCATACAACCAGTGTCAGAGTGAGCAGGTCTGTAGATCACATTCTCCATCACATGGAAAAGCGTGGCTGCTGAAATGGTGTAGACCCAACGCACCATGACTCCCACTGATGAAATAGCTGATATAGATGTGGAGAACAGCATTGTGGGTCTTCTGCTGGGATGAATTTGTACAGCTCCAGGGAAGCTGGAAATGCAATATTGCTTTACACCTCTGGAGTTGTTCCTGAGATAGAAAGTGTCTTGGCAGGGCTGGTGTGGAGGGATGGCTGTGTAGAGCTGGCTGGAAGATGCTGGTCCCCTGAACCAGGGGATAATGTGGGAGACAAGGCAGAGCTACCTGTGCTGTATGTGTGAGGAATTTGCGGTCACCATCAGATAAGGGCTGAATAATAGATGGTGATTTTAAATGTTTAATATTCCTTCCCTCTTGAAGGGCATTTTACATTTGGATAAATGGAGGCATAAATCTCTTCTGGCAAATGAAGCTCTGCTCTACCACTCTCACAGCCAGCCCCCCTCTCCTTTTTATTGAGATCTCACCTGGAAAAGAAAAAAAAACAGATGAAGAAATGATGATGAATCATAGCAGCTGTGGAACAGCCCAGATAAGGAACGATTTGCATTTTCATGTGATAATTCGTCTCTCTTGGTACTTTCAAATTACCTTTAGAACCATATTAATTCTGTCACCACAAACTCCAGCACAGGGAGAGAGTAACTATGAGAATGACAATTCAAGTGGCAGCTTCTGTTTGGCTTTTCTGGGCCTTGAATGGCATCTAGCGTACAACAGCCTGGATCTGAGAAGGCACTTTGATGGCTTTATCATACAGCCTTTGTCCATTCCAGGATATAAAGCCTGTGGTCTGAAATGGGCTGATTTCCTCAACCTGGCCCAGATAAAGTTCATACAATCACAGAATGGTTTGGGTTTCAAGGGACCTTAAAGATATCTCGTTTCAACCCCTTGCCATGGGCAGGGACACCTCCCACTAGACCAGGTTGCTCCAAGTCCCATCCAACCTGGCCTTCAACACTTCAGGGGAGGGGCAGCCACAGCTTCTCTGGGCAACCTGGGCCAGGGTCTCTTTTATTGCAAGTACAAACTGTGATACATGTGCTAGCAGGTCACTGCTGTTTTGTAAAAGCACAGTCATAGTCAATAAATGCTGAAGGAAAATCAGCAACCCTGCCTCTCACTGTGGTTTCTAGGAACATTATGTAGTTTACTTTTTTCAAACACCAACAGCTACAAAGGGGAGTGTGGATTTGCTACAGATGGGAGTTGGTTAAATAGATCTGCAGCGTTTAATCCCCTCTGTAAGAAACAAACATCCCTCTGAGTGGTCTGAAGAGAGTACTGCCTCTGCCATGGTCTCAGCTGGAGGTTGTCATCACCTCTTACATATGCTAGCTGCGTACGCTGCATTAAGCTGCTTACGAGCTTGTTCCCCAACGTGCTACAGCCCGAGTGAGCCAGGTTGCTTTAAACAGTTTGAAAAGAACATTTCTGCTAATCCAGCTCATATCAAATGCAACGGGTTAAGAAGCAGTTGTGTGAGCGCTTCAGCTGATTGACGGGAGGAGGAAGCAGGAGGAAGGTGATAAAGAGTTGCAGGTGCACTTGGGAGCAGTAACCACTTCGAGAAGCACAGCTGGAGCCAGAAGTGTATCCTGAGCATTCATCTCCACTCAGCATTGCACAGCTGTCATAGCAAGGCTAAAATCAGGCTGGCTTAAACCTGAGTAGGATCTGTTGGGGATTGCTGTGGTGGTGGATGAAGCACAAGTTGTTTGGGAGTAGGTTCTGGCTATAGATTTCAGTCTGTTTGATCTGAGTTCTGCAGAAATGATGCTGCTTCAGTCTAAAAGTATTCATTGTGGAAAAAAAAAATAAAAAGAAAAATCTCTTACTGCATAATATTTAAGCATTTTACATGCGTGTATGTTCTGCACAGGAGACCTTGGAAATAAAAATATCCTGTTTCTGACCTCCTCAGGACATGGCTAAAAATGTTCACTGCTGTTTTTCCCCTCAACCTAATAACTTATCATGAATGCTCCAGGTAAGATGCTGCATGAAATAACTAACTCCAAGGAGAGAGTCCTTATGGAGTCTTGACCCTCATAAAAACCATCCCCACCATGGTCATATTTCTTCCTGAATAATACATTACTCATATGATCTTACTGATGATTATACAATCTGGCCAACTTTGTCTGTTTTATGTGCTTATCACTCACATGGCTATTGATTAAGTGCCTTCTCCTTTTCCCTTCAAAGCTGAAGACACATCTCTACATGGCCTGAAACAAGGCAGGATCAAACTCTAGCATAATACTTTCTAAAATATCTTGTCCACAAAATGCAATTCTACGTGCTGGGGGAATAGGAGGCTTCCCATAAACTTTCATGACAGATAAGTGAAGCTAACACTGAATTCTGACCTCTCTTTTGTGTCAGGAGGAAAATGCTCATGGCATGTGAAACTTCTGCTCATAAGATATGCTGAGCTTAGAGGGGTGAGAAACAGCTTCAGAATCGGGGAAGGTATTCTACTATTTCATCATTAGTATCAACTGGAGGCTTTTCAAGGAAAATGTCTTTTTTCCAGAGCAACTTCTTCTACCTTTGACACGAAAAGTTTCTCTATTGACCCTGCTGGTGGATTGGAGAACAAAATGTCATAGATCATGGTCAACCTGAATAATTCCATGACTTAGTGAAAAAAATTGAGAGGGAATGGCTGGGGAACTTTTAGCCTGGAGGTCAGAGCATGCCATGGACAGAATGGAAGAGCAGTCATCCCTGGAGTGGGGAGGGTGAACAAGAAGAGGTCAATGCTCTGTGGTTAATATCGCTGGGTATAGCATCAGATACACAACCTTGGGGCATTTCTCTGTGCTGGCATTTGCAGCTCAACTAATAATGATTTTGGCCATTGGTAGTGGAAGGCCACAGGTTTTGAGCTTACCTGACACTGGGGAGTCTCATGATGGCTCTGGGCTTGCCATGCCCTGACCTTAATGTCCCTGTGATCACAAGTGTCCCATGGCCAAGGACCTCTTGCCTGACTTGCCTGAGCTCAGAACTGGGGACATCCCATATGACCAAGGACTGCTGCCCCAGGCAGGTAGTGCCCAGCAAACATGAGCCCTTTGTCTGCCCAGCCTGCAGCTGGGCATTTCTGCCACTGGTGTTGGGGACCAGGGAGAATGGAGCAGGTGATGGGGAAAGGGGTGGATGAAGATACCCCTGTGTGGGACCTAAGAGTGAGGAGGAAGAAACCTCACCATGAACATTGCATTCTTACCAGGGAGGACCTCAGGGTGGTGATGACTTGACACACGGCTGGGGGAACACTGGAGCTGTCAGCCCTGGGACAAAGATGAACATTGGCAGAGTGAGCAGAACACCAGAGGTAGGGGATGGTTACTGGGAAGGTGGGAATGTCTCCGTATAGCAGTTTTAATGGTGTCATTAGTGAAATTTTCTCGTACTAATTGGATAATTTGCACTATTAGACTGTTAAAACACCTATTGGTCTAAGAATAAATTCTTAGCTCATACATATGGTCTTCCCTTTGTCCCATAACAGGATTTTGACCGTATTGCTAAGCTTTTTTATCAGTATTGGAGAAAAATGTACCTCACTGGTGTGCAGTGCACCTCATTTTAAGAGAGAGACATCTAAAACAGGGCAGACAAATCTCACCCTAGAAGTACCTCTTTCTTTCCCCTGATTATAAAAGGAGCATCAAGACAGCTGGCTCAGGGGGTGATGTTGTCATTCAGATGGGAGAGTTTAGGTGAGATAAATACCTAGCTGGGTGAATGAATTTTCACTTTGACTTCAGGAGAGATGCGAAGAACACTCTGGGGAACATTTCCTGATAGAAGTGTCATTAAATCCAGCATCTTGGAGTGCAGATAGTCCCTATATCTCATTGTTCTCTAGACCTTAAGTATCATAGAAAATATCTAACTCCATTTTAGGAGCCTCTGCTGGCAGTCTGAAAATGACCACCCATGTTTCCAGCAAGGAGAAACAAGCTGGAGAGAGATTTGGAGATTACATTTCTTGGAGTGAAGTAAAACCAGAACCATCTGCAGTGTCCCTGATATAGTAGTTTAATAACACCATTGGCCTGCTCCTTTGGGAATCACTTATCTGTGGATCTTCTAAGTGAGGAGGATCTAAAAACATTTTTTTTCCCTGGGAATTTATGTGAAATGAGTGTATTTGTCAAAAAAGTCATCTGTCTTCACCTGACACACCATGCCATCATGTTCAGCCAATGGCAGGCATAGTCTTTGATATAAAGTCAGACTGTGCAGAGAAAGTGCACATATGGATGCTTTTATTAAGGGAGAAGCTGCTTTGGAGTTGTTTTGGGGTTTTTTAGAGGATGCCTGTGGCTTGGGACTAGAAGTTGGGATAATATTTTTGACTAGAATAAATATTTGATAATATTTTTACTGGTCTGTTGTGTGATATGGCACAAACCTCTGCATGTGGCTCCACATCAAGACATTTCCTCTATTGAATGGAAACAGAGAAGGCGTTCTCCTATCCTAAGAGTGGTCACCAACAAAAAGGGTTGAACTGCCCTAGAGAGAGGGTGTCTGTTTATCTACATGTCCTGCAATGGTGTTTTTGATGACTTTTCTTAAGCTACATACCTTATTTTTTTATAGCTAGATGAATGTCCAACTGCATCTCTAGACCTCTTCTAGCAATGTTGTACCATCAGATGGCTGATATGGGGGTGATGAATAAAAGACTGCGCAGACACTACAGAGTCAGCACAGTGGAGAGTCTATGTTGAAACAAATAGACAAAAATCCTGGAAAGTATTAGGAAAGATGTTTTTAGATAGTAAAAGAAGGTATCTAAAATAAGAGATAATAAAAAAATTGGCATATCTCTTATTCTGAGTATTATAAAGAAGTTTAAACCTCTTCCCAAGTAAGTGGGAAACTTCCCAACATTACTTCCCAAGTAATGGTAAACTAAATGAGAAACTAAATGCTGAATTTGATTATTCCATAACTAACCTGTGGAATGTGATGCCCCAGTATGTCAAGAAGACCCTGAATTTAGGTCTACAAGGAGACTGTGAAGGAGAAGGGTGAGAGTTTCTCTAGGTCAGACGAGTGTAAGGGACAGAACCCATCATGACTGCAGCTAGGCAGGAGAGAGGAACTTACTTGGTTGGGAAATTATTCTATTTTGAGACTTCTTGTGCTGCCTTTGAGAGCACCTGGAGGATGTAGCTATCAGAAATTGGTATCTTTTCAGTATCAGCCACTCAGAGAAGCCCTTAGCCTGGCAAATTTTACATTCCTGCAATATTCCTGATAACTGTTGTTTTAAAGGGTGAGTGAGAAAAAAAACCACATTCACAAATTGATTCCATAGAAAGAAGTCCTGCAGACTTAGCAGGAGGGGAAAAGGGAGTTACCATGACAACCACCTTCATCACCATCACCAGCACCACCACCACTGACTGCAGTGTGTGAAAACACAGAGAAAAGGAGTAGTTTGGGGTACGAGTCCCTGTGCGTGTCTGGGGCAGAGGGTGTCTACCTAGGAAAAAGACCAGGAGAGCTATCAGAGAACAAATCAGTCTGCCACAGTGAGCTCTGAGCAGTTCCTCGGAGGTGAGGTGGAGAAGGTGGGTTTAGGTGTGGTGAAACATGGTGTATGTGTCCATAGGGTTCAGCACGGCAGTGAGGAGCTGTGCATATGGCTCTGCTGGTCTGGCCCAGAGGATATGGAGATGTCCCCAGTCAATGCTCCTAACTGTGCATCATGCTGGGTGGTCTGGTGCTCAGCCTCCTGTGTTCACGGTCCCAGGGAGCATGTCTCAGCATTCATCCTGCACCCAGCACTGATGTCCCAACTAGATGCATTTGACAACAAAAATGCCCCAACTCCCATCATGGCCAAACGTCCATTCATTGTCCCCCCTAAGAGGGTCTGATGCTTTCTATCCAGAAAGCTCCTAGCAAGTACATCGCCTAAGTGTCTTGATGAGCATTATCCAAAGGGATTTCAATCAAAATAATTCCCAAGGGTTAATAAATACACAGCAATACCTGCAGGGCTGAAGTAAATTATTTTCTGTGTATTGTTCGAATGTCATTGTTTTACTGCCATATAAACACATATATTAAAGGGGGGAGAATCGGCAGCTGTAAGTAATACATAAAGGTTTGTATAAAAATGAATTATGCAAATATGATCTCTTTTTTCTTGCGACTGCAATAATAAAAATGTAAAATAAATCTTAATAACATGTCTCCAACTTAAAACGCTAAGGGGTAACAGGGGAAGGGGGGAGGGTCAGCACTGTTGTTTATTATTGAATTCAGTGCTGAATCCAACATGCCTAATGTTCTTGGAGAAATTGAAACATCTAATGTCAAATAAGATCTCCATGGTCTAATTTTTCATTCAGAGCCCTGGGGATAATGTATCTGACGTGACAATCCAATAAGCTTTCACATCTTCATCCATTTGTTTTCAGGGAGCTCACACCTCTGCTTAAAAAGTAAAAAATATCTTTAAAAAGTCATTATTTCTTACATTGTAATAAATTTCACTGGAGCAATAGACGTAATTTAAAAAAGGGGAGGGATGAAAAAAGGGGAGAGAGACTGGATGACAGATTGTCTACAGCTTTAATATACAGGATACAGCGTATCATCTATCTATCTGTCTCTCTACATATCTGTCTGTCTGTCTATCCACCTATCCATCTTTATTATTGTAGTGATTTCTATTCCATCTCAAATGGATCTTGTAGAACTGCATTTTTGCTGGTGAAATTTTGCGTATAGCTTACTGTTTTTCTTCAACCCCAAGGTTTCTCAGAGAGGATCGAGACTAAACAAAAAGATGAGTCAGGCCAGCATATTCTGCTGTGGACAGTACAATCCCACCATGAAGTTATCAAGAGGTGATTGTGTCCTCTCTCTCTGCATCACTCGACTAACCAGGGGCATGGTGGGTACATCCCTTGGAAAGAAAAATCACAAAGTGGGAAGGGAGCAACCACTTGCTCTACTTGCCCCTCTACTCTGCTCTGGTAAGACCCCTCCTGGAGTACTGCGTCCAGCTCTGGAGCCCTCAGTACAAGGACATGGACCTGTTGGAACGAGTCCAGAGAAGGGCCCCAAAAATGATCAGGGGTCTGGAGCACCTGTCCTGTGAGGAAAGGCTGAGAGAATTAGGTTTGTTTAGCCTGGAGGAGACCTCATTGCCGCATTTCAATGCCTAAAGGGGACCTATAAAAAAGATGGGGACAGGCTTTTTAGCAGAGCCTGTAGCGATAGGACGAGGGGTAATGGTTTTAAATTGAAGTAGGATAGATTTAGGTTTGATATAAGGAAGAAGTTTTTCAACATGTGGGTAATAAAACACTGGAGCAGGTTGCCCAAGAGGTGGTAGATTCCTCGTCCTTGGAGACATTCAAGGCCAGGTTAAATGGAACCCTGAGCAACCTGGTCTAGTGTAGGATGTCCCTGCCCATGGCAGGGGGGGTTGGACTAGATGACCTTTAAGGTTCCTTCCAACTCAAGCTATGCTGTGATTCTTTGATTCTATAACTTGCCCTGCGGTAAGAGGAAGGCATCAGGGGAACCAGGCTGATCTGAGTTGAATATCCACCTACACTGTTTGGTATTAATGGGTATGCAGAGGGGTCTGGGTTAAGCAAGGCTTTGGTGGAGGGGAATGAAAAGCAGGATGCTGGTATAGAGGCATCTGGGAACAGGAATATGGGATCTGTCAGACATCTTCAAACTTTCCCATCTGGACATAGGATGCAAAACATACAGGCAGAAATGGTTTTGA
Organism: Aegotheles bennettii; assembly: GCA_013398125.1. Lineage (NCBI taxonomy): Eukaryota > Metazoa > Chordata > Aves > Caprimulgiformes > Aegothelidae > Aegotheles > Aegotheles bennettii. Next base: position 257,400 of record VZRW01002938.1, read on the forward strand.
GAAACTTGCAAAAACTTTTCTATTCTTTGATGAAGTATTGTATCACGTTTCATAGAATCATAGAATCATTTTGGTTGGAAAAGACCTTGAAGATAATCAAGTCCAACCATTAACCCAGCACTGTCAAGTGACTCCACCACTGTACTGGGCAGGCTGTGCCAGGGCCTGGCAGCCTTTTGGGTGAAGAAATTGTTGCTAATACCCAATCTAAACCTCCCCTGGCACAGCTTAGGGCCATTCCTCTTGTCCTATGACTTGCTATTTGGGAAAAGAGACAGACCCTCATCTCACTACAACCTCCTTTTGGAGAGTTGTAGAGAGCAAGAAGGTCTCCTCTCAGCCTCCTTTTCTCCAGGCTGAACACCCCTAGTTCCTTCAGCTGCTTTTCATAAGAGTTGTGCTCCAGCTTCGTTGTCCTTCTCTGGACACCCTCCAGCCCCTCAATGTCCTTCTTGTAGTGAGGGGCTCAAAACTGAACACAATATTGTAGGTGTCACGTCCCCAGTGCCGTGTACACGGGGATGATGTTTGGTGATAGCAACATCACAGGGCACCAATGGCACTTTGCAACCCCAGATGTGCATGCATGTTAATAACTGGTAAAACCAGCAGAGATCTGAACAGGACCTGAGCCTCCCTTGAGGGTGGCAATTGATGTTGTCCCATGGAGCTGAGTTCAACTCCATTCATCTGTTTGCCTCCCATGAATTTTTTTACCACTCTCATTGCTGCAATTTGCATTATTATCTGCCAGGTACGAGTCAGACTGCAGGGTTCTGCTGATGGCTCTATCTTTTTTTCCTGCTAATGGATAAAGTGGGAAATCAGAGGAGGACCTCTCATCTGTCATTGTGCTTTAAGGCTAAGAGTATGCTCTGCTATCAGAACTGCCCCACATTAGCACACCCACATCAAGGTAAACAGCAGTTGCAAGTTGCCTTTGGCCAACATGCAGATCAGTCTGTTCCCTGGCACATTAACAAAGTGTTAATTGTTCTTTTCAGATGTATTTTTCCTGCCAAATGCAGAAGTAATCCTGACAGTGCCTTCCATCCTAGGCTTCGGGGCTTAGGTCAGACTCTAACAGGGTTGTAAAACAATGAACCAGCCACTAGGCTTTCATTTGGAAACCAAGAGCTATGCAAAGCTCCAGGGTGCAGGGATGTTATAGAAAGGTTTGAAACAGAGGTGAGGTTTACTGAGAAGTTTATTAAAAAATGAAGAAGTTGAGAATGAACCTGTGGCCTCTGGTCTGGAGCAGGTCTAGCCAAGTATTTCCAATAGAGGCTTTGGGTATTTAGAAAGAAAAACAAGTTTTTGTAAACCTAGGTAGAATAAGACAATATTTTCAACAAAGCTCATTTGCAAGAGGGATGAGGGGAAATTAATTCCAGATTTCCTGAGGAGTCCTGAGGCTCAGTCCAGAGCAAATCTGAGGTCATGATCCAGGATGACATTATGGGTTAAAGTTCAAAACAGTCCAAGATTTATGGGGAAACCAAAATTGCTTTCTCAAGCCTTGGGCAGGGTTTCAAACAGGTCCAGAGCATCACATGTTCCATGTAACACACCAGGTTTGTGGTTATTCATGTTTAGAGATGGCTCCTGCATTTTGCAGAAGAGTAAGTAACAGAACTAGTACTGTGGAACTTTTCCAAATAAAGCTGGATATCTACCTCTGTGGTGAGAGGTGGACAGTGAGGGACCCTTTGGAAGACCACATGGGCTGAAGGTGAGACTGGGAAGAAGAGACTGTTTTCTTCAGTTCCTGGTAATATATTCAGTGCACATATATCATGTTGGACTGTTCTGTTCTCTACGAGCAACATGTGTTCCTTAAATATTGCCACATCATCTGGCCTCTAAATACACATGGAAACCATGATAGGAAAAGGTAACCAAGGATAACACGCCAAAGTCAAGGGAGATGTTGTGTCCTCATGCATTCTCCCAGAGGGGTGTCTTGGTCTGTTGTCATCTTGGATGGTGCTTCAGGGAAATGTTTTCTTGTTCCAAGAGAAGAAGAGCAAATTGATTTCCCTAAGACAGCCTTTGCCATGAGATTTTGATTATTTTTTTTCCTTGGAGAAGGGGAGATCCCAGCTTGAACCTTCTTACAAAATGTTTATTTTTGAGCAACCCAGCAAATACTACTGTTTTACAGAAACAAGCACAGATATATCATTGAGGTGTCTGTCTCAGCAGAGTTTTTCTTTAGATCAGGTGCTGTCAGACTGTTTTTCTGAAGTGAGAAGGGTGAGCATTAGAGCTTTGCCTGCACTTTCACAGCACCTTGTCAGGTCCCCAGCATGATATGCACCAACTGAGCCCATCCATAGCATAAGAATAACTCCCCTTAAGATTGTTTACCAAGAAAGTCCAAGCAACCCACAATTTTCTCTTTGTACCTGTACTTTTTGCTGGTTCATGTGAGCTGTGTATTTTGCACTTGATTGCAAACCTGGAGGAACAGGAGAGGAAGGCAGCAGGGAAATAACCATGTAAATTAAAAATAAACCAAAGCTTTCCTAGACCAGAATGACCAGCCTGCACACTGTCTGCCAAGCAGGTCAGCAGTGGGCATGGGCAAAACCAGGCAGTTGCCCTGTGCAACCCCATTGATGGGGATAACAAGGTTTGGTGGGGTTCAACTGAGTGGTGGAAAAGCTGCCCTGTGCTTTGTTTTCCCCAAGGAGCAAGGACCAAACAAGGGATTTGGCCTCAGGACTCCTGGCTTGCATGCCCAGCCTCACACTTTGCCTGCAGTGTTCCCTCCAGTTTCTTAAGGATGCTGTGCTGTCACTCCAGGAGGCTGATGAAGGACTCTGAGGGTTGGAAGTGCTCCTGCTGTCTCAGTGGGGTCAAGCATCTCTGTCAGTGTTGGCAGAAGGAGCTGAGGCTGTTGAGGCGTGGAATCCCATGTGAAAGCTGCAGATGCTTAATAGTTAGGGCTGGGGACCCTTCTGCTACCAGTGTTTTAACTGTCCCTGGAAGAAGACTGCTGGAAAGACCCATGTGCCACAAGACCCTGCATGACTAAAGGAACTTTGAGGATGTCTTGAGCCTGTTAAAGCAGTTGCTTTTTGACTGTCATCTGGTTTCCTTTTCCTCGTTGCCTTCAGCTTTCCTAATTTCTCTTTTGTTTAAATCCTGAAGTGTGAAACTAGGTATTTCAACAGAATCTGATAAATTAAATCTTGGCTGGTTCTACCATTTTCCATCTCAGGAAAAGTCCTAATGCAATGGAACCAGGATTCTGGGGGGTGGGGGGCATTCTTCTATATACCAGGTCTTTCTGTGTTGTCCCTGCAGACAGTTCACTGAGTCCTGAAATAGCTTCTTTGTCCAAGACAAACAAGACTGGTACCTGGTATAAAGAGGCATTTGCCCTCACCAGCATTTCACAGAGAGAAAGACAGTGAGAGACAGAACCAAGATACAGACTCACTGAAAAAGGAAATAATTTCCAGGATAAGAAACATTTCAACTTTTCAAGGCACATTCATATGTATGGACTTCCATCATTTGCACATAATTTAGCAAAACCAAGAGCTGAAACCCAGCGGAAAGATTCAAACATGTATAAGAGCCATAATTTTCCTCTGAATTATGACTGAATAGTTATTATTTGCTTAGGAAGACCTTTTTTCTTTCTCCCCCCCCATTCTACTTAAACATCTCATTAATGTTAATGCAACCCCAGCTCAATAAAAATGGGAAGATAGGGCAATAGCAGTTTAGCAAATTTATTTTGTGAGTAATGTCTTTGGTCTGTGTAAATGATATTAATTCTGAGAGGACAGCTGTGCAAAATTAGCATCTCTAGGCCCCATTAACCCCAAGTGGAAGGATCTGGGCAGGGAAGTTCAATGGGAGATGAAGAAGGTTTTTGACTTTGTTTCTTGCTTCCATGGGAAGGCTGGAAGGTGAGCACCAAACTGGTGAAATCATCAGAAGACAGATGAAGCTGGAGAGAGGGAGGACAATACTGCTGTTGGAGACACAGGGTAAGAGTGACTACAAGGCTCCAGAGGAAGAGCCTTGCACTTTCCCTCTGTGTTTAAACATTCATTTTGCACTGCATCTGGCTGTTTGGTACAGTCTGTCTTAGGGCTAGCTGAGGCATGGCTATTTTCATGGTGACAGGACAAGCTAAATGTGTCCTGCAAGGAGACTGGATTGCCAAGCACTTTGGTCACCACTGAATAGGAATCAGTGCAAAGAGCATCTTGACTCCTGTTTGGGTCACTTGCTTTTGCTTCCCTTCCATAGAAACTCTGTGTGGGGTTGGAGAAGACCATGATGTGGATTCAGACAAGACCTGGACATAGCCAACCCTGACCAGTCAGACTTGTTTCCCAGTGTGCTAAATGGGAATTGGATGGTGCCCTATAGAAACCTTCATCTTTACATTTTGTGTGCTGGCAATCTCCAGTTAGATGACTCCCAGCTGACATTTGGCCTGTAGCTCTCCAGTGCATATCTTCTTATTTTCCAAGTCTGAGTGTGTTTCAAGTCTTAGAGTTCACCTTTCAGTGGTTTCAGGTGGCTCAGAACAGCTGCTTGTCTATACAGGAAGGTCAGGAAAGCACTGGACATACAATTCAAGCACGAGATTCAGGTTAAATCTCAGCTGCCACAAGCACACAAAATCCTCTAAATTCATTGTGACAAAACTTCCTGGAGGCAAAAGATGGTGGATGAATTCTTTTCCCTCCCTTTCTCCATGCAAAAATAGGAGCTTATTCTAGCTATCTAAATTCCAGCTATTCTTGGGAGACAGACAAAGAGGGTGATTCATCCACCACTAATAGCAACCTCTGCTTTTCCCCTCAGTTATGAGTTGCCTTGATTTACAGCTGTGAAGGATATTCAAGCTACCAAGTGGTATGGTATTGAACCCACTTAACTTCATACATCTCTGGTGTAGATGCCTCTGTCTGAATTAGAGTCTCCCTTGTCTCCCTTTACAGTCAACGGAAAGAGATGGATACCCAGAGGTCCAATTTGTCTTCCTATTCTAAGAATCACAGAATAATTAAGGTTATAAAAGACCCTGGGAGATCTCTAGTTCGTGCTCATCCAACCACCCAGTCCTGTGACAATTAGATATAGTTCCCCAAGATCTCAGTTAAGTTCAGAAGACATCAGTGGATCTTAAGACTGCAAAGGATATGGGCACCTGCCCTAATTTTATCTGTCAGCCTTAAGACAAAAGGAACTTTGCCTAATGATGACTTTGTCTTTGAAGTAGTTACAACATCAGCCTTTTTCTTTTCTTGCCAAGAAGGGCTGGAACAGATGATTCTTGATGTCCCTTCCAACCTGGTATTCTGTGATTCTGTTTCTACAATTTTTTGGTGACTTGATTTGATGGAGATGTTCATGCTATGGAGGTGGGATTCACTTCAAATTCAGGTGCCAAGGGTATCCACAGCTCACATGTCCCCATGTGAGTGAAGTGTCTCAGCTCTCCTCATATCTAGTGGAGATTTAGCCAACAGAGTCTTTGAAGGTTCACTGATCAAAGTAACCACCTACTCTAGAGTAAGGTGGACAGTTCCCTGAACTCCAACAATTAGATGTGCCCAAGGGTCTTCAACCCACTGGGATGAAGTTGGCAGATATGAAGCAGGACTTTAAGATGTTTATTTTTCTGCAATGGCAACTGGAGGCTAGGTGGGGTGTTTGTTAGTTTCTAAAATGTCAAAAGACCCCTACATTTACCCAGCTGAATCCCATTCCTGGTGTCTAAGCACCCTGGAATTGATAGAAGTGTCTGCACATAAGCATTCAGTGCCATGTGAGGTGACCCAGGGTGTGAGAGACATCCATGCAGGGTTGGCTGGTGGGGAACAAGACATACAAGACCTCCATGTCCTTCTGAGTGTCAGACAGGATAACCCAGTGACTCTAGGGCACAACACTTGTGAAAGGGCATTTGAATAGATTGACAAAACATGAGCAAATAATTTATTTTCTTTTCTTTTATATAAGAGGAACTGAAATGGCCCAGAGGTACATACAATTCCATAAATTCTGTTGCACTCCTAGGACATTGGCAGATGGAGGCCCCTATCATATTTTTCCTCTTCTTTCCATTCTTAGTGTGATCTATCGGGACTTAGTTTTTTAGGGGTGATGGTGATGCTGGGTAGATGGTTGGACTGGATGATCTTGAAGGTCTTTTCCAGCCATAATGATTCTGTGATTCTGTGACTACAACATCATATTCCTGTGTCAGTACCACATACAGCTCTTCCTTTCTACTTCTGGGGGAAGTCAGTTACCATTCTCTTTAATAAAAGAAAAAAAAAAGGAATGAAAGGTAACAATTATCTTTTTCAATCAACATTCACATGAAAGGTCGGTAATAATGATAACACTTAGCACTCTTAAGCTCCAAAGTGCTTTTCAGACATTAACTAATGGATCAAGGATTCAGGGACGAAAGACTTGGAACTCATCCATCTTGAGCTTTCCAACTGTCATGGGAGTCAGACTATGGCTACTGCAAGTACAGGAATATGAATCACAGAATCACAGAATCACAGAATTCTAGGGTTGGAAGGGACCTCGAAGGATCATCCAGTCCAACCCCCCTGCCAGAGCAGGGTCAGCTAGAGTACATCACACAGGAACGCATCCAGTTGGGTTTTGAATGTCTCCAGGGAAGGAGACTCCACAACCTCTCTGGGCAGCCTGTTCCAGTGCTCCGTCACTCGCACAGTGAAAAAGTTTTTCCTGATATTCACATGGAACCTCCTATGCTCCAGTTTACAACCATTGCCCCTTGTCCTATCATTGGTCGTCACTGTAAAAAGCTTTGCTCCATCGTCCTGACCCTCACCCTTTACATATTTGTAAACATGGATGAGGTCACCCCTCAGTCTCCTTTTCTCCAAACTAAAGAGACCCAGCTTCCTGGCTATGAGAAGCCAGCATTCTCGATTGCTGAAGATAAAAGAAGACTCATTAATAGTCCTGGCTTCTTTGAACACCAGGTTCTGAATCCTGTTTGAGTTTCAGGAGTTCTCAATTTTATTCTACAGGAAAAGAAAGACAAACTCTACAAGTAGCAACTTCACGTGAAAGGTGTTAAATGTCCAGCCTAGTGCATGTCTGAACATAGTGCTCTGCCTGTATTCCAAGGTCTCCCACTGCTGTGACTATAACTCAATGCTGTTACAACATTAATTTGCACTCCTGACCTGAGGGTCAGCCTCGATGAGAGTGTCACTGTTGTTGAAGTCATGAAAAGAAGAGGGATCACTGATTCAACACAGACTCAACTGTTATGTATTTGGCAATGAAGTTGTCCCCAACCAGTAAAAAAGATCCTTCAGCTTCAGGACAGAGGCATTGGGCAAGGGGAGGATGGAGTAAGACTTGTATAGGAGGGTTTGCAATCTGCACAGACAAGGGCTAATACAGAGATATTTGGCCCAGCAAGGGACTTCCTCAGTCATTGAAAATTAAGGCTGCAAAGAGGCTGGGAGTTAGGTAGGAAGGCAGGGTCATTTCCACCTAATTAATTCCTGACAGATGCCTGTCTTCAGTGTTTCAAGGGTGGCAGCTCTACTCACTGCCATCACCTCCCAGGCAATCTCTATAAACACGCTGATTCCCGAGACGCAGTTTCTTGTTCTGAACCATTCTTGCTGTTCTTTAAAACAACTGTTTCTTGCCTTATCCATTAACACAGGAGAGATATTTTTCCCTTTGAATCTGAAACAGGTGTCTCTGAAGCAGCAGACTTTTACCAAATCCCACCCACACCCCATCTCCCTTCTCATCTTATTTTTAGGAGCACCTCTCCTCACTGACACGTTTCCCAAACCTCTGCCTTCAAGTAATAGGCAATAGAACAAGAAGAAATGGCCACAAGTTGTGCCAGGAGAAGCTTAGATAAGATATTAGGAAAAAACTTCAACTGGGGTTGTCAAGTACTGTCACAGGCTGCCCAAGGCAGTGGTGGAGTCCCCATCCCTGGAGGGATTTGTAAGTAGATGTGGTCCTGAGGGACATGGTTTAGTGGTGGACTTGGCAGCATGCTTGGTTAACGGTTGGACATGATAAGCTTAAAGCTCTTTTCCAACGAAAATGATTCTGTGATTCCATGAAAAGTCTGTGGCAACAACAGGAAGACACACAGTTTTTCTGCCTTCTAATTCTCATTCTTGGTAAGTCTTTAGTTTTGTCCTTCCACTTTAATGTCATGGAAAGAATGGAGCTTGAGACACCACAAACACTCTTTCTGTTTCTATACTTAGGTAGCTATGCTACTTATTGCTCAAGAGAGAAGGAAAAAAAAAAAGAAAAGGGAAAGGGAAAGGAGAAAGGAAGTAGCAGAAAGAAAAGGAAGCACCACATCTTTAAATGACTCCTTTAAGAAAGTTATTTACACCTAGATGGACATTTTAAAAGCACTAGACACAAAGTCCACCAATAAAGTCTGTTCACAAGGAGGAAGCAGGCAGAAACCCCCACTTTTAACACTCCCATGATTTTGCATTTCATAGTCAATGGAAAACAACGAAGCCATAGCAGGGCTAACAAGGTTGCCTCGATTTTTGAGGGGAAATATTGAAGGTGTGAAAGAAAATCTAAAGAAAAGTCTAACTGTTAATTCTGTCATAGAGAAGGCAAATTTGACACACGGGGAAGATGGAAAGGGAAAAAGAACAGGCTAAACCCTTACAAAAGTGAAGGAAAACAGGGAAGGAAACCTGCTTTCGCAGCTGATGAGGATAAAGCTGAGGAATGCTAAACCCTTTAAAACTGCCTTTAGTTCACAGCATAATTGGATTTCATGTTTTGGCAGCAAGATGTGATTATTCCCTCCTAAATAAAACATTCTTCCTGTGAATGATGACCGTGTAGAATTACCATGACTAAGGAGTTTAGTGAGGAAGATGCTTTGCTCATCTCCCTCTTCTTTCACCCCAGGATGTCAAAGAATTTTGCATGTGGTAATTGCAAAGTTCTCCAGTATTTTTCATAAGTCTGTTCTGCCATTCCCACTTTGCTGGTAAAAGGAACAGTGGACATCATTTACCAGCATCCTAAGGTTTGCATAACAACCCAGAGAGCCCTGTACTCAACTGCTGTTCAGTCCTTCCACCACGACTATAGTGCATGCCACTGAAATCCTCATCTTTCTATGACTGAAGACCTGGTCACCACTCCTGATAACAGATAATTACGAGGAAGGTCCCAGATGGCTTTGGATTTCCAGAAAATTCCTGCCTCCAAAATAACTTCAGCAGTTTATAGTTCATGAGAAATCCAATGCAACTTCTATTAGAATAATTAATTTCATGACTATTTATCTTTTGCTGAGATCATTTCTAGTCTTCTGCATTTCTACAGGACCTATGAAGAGGGACACAGAAGGACAAAGAGATTTCCCACTATGTCCCAGGGTACACAGGTAGTTTTTTTATGTCACCTGTTTAGTTTCTTTCTAGACTCCACAATTCAAAGTTTGAAATGCTTGGGAGTTATTGAACACAATGCATCTGTGCTGGATGCCATGTGGAAGAAATCACATATTGTTACCTTTGTCATCAGCTTTTCCCTTTTCATATTCTCTTACTGACCTGTCTCTGACAAATCATTCTGGGATTCTGCTGGGTTGACTCCAAATACTGGCATTCAAAGATGTGTGGAAAGATAAGGAAATACACAACTTGTTGAACGTAATCATAAACGTTCTCTCAAACAACAACACTAGGAAGCTGGCCAAGATGTGGTATAGCCACAGTTATGCTTCAACACAGAGAGAGACGATTAAACACCACAATAATCAGAACAAGTTCATTTATTGGCCAAAATTTGCATACATTTTTTTGCAAAATCTGCATGGAAACCCTGCAAAATTGGGTATGGCACTGGAAAGCCCTGATGACATTGCCCCTTGTGAAATGTTAATGGGGCTAAGGGAGAGAAAAGTAGCATTTAAATATCTAGCAAGCCTGGCTTGGACATGTCAAGCATATCAGACCCTTGATCTTACGACTGACCTAGGATCCAGAGATGATCATTAAGCTTGTTCAGCCAGAAGAAGGAGACAATCTTACAAGCTGAAAACCTGATAAAAGGACTGTCTTGTTTACTATGGATTCTGCCTCAGTGCTAGTGAACTGGCAATGAGTTTTCCCTGTTGGGAATTGCCTCTGCATCAGTCCTCTGTTCTGCCAGTATCTGCAGTCAAGTCTGCACAGTGTAACCATGATGGCAACACCATTCTTCCTTGCCTGTGCAATACACACCAGCCTTAAAATTACACGTCACTGTCCTCCCTCTAAATCCTCCTTTTCAACCATTGACCACTTTTCCCAGTGAGGATGTTGACAGTTTGGGTCAGAAAGTGATGCCTCATGGAGCGGAAGAGCTGCAACATTTCAGAAGGCTTTCAGTCCTGTTCCTGAACCCAAACAGCCTACACCGTAGCTGCAGCAGCAACTTAATCAAGAGCAAAATACTGTATAGTAGCTTAAAGCAGAAAATGTGAATACAGAAAGAGAAACACACACATGCAGTGTATAAAGCACCGAGATAAAATGAGGGTAGTATAAAACCTTGAGGTACACAGGAGCAAACTTGAACTGCGGTGCTCATTGTCTAAATGAGAAAAACCTATGGGAAAGGTAGAAATAAAAGAATAGCTCAGTAATTGAAATTTCAGGAGAACACAAAGAAGCAGACTGTAATTCACTGCAGGTAAACATTCCCTCTCCTCTTACAAATCACCCCTGTGTCACACATCTTGTAATTTTTATGGGTAGAAGCCTAGCAGTGAGAATATGTGGCTGTAAAAGAGCAAGAAATCTCAACATTTGTTTTTCCTCCTGATCTTAAGCACTTTTATAGGACGGATGGGGAAGGGGGTAGAGCTGATCTTTGGATTTCAGCTTCCTGAAGCTGAATTGGTGAGCTGCAGAGGTGAAGAAGGTGACTGTTCTGATTGTCAAGAGGTGATAGTGGGATGCTCAGGAAGGGAGGCTCTTTTGTGCATTGGTACCTGTAGTACTTGGCAAAAACTACGTCAGTCTTGGTGCTGACTTGCACAGTTGTTTGAATCGTGTCAGGTAAGGCTGGAGGAGAAAAGAAAAGCTGAGTCTCTCTTCTAGTGAGTCTGAACTAGTGGCCCCAGAAAGGAAACTTCAGAGGAAGGTGCTCCAGGACAACTTGAGTCTTATCCTTGCAGCTGAAATTCAGCTCCTCCCTGCTTTGCCCTCCACAGAATGAAAAATCTTTCAGGACTTCTCCTGTTTTCTAGGGCCATCTGAACACAAGTCATGGTGTCATGCATTATTGTTGCCAGGGACTTGAAGACTACAAGTCACTCATATTTTTCTGTATAAGATAGGTCGCAGCCATCAAAATTGGTACCGGAAAAAATCCCAAGCAGCTGAACAACTTCAGCACAAGCTCTAAATTTTAGAGTGTTTTGGTTCTGTTTTTGAAGAGATTTTTTGGGTCTCATTTTTAGAACTGCCTCAGGCAATAAGGTTTTGGGACCGCTGATACGTTTAGATGAACTGCTAGAAGTGTTACTCACACATAGTTTCTATGCCATAAGAACTTGATGTATAGGAGGTGCAGCTGAGCAGCTGTGTGCTTGTGGGAGCTGGGTCTGGGATGGGAGTCCACATGGATGTCCAAGTGCCAAGTGTGCAAGACCAAGTATGTTAGTAAGCATTTCTAGACAAGGGAGCTGAAAGGACCATTAGTGTTGTGGGTGTCTGGGAAAAAACCTTTCCTTGCAATGTCTGCTGGGATGGAGGTTGGTTAGTGAGCTAGGTGCTGACCAGGAGCAAAATAAAGAGTTTGAAACAGATGTATCTGGAAAATAAATCTCACTGTTCCCCTTCTAATGGTGGGGAATGAGGAGGTGAAACACTTTCTGTATTCCAGACCAGCCTCTTCCCAGTCCTTCTCCTCGTAGTTGGTTTGCCTTCAGTTAGCTACATTTTTTGTGCAATAGCCATGTCCTGAAAGCAATGGTGATCCTCCAGACTTTCTGGAGAATGAGTTACAAGACCTGATACAGGCAGTTCTGGCTCTGGTGGTGGTGTCACCATCACCTCTTGCTTCTTGGTGCCTCTCCTCCCTCCTTATCTCCCTCCCTCCCACAGGTGTTTGACCCCTTGACTTGGACAAGATTCATCCAGTTCTCAAGGGCCAGGAGTGAGACAAATCCTACCCATTTTTTGGGGCTTGGTCCCAGGAATCACATCATTTCCCAGTGAGTTCCCAGTCTCACGTACCAGCTTGTTTCCCTATTTGATTGTCAAGAGGTGCATAAAACCAAGCTCACAAATGTCTCTAATACCACCTGCTGCTGTGTGGATCAGCCACTCCAAGTGTGTCCTCCTTTCCCTTCTAGGACACCGGACAAGGACAGGGTGCCTTTGTGTACCTCACTCATGCTTCCTTACAGCAAAGAAAACTCTTTTCCTCTTCCTTCTCTGTCCGGCAAGGTCATGCACAGACACTCTGCAGATTTCCCACATCACCAGCTCTTTATCCTCCCTACTGAGAGGACAGATGATTTGATCAGGAAAGCTATTTTCCTGCAATGTAGATTATAATGGAAATCTGGAGAACAGCCCTGACTCTGAGTCTCTGCAGCTTTATCCTCTTAAAAGCACAAGCCAATTAACCTCAGCCCTGCAGGGAAAGACCCCCCCTGTTAGTGGCTGGGTCTTGGAAAACGAGGCATAGGGGATTTAAAATCACAAGGCTCTGAAGCTCCAGCCCAAGCATACAGCACTGCCTATGCCTGCACAAACCTTCACAGTGGTGCCACGGACGTGGAGATGGGGCTGTACGCTCAGCATCTGGTTTGACTGTCAAAACCCCTGCAGTGGTGGAGTCCATGCCAAGGTCTCTGCAGCTCTCCTAGATGTTGCTCCACCACCCTCAGGCTGCTGTGGGGCTTGAAGGGTCAGACGTAGGGACTGGACTTCCTGGGGACAGGGATATAATTTATGCAGAGGGAGTTCATGGAGGATGGTGTCATGAGCTCTCTCAACTGGAGATGTTCATAGATGATAAAAAACAGCCCAAGGCCCAGGCGCAACGGAGAAATCACAGTAACTGTATTCTCATGATGGGAAATGGAGAGCACAAAGACTAATTAGGTCCTAAGGGTTATACCACGAGGAGGCAACTCAGTTCATCCTGAAGTAGCAAAGGTGCTTTGTTCCTGGAAACATCTGTTTCTCTCCCATTTTAGGAACTTTAATTAGGCACCTGAATACTGACTAGGTGAGCCACACCTGAGTGTCATTGATACTTGTTCAGAAAAAGAACCTGTCTCTTGAATGACAGGGCTTTTTCCACATCTCTGCTGGTCTTCCCCATCTGAATGTTCTCTGCTTATCCCATAAAACTCCTCTGCCATCTGATGTGCAACTTGCTACCCTGGCACCAACTGTTTCCTTGGGAGCTGGAGGGAAATACAGGCACACATAAAACATCCTCTCATCAGACAACTCCCCCAAAGTCATTCTAGCTACCTGTCTTTGCATTAGTCTGTGTTCCTTTAATGACAACAGCTCTTGTTTGAGATGTTAACATCTCCAGACATTTGACAAGCAGCTGAGTAAATGTCAACACCCTTCTAAAGGAAGTGTGGGATTTAAGTGAATTGAACACCGAGTAGGAAATTGCAGTTGATTCTGGGGTGAGGCTCACTGGTTCTTAACAGCTGAACTAATGCCAGCATTTTACATTGAGCAGTGTAGGAGAAAGGGACCTGGGGGTCCTGGTGGACAGGAGGATGACCATGAGCCAGCAATGTGCCCTTGTGGCCAAGAAGGCAAATGGCATCCTGGGGTGCATTAGAAGGGGGGTGGTTAGTAGGTCGAGAGAGGTTCTCCTCCCCCTCTATTCTGCCCTAGTGAGGCCACATCTGGAGTATTGTGTCCAGTTCTGGGCCCCACAGTTCAAGAAGGACAGGGAACTGCTTGAGAGAGTCCAGCGCAGAGCCACTAAGATGATTAAGGGAGTGGAACATCTCCCTTATGAGGAAAGGCTGAGGGAGCTGGGTCTCTTTAGCTTGGAGAAAAGGAGACTGAGGGGTGACCTCATCCATGTTTACAAATATGTAAAGGGTGAGTGTCAGGATGATGGAGCCAAGCTTTTTACAGTGACGACCAATGATAGGACAAGGGGCAATGGATGCAAACTGGAGCATAGGAGGTTCCATGTGAATATCAGGAAAAACTTTTTCACTGTGCGAGTAATGGAGCACTGGAACAGGCTGCCCAGAGAGGTTGTGGAGTCTCCTTGTCTGGAGACATTCAAACCCCACCTGGATGCGTTCCTGTGTGATGGACTCTAGGTGACCCTGCTCTGGCAGGGGGGTTGGACTAGATGATCCTTCGAGGTCCCTTCCAACCCTAGAATTCTGTGATTCTGTGATTCTGTGATTTTAGGTCAGGCAGCAATTACCATTGTACCTATGGAGATGGAGGATGGACATATAAATGTCCCTGCTCCTTCTAAGTCAGAGTTTATGAGGGTTTTTAATGATGGGGGAGACAATTTAGGGTTAGAGTACTACTCTGGAGAAATACATGTAATACTCTGACAGTCACAGACTCCCTGAATAGCCTTGGATGGGGCATTTAGTGTCTACTGGCCTTAGACCCCCACCCAAAAATTCCTTGCCAATGTTTCCTTGGCCAGTTCTGCTGAGGAACACATTGTACTTGCACTAAGAGTGGTCTCCTGGATAGCAGACCAGAGAATTGCTTCGGCACTGCCTGAGTGGAAACAAATCCTCCCTATTAATTGCAGTATTTTTCAAAATACAATATTTTCCATTGGCTCCAAGTACTCTATCAAGCTTTTTCTTGTGAAGTCCTAGAGCTCCAGTCCCACAGCCCACACTGCTGTAGTCACTTCCCTATGACCACCTATTTGCCATCAATGTGGCTGGGGCTCATTTTGCTAAAGGTTGGAAATGAACACTGCAGGCATTTTCCCCCAAGACAGCCTTCTTCATCCTTTTTTGGGGAGGAAAAGACTTTACTATGGAGAAATCCATCTCATCTGGAAATAGATACGTGTAAAAGATGAAATGAACAGCTCCTGGACAATGCCTATTTCTCTGCTTTAATAGATCCTACATCAAAATAGCTCTGATAAATCTCACCTGTTGCACATAGCATCTATATGGGAAAGTTGCACATGATCACAGGACATTGAATGAGGTTTGCTGAGCCACAGAGCTCTGTTTCTGCATGTTAGAGATATCTAGTATCAAGTAGACTTGAGTAATGACTATTCCATGCAAGTTTTAGGGCTTGTATAATCAGGAAGAGCACAAAAGGGGAATTCCTTTCCTCTTGGCCTTTTTGATTCTTCATTAAGAAGAATCAATCTTTTTTCTCCTATTACTATTTTTAATGTAGAGCACAACAGACTGGTGGAACTCACTGCTGCAGGTTGGTAGTTTACTGTGCCTTTAAATGATAGTTGTATTGAAGGTTTGTGTTATTAAGCAATAAGTGCAAGTCAGCTGTTACTATTGCAGGTTTAAAGTTTACTGAAGCTTATTTAGGCAAGACTAACCCTAGAAAACATTTTCTAACAGCAAAGAAAGGAAGTGCTGGAAAAGATTGTCCATGGGGAAAGTGGAGACTCCCTCCCTAAAAGGCTGAAAGAAAATCTCCATCAAACAGGCAACAGCACCAGTTTGGATGTCCCTCAACCTCCCAGGGACAGGGGAAAGCTTAAGTGATTGCTCAGGACCCTTCCCTGTTCTAATTTATGGCAGTATTGAAGTAATATTTCAGCATCTTTAAGAAAAAAAAAAAGAGCCACTGGATTGAACTGTAGAATAGCATAGGTTGAAAGGGACCTCTAGAGGTGTCTGATTCAACCTCCAGCTTGAAGCAGGGCCAACTTCAATGCTGGACCAGGCAGCTCAAGATTTTGTGCACGTGAGTTTTAAAGATTTCTCGCGTGGACTCTGCACCACCTGTGTGAGCCCCACTCCTGGTGCTTAGCCAGACTGTGAAGATTTTGTCCTTATTTCCAGCTGGAACTTCCCTCATTACAGTCTGTGACTGTGACTTCTTGCCATTTTGCTCTGCATCTCTGGGGACAGTTCAGCTCTGCCTTTTCTGTCACCTGCTGCAGGTGGTGGTTAGAAAGCAAATAAATCCCCTTGCAAGCTGCCAGACTTCTCCAGACTGAGCAAAAACCAAGATAAGCCACATCCTCCAGCTCACTAATGGATGAGTTCATCTGACACCCCATGTAAAGGAGGCAGGGAGTTTCACCCAGCTCTCCCAGTCCTCACCCTCATTTGTGCTGGGATAGCGCCTACATTCCTAAGTGCCAAGGTGAGACTTGCTAACAGCAAAGCTGGTGATTTCCCTTGGGAAGTGACCTAACACTGCAACACCTTGTCCTCAGGCTTCACTGGGCTGGGCTTCAGCTGGTGTAAAGATGGAGATGTGCTACACCACCACGTACAGATGGGAGGTGATAGTAACTGCTCTTGCAGATTCTGTTGGTGCTACCATCAGAGGCAAAACATCAGCATCAGCCTCCATGTAGGCAACTTTCCCAGAGCCCCAACCCTCTGTCTTTCAGGGGTAAGGGGTGTCCCAAAATCCAGACACTTCTTTACTGTGTTTACTGTGGCCTCCATCCCTCCCTCCAGTTGCTAAGCGATATCTCTGCTCTCCAAAGTCACTGATACAGACCCTTGGCTGCTGCATTTCACTATTCAATTTGCAATTTAAATTCTCTGACAGGCAGAAGCAACCAAGCTGTTCACTTAAGATTGTAAGAAGTTATATTGGAATCCAGGAAATCGCCAACGCCTCAAGCTCTTCATAAAATTTCACTTTGATAGTAAAAGAGACAGAGGTGGGAAGGAGGGAGAGAGGGGAAGAGATAGATGCTCATATGAAGGAGAAAAGATGAAGCAGAGGTGGTGGGGAACAATCACAGGAGAGAATTTTCTCCTTTATTTCTGTTGGTTGTCACAAGCTCTGACCTCTCAGACCTGGCACTTCCACTTGGGCTGGTTAAATGCATTTCAGTAAAGTTAAACACCACTTTTACCTCTTTTTCACTCCTGCTCTCCTTTACCAACACTTCCTGGAGGCAGAGATAGGTCCCCTTTGCATCACCTTTTCCTATAGGGTCCAACCCACCCAGCTATCACGTCAGGAAGGACTGCAGGGAGATGTCCCTCCTGCAAGCAGGGTGCTCAGGTCCCAGACAGCCACTACCTGTGGCTCTTCTGGCCATCATATAGGGTCCATAACTTCTGCCAGGGTTAAGGACTAAACCTGACTTCTGGCCACAAAGAGAGAGGGTTGTGTTTTGTTATGAGTTACCTGGGTTCTCCTTGTACGTGTGGGATTTGTCCTGCGTGGAGAGGAGAGCAGCATCTCAGGCAGAGAGAAGTGTGCATGAATTATTGGGAATGGGCAGCTCCGGAGAGCCTTGGGAAATGGGACAGAGAAATTCAGTGCTGGGGGCATGGGAAGGTGCATAGGGGCAGGGATTGGGGTGCTGATGCAGGAGGAGATCCAGGGCTCTCTGGTGCCCTATCAGTCTCATAAACAGACATTTCCTGGCGCTGAAATCCTCTCGGTGGGCTCGGAGCTGTGGCTTTTCAAGCCAGTAGAGGGAACCCTCCACCGCGGTTATCCCAAACCCCGCACCTGCACGGAGAGAACACAGCGGGGCTGGGGGACACCGGGAGTGTGGGGGGGGTGTGACAGGCAGCCGTGGTCTGGGTGGCTGCGGGCACCTCCCTGCCTGCGGGACAGCAGGGCAAAGGGATTGATCCTCCTCTTTCCAGGTTGTCCATGCCAGATCGAAGCAACTTCACTTGGTAAATGGGAGAAGTGTTCAGCTCTGGGATCCCCAGCACAGGAAAGACATGGACCTGTTGGAGTCAATCCAGAGGAGAGCCACGAAGATGGTCCGAGGGCTGGAGCACCTCTCCTATGAAGACAGGCTGAGAGAGTTGGGGGTGTTCAGCCTGGAGAAGAGAAGGCTGCAGGGAGACCTTNGTCCTTGCCCATGATAGGAGTTGGGACTGGATGATCTTTAAGACCCCAAGCCAGTGGAGGTACCTGAACCCAGAGAAGACTGTGATTCTTTGGGAAGCCGGCGCTGGAACAGTCTGTTCCTGAAAGACTGCACCTCATGGGAGGGACTCATGTCAGAGGTGTTCGTGAAGAAATCTCTCCTGTGGAAGGGACCCCAGGCTGGAGCAAGAGGAGAATGTGAGGAGTTGTCCCCCCTGAGGAGAAATAAGCTGCAGAAAACAACGTATGACGAACTGACCACAACTCCCTTTCCCCGTCCACAGGGGGAAAACAAAGAGTTTCTTCCTAATATCCAATCTAAATCTACCTTCCTTCAGTTTGAACCCATTTAGCCTTGTTCTATCACTCCATGCCCTAGTCAAAAGTCCCTCTCCAGCCTTCCTGGAGTCCCTTCAGGCACTGGAAGGTGCTCCAAGATCTCCCTGGAGCCTTCTCTTCTCCATGCTAAGCGCATGGAGGCCCATCTACCTCTTTGAAGGAAAGGGGTTGTTGAGGGGTACAACCCACCCTCTGCCCAACATTTCCCCTCTATTTTTCTCTCTCCCTGCTCTTGTTGTAGCACTTTTGGGTAAATTTTCAGCCTGGATTAACTCGTATTTCTCAGGTGGCTCAAAGCAGGCAGTCACCAGTGTTGATGGGTGCCATGTCCCTTCTGCTTACCCACCAGCCATTGCAATTAACTTCTCCCTCTTCTGGTCCATCAAAAAGTCTGGTTTAGGTGTTCAGGTTCAGGCTTGTATCCCCAAGAAACAGTTTCTACCCTTACAGCCAGAAAACACTTTGAAAAAATCAGATTTTTTTCCAATGAGACAGGCTGTGTGCTAGGGATCAGCACCATGCTCACCTCTCCTTCACCCAACCTCACCCATGTGCAGGATGCAACAGGCTGGATTTGAGACAGCACCTGGGAAAGTACTTGTATGGCTTCCTCCCCCCCCAGCCCCATGCTGAATTTGGGATCGGACAGCAGGCTTGAGCCCCGTTGCACCACCATTGTCAGACTCATTCCTCTGTTCCTGTGGAAACAAACAGCCCTGTGAGCCGCAGCAAATCGATTCACTGCACTGTAACTGAATTACAAGCCTGAAACGCTCCCTCTCTCCCCCCTTTCATCTCCTCCCTTCTGTTCCCTGCCTTGCAGAGAGAAGGAGCTTTCCTCCTAGTGAAGCCAGAGATGGACAGGAGCGTTGTGCCAAGGATAGCTCAGCATCACTGCCTGACCCTGAAGGACAGCTTCACTTCTGCCCTCTGAAGTGTGTCTGGAAGAAATAAAACATATATTGGTGTGGAAAGGTCAGGAGCAGAGTCAATATAAGGACATGGAGGGAGTGAGTCCAGAGCAGGGCAACAAGGCTGGTGAGAGGTCTGGAAAACAAGCCTTATGGAGACCAGCTGAGGGAACTGGGGTTATTTAGCCTGGAGAAGAGGAGACTGAGAGGAGACCTTATTGCCCTCTACAACTACCTAAAAGGAGGTTGTAGTGAGGCTGGTGTTGGTCTCTTCTCCCAAATTGCTGATGACAGGACGAGAGGAAATGGCCTCAAGTTCCATCAGGGGAAGTTTAGGTTGGATATTAGGAAGAAGTTCTTTACTGGGAGGGTGGTTGGGCACTGGAATGGGCTGCCCAGGGAGGTGGTGGAGTCACCGTCCCTGGGGGTGTTCAAAAAACGGGTTGATGAGGCACTTGAGGCCATGGTCTAATGGTCTAATGGTTAGGAATGTGATGGGATAAAGGTTGGACTTGATGACCCTGGAGGTCCCTTCCAACCATAATGATTCTATGATTCTATGACATTTATCTGCTCACCTGTACATTGTCAGAAGAAAGTTGCTAGACCCTGTCTTCTGCCCCTGCAAACTATAACAATGCCCTCAGACCTCCATGCAGAAGTACCTCTGGGGGAAAAGGGGGTTTAGGGTAGGAGACCAAGTTTTTCCATCTTGAAGTGGTGGTTGAGGTAAGGATCTGCTCCCCCAAGGCTCCACAAAGCAAAAATTGCTGTGGTGGGTTGTGAGACAGTGAGGCAACAGGCAGTATCCTCCAAGGTGGAACAAATGTTTTTAGAAGGTGAGACCACTCCATTCCACAGGATAACAGCTACTTTTGGATGAGCACTGCTTTCTGTCTTGTGTATCTACTTCCCACCTGTGAGCTATGAGTACTGATCATGTGGAGAGGCAGGAATGGGCTTCAGCCCTAGAACAGGTATGGGAGAAACACATCTCTAAACAGCCCCTGGGATATGGTATCTGCACCTGCTTTCACAAAATGTGCTGGCCATCCTCATAGGATGCTCCTTTCCCTGCTGCTCTGTGCCTAGATCCAAGTTTGCCAGGTTGATTAACTCCTGAAAATTGTTAGTGCAAGGCTGGCCCTGCTGGGGTGTCAAGAGAAAGGTGTCTTTCCCTTCTGCACACCCGTGTGGCCACGGAGATGTTTGGAAAACCACCAACCTCCTACTCAGGGAGCAAGGGGAATATGGAAAATCTGTGTGTACTCCAGTGGAAAAATGGCCTTTGTTCAGAGCAGGCTTGTCTTGTGCATGGAGCCACTGGGGGAGCACAGGGAACTGGCAAACAGACTTTCAGAAATCAGTTTATGGCTCCCAGAGAAAAAACAGGACAAATACTGAGTGCCCAGAGTGGGAACAGAGGAACTGTGACTGCTTTGTAGTTAGTGTCTGGTCTAAGGCTGTCATCAAATCCCCTCTGTAATCAGCAGACAGAAATCAGAGCTGCTTTAGGGTGATTCAAGTCCACTTATCTCAGACACCTCTCTCTGGAGGGCTGAAATATCCCTATCTCCTTCCACAGTGTGGAGATGGGGGCGAGGCCAACAGCTTAGAAAAGAAACTGAACTTGCAGGCAGGAAGGGTTAGCAGAAATGCATCCAACCCTGGGAGATTTGTTCAAGTCTTCTGCAGAGTCCAGAGCAGACAGCTCATTGATTTCCAAGCAGCTATGCAGATGTCAGCCTGGCCCTTCTAGTGCAAGCAAGATCTCCACTTTGTACCCCTGAGGTCTGCAGGGGTTTGCTGCTGGCTGCTACAATTCACCTTTGCCTGCATCCAGAAGACTTCACACCAGCAGGGGTGCACCCAGGGACCCTCAGCATCTATCACATCAGCCTGTGGAGGAAGGAACAGAGCTCCACCTGACTTTTCCAGACCCTTCCCTTCTTGCACATCCACTCATGTCCACAGCCAGAAAACCTTATTTTGCTTTCCTGACACACAACTTCCAACCCCCTAGTCCTGCTCCCTAGCTACAGCAAGGTTTCATCTTAAAATGGTAGGATGATGCTGTCCGAAGTAAATGAGAAGCAGACTTGTCCTGGTCTCCATGCCCAAGGGGATGCCACGTTTAAAACTCAGCTCCTGCATGCAAGTGATAAATGGGATCCACCCAAAATAAATAAATAAACCCAGAGGCACACCAAAGGGGAGCAACATCCCTGTGTTATTCCCGTACTACTCAGTCATCTCAAGGAGAGAGCAGCTATCTGCCGGCAGCTGGCTGAATCATCAGCTACCTAATGTTTCTTGGAATGAATACAGATGCTTTGGAATTGCCTTGTGTGTGCACCACAATAAAGACAGCTAAAGCAGCTTTGCTATCTCCAGAATGGTGGCTGACAAATTCAATCGACAAAGTGATCCGAAAGCACTCCTGGCAAAGTGGGAAAGGGGAATTAGAAGCACTGCAAGCCCTGCTGCCCGTTCATTGCCTTTGGATCTTTGCTAGGGAAAAGGTCTGGCAGTGCCCTGGCCAGCTCAACTGCTTTGTTCATTTAACACCTACTAATTCATCACAACCACTTGCTCTTTTGGTGATTTTTGGTGATTTATTTCATTGCTTTCATTACTCCTAGAGGCTCTATAGCATGTGAGTGTGCCTGTGTAGGAGCAACAGCCATCTATATCTTACCTAATGACAAGAGTCTGTCACCAGGGAGCTAGAGGGATGAAAACAGTGGGAAAGACGCGTTGGGATGGATTGACCTCCAGGAGCATTCATCTCACCTGTATGCAGGAGACAGGGAGACTAGGACTGACACTTAAGGATGGGATTTCTAAGGGGCTCTCATCAGACCCTAGCACTGGTGACTCAGTTTTGCCCAGTAGAGACTGAGTGTCTTCAAGGACCTCTGTGCTGTGGGAGGCAAGTGGAGCTCTGACCTCTTGGCTGGGAAGTAGAATCATAGAATCATAGAATGGTTTGTCTTGGAAGGGACCTTAAAGATCACTTAGTTCCATCCCCCGTGCCATGGGCACAGGACCACGTGTCAGTGTTATACAGACCATCTTTTTTCTTTGCTCTGTCCCCAGAGAAGTAGGACCTGGCTGGTGTTCAGTCTGCAGTGGCTGTGGTTTAAGTGATGGATGGCCCTACCCTGAGCTACAACATAATGACTACAACATTTATTGCTAGCTCATGGTCTCTCATGCTTATGCTTAACAGGTTTCCAGCCCAGGTGAGTCCATGTGCAATCATCAGTAAGCTGTAAGGAAAACATTTATGCTTAACTTCTCGTCCACTTCTTCACACAGTATCTACTCTCTTGCATACCCTTTCTTGTGCATGCTCTCTTTTCATACCAGTCCTGCATATCATTATACTCTCTCCTCCTTTAGCTCCTCAGGGTGGTTGGGAGATGAGGACAGCTTCTGTTGAGGGACCATGACTCTTCTCACCAGCCTTGTTTTACCGTCCTCTAGCCAACAGTGCTGGCAAGGCCCATGTGTTAGGCTGAAGAACATCTTGTGTGGGAGCCTGCAAGGGGTAGATGACAACTAGAACATGGTGGACTGCGATGGATATCAAGCTTAGAGCTGCTGTGACAATGTCACTAAGATGCAATTACCTTTATTCCAGTAAATGAAAAACAGTGGGGGCTGTTCCCATATCTTAGACCAGCTGCCATGGAGTGGCAGCTAGCAAACAGTTTGCTAGCAAAATCCCTTGAACTCCAGATCAGTCTGGCTGCAAACACATTGCCTGATGGGGATGACCAAGGGTCAAATGTTGTTCTTGTTGGAAGAGTACCTGAGCATTGTCCAGCAACTTTGACTGCAGATGAAGGCCCTCTTTGAGCAGGGCTGTGAGGTGGAAGGAGGTCTTCAGCCCCATGAACTGCTGCAAAACTACTTGAACTGGTGGCTTGTGGCAGCAGGACAACACCAGAGATGTCCTGGCTGGGCAGATTTTTTACAAGCTGACACCAAGGCATGTTTGTCCCCAGCATGAGAACAAGTAGAACCTGGGCTGTGTAGCAATGGGTGCTTAGGATGGGAGGGAGCCCAAGACTTTGGCACATAGCAGGAGGGTTTTGGGCACTTGTCCTCTGATGTGGAAGAAGAAGAGGGTGGTTACAGAGAGGAAGGTTTGGCATCAGCTGGGAAGGAGAGAGTGTCTCCCTTGCAGGCTGGGAAAGAGGGATTAAGCATCAAGTTGCCTAGCAATGGATTTCTAGGCATGAGAAATTGCTCTGATCTGCTCAAATAGTGCACTGACTCAAAACAAATCCCCTCTCTGTCCCTTTAAAGATGGGGAGCAGATGCAGGCTGGACATGCATCACCCAGCAGCAGGATGCTGCCTTTCCTCTCCTTCTCCACCAAGTTGCACTGAGGATGCTCCAGCGTGTGCCAGGCTCAGCCAAACACTTGGATGCCCCCTGGGATGAGTGGAGTAAGCGAAAACCAGGATGATGGGATTTGGAGAAGAGTCAAGTGTGTTAAGGAGGGAAACCACTCCTGATGCTCAGGCTGCGTTAGCAGACACCACCAGATCTGGGAGACACCTGGACTTTGAGAGCAGTGACCTGTGTTGGTCGCTGGTGGGGAGAGGCAGCAGGTTGGCTGTTGTGGTCTCTGGGAAAACTGGGATTGGGAAACGTCCAGGAGTAAGAATTATTAAACTGCTGGGATTGCAGCTGGATGGTCCAGCTTGATCTTGCCTCTGTTTATGTGTACTTAAGAAAAGAGTGATCACTGTTCTGCTCTTTCTACCCAAAGCTGTCACTTGACAGTACTGGAGTCAATAATTTTTCTCAGGTGTCTGGGAAACACATGAGCTGAGCTGACCTGTCCTGCAGATCCTGCCCTAGATAGCAGGAATTGATCTCCACAGATCTTGTTGACTCCAGCTGCCAGAACGACCTCTCCCTTCCAAACTCAATTGTACCATATGATTGTGCATTAATTTAGAGCTAATTGCCATGTAATGAACCCAGTTTTACTCACTCCATTTCAATCCCCTTATGCTTCCAGCTGAACACTCATTTGCATCCCACTCTGGCTCTTTCAGAGCCTTTGCTCTCACCCCTGCTGCTGCCTTTTTAAGTGCATGGGTTCCAGCAAGAGAAACATCAGTTCTTTTAAAGAAGCAATAGCAAGGCACAGCCATCACTTTACATGCAGAAAGGGTGAGCGCAGGTTCCAGGTGCTTCCAAACCCTTTTACCTTTGGATACAGAATGGAATTGAAGCATCTTGAATTATTAGGGCAGAGTGTTAGGCACCAGCTTAGCACTCGGTTCAAATCCCTGGCTGTGCCACTGACTTT
This sequence comes from Aegotheles bennettii, assembly GCA_013398125.1. Lineage (NCBI taxonomy): Eukaryota > Metazoa > Chordata > Aves > Caprimulgiformes > Aegothelidae > Aegotheles > Aegotheles bennettii. The sequence goes on from VZRW01002938.1 coordinate 282,062, forward strand.
CCATGTCTCTGAAAACACTGCCCTGTGTTTTCCTAGCTACAAAAAGGGCTAACAGCAGTCTCCTACTTTGTAGGGCTGTGTACAGCACAGAGGGACTCACTCAGATACTCTGAAGTTTAGAGACATTCCCTTAGCTAGATCATCATGCTAGAATAATGACCAGAAATATGGTGAAAACCAACCAAATGAAACACTTCTTCGCTGAGATTTATCAGAACAGAGGAAGCACCATCTACACGCCCGATGTATTTCATAATCCCGTAGGATTTGGAGATGGTCTTTTCTGGGGGGAAGGCAGAGAAGGAATAAATCTTTCTGCCTATCATAAAGTGCCTGAATTTGAGTCTGTTGGGTTTTTTTGAGCCTTTGCCTCCCTGTTGTTTTAAATGACAGCAGCTACCCTGGCGAAGCCTGCGTTGCGTAAGAAGGAGCAGCGGGGTGCCTGGAAGCCGAGGTGGCAAATCATGGCTTTCAAACAGCGTTAATGGGAATACAGGGGAGAGCTTGTTTGTGTTCAGGTAGAATGAGTTAACTCTGTGGGGTGCACAGCAGCAGCTGCCTCCGGGAGAGGGACTGGGTTGCAAAGTGCCTGATGACTTTGGCAAGGACAGCTCGGCTGGGGAGGGGATGGGGTTGTGCCTCTGCCCTCCAACTTTCATCCAGCTTGGTGCAGAGCCCTGTTTGTCAGCCCAGGGAGCTGCCATGCCAGCCTCGTGCTTGCTTCCAGCACAGAAGGCCTCCAGGGGCATGAGGTAATGAATGCATTTTCTGCAAAGTACAGGAGCTAATTTCCAGCGCCTGTCGGCCTCAGAGAAAGGTTCAACCTGCTTGGAAATGGTGAGATAATCCCCCCAGCATCCTAGTGCAAGGAGATAGAAGGGCAGGATTGGCACTGGAATGGCACTGGAATCCCTTTGGTTAGGCACTGGAATAGGCTGCCCAGGGAGGTGGTGGAGTCACCGTCCCTGGGGGTGTTCAAAAAACGGGTTGATGAGGCACTTGAGGCCATGGTCTGATGGTCTAATGGTTAGGAATCTGATGGGATAAAGGTTGGACTTGATGACCCTGGAGGTCCCTTCCAACCATAATGATTCTATGATTCTATGATTGGACTTTATCTGTGCTAATGAAGAAGGTTGTGGCCTCCAAATATCTTGCACCTCTGTCAGCCTGGCCCTAGCTGTGGTGTGAGATCCCCATCTTCTGAGTGTGACTCCTGTGAAGGGTGGGGAGGTTAAAGCCCCTTGATTTGACAGGCCCTAGTGCAGGTTTTGCACGTAGGTGGAGAGATGAGATCAGGCTGCAAATGAGAAGCAGACTCTGAGTGGTAAACCACAGGTCCAGAGCTGGAAGGGAAGATATAGGAGAGTGGGGCAGGAGGTTGAGACACCAGGCATACCCCTCTCTGACCCGGTCCCATCATGCCTGCCCAGCCACATGTATTTGTCAGATATGGCATTTGCAGAACATGAGGGCTGATGCTACCTTTGTCACTCTCTTACAGATGTCCTGGACAACCTGAGTGTCTGAAGTGGCACTAGACACCAATGCTTCAGAAGCTGAATGGAGCCCAGAACACCTTGCCTGAGATTGCCCTGCAGCATGGCATGTCAAAGAGCACACACCTCCCGAATCCATGTCAGTGCTTCCATTAAGGGCTGCCTAGTTAAATGACTGGGCAAATTTATGGGCAGAAAAATCCATCCAGGTCTGTTAAATATAAAAGCTCTTTTTTGAAAAGCCCGTGAGTTGTAGCTCACTGGGGGCAGAAGAGGTGTTTTGGAAAGAATCCACACTTAATTTTTTTTTAGATAATCTCTTGGCACCTACTCTGGCTGCTCTGGGTAGTCAGACACTGAGCTGGAGTAATCATCTGGTTGACTTGCTATGGCTGTCCTTATCTTTTAACTCCTATCATCTCTGTAATTGGTCCCTCATTAATGTAAGCTATGGCTCTTCTGACAATGTCTTTCTACACACACCTCTCAAGGGTCTGCAAATCATGGGGTCTGCAAGCTTCCCCACCTGCCTGTGGGACTGTGGGAGGGAGTGGAACAGGTACCAGTCTCTAACAGCAAAAGGAGAGCTTTTGGGTGGATCTGTATTTGTGAGGCTTGCATTGTGTCTCGTTAAGCAGACAGTGGATGTACCAAGAATGGAAGAGAGTCCAGAGCACAATCATCTTGGCAATGCTCAGCATTAGCAGAGGATGGGGTGGAGAAGGAGATTTCCTCTGCTCCTTCAGAACAAGACAAAGGGCTTTGAAGGAGGTGAGCAATGCCAGTGGGAGCACCTGGAAGGGCTGGGTGGAAGGTGCCAGGGAGCAGAGGTTCTCATCTTCCATCATGCAAATTTGTGAGCCTACAGACTTACGGACATTCCATTGCTTTCCAGTACAAGCTCATCCATATGCTATGGACATGCTGGGTCACAGAGTGAGGAGGGCTTTCATGATTTAGGACACCCCAGAATTGAAAAGGCACCATAAATACTCCATAGGTACAAAGCTAACCTGCACAGCTCACCTCAGGCAGGGGGATGGTGCTTTTCTGCTTTGAGTGAAGGATTCCTCTGGGGAAAGAGAGAAAATATCTTTGCAGGTTGGGGAAAATTTCGTATTTTAAACAGCAGCTGCAACATTTATCTGTCCCTTCATGGGGGATGCTCATTCAGGCATTGCCCCTGTTAATTAGTTTTTATCTCTGTACTGTGTGAGGCTGCAGAATTGAGCCATTTTTTGAAATGGGGAAAGGGAAGTGTGGGTGAATTCATGATCCTCTGTTCACATAGCACATGTGTGCTAGGGCTGGAGGTAGAACCCAGTCCCCTGGCTTATGGGCTTTTCCTCCAGCCATGGGGGAACTTTTCCCTCTGCATTCAGAGGACAAAAGGATTTACACCTAGCACGCCAGGCAGGGCTGCAAATGCTCTTATATTCAGACAGAGCCCTGGCTCACAGGAGTAAGTGTGACATTAAAATACAGCCATAGATGTGTGGCTTCTTAAAGGGATAGTGCTTAAAAAGTCACTGTTTAGTCAAGACGTGAGCAAGTGTCCTTGTCTCAGTCCAGATGTACCAAGACAGGTATCACTCCTGGTGTCTTCCCAAGTTTTCCTCCCAGGCTCCTTCCTAGATTAGCTCCAACAATTTAAATAGGATGACTGTGCTAGCCAAGCTTGTTTGGACTGAAATGTTCTAAGCAGTGTTTACCCAACACTTCAGGGTGAGCATGAAGTTCCCTGGAGTACATCCAAGCTCACAGGTGTGATTTAGTGATGTGAACTCAGGATGTTCTGGCTTCCACACCCTCCTACTGCCATCCCTTCCAATCTTGCAGTTATACTGGCACAACTGGTAGGGTCCACAGGGTGCACAAGGGCAGGGTAGGGGTTAGTGTTGGAAAGAAATGCTCAGAAAGTCTTCAGAAAAAGGCACATATTTTAGAGGTGAGTCAGTTGTCTGCTTCACAGCATGGCCCATATACCTTTGAGTCAGCCCAGCTGAGAGGATAGGACCAAGCAGGGACAACCAGCAAGAGGAAGGGATCCCTAAAGCTACTTCCATCTCCAAAGATTATGTCCTATCAATCCACAGCCTAAAGGAATAACCAAGGGAAGGTGGGAATACCCTAAGCCAACTTTATCCCTGAACACTTCGTGCCATGAATGACATGCCACCATTTCCCTGTTCATCCCTCCCATGCCAAGTCAAACACCTTGGAAAACCACGCTGGTGGGCATTGAGCACTGGGCTGGCAGGTGCTGGGGCTCCTCATTCCTGGGAGTGGTGATGGGAAGCAATGCACAAACGATGAGCTGATTTTCACGGTGTTGAGGCCCTGGGGGGAGGGGTGTTAATCTGCACCTGGGAAATGTCAGATCCAGTCAGCAAAGCCCTAATGGATTGTTTGCTTTTCAGCAGCGGGGGAGTGAGGAACACGTATCTCGCGTAGGCTTGGTTGAGTCAGAAAAAAAAGGGCTATCCCCCTGTGCCATCTGGGACAAGCAGGATGTGGTGATTGCCGAGAGGATGGGGGGCCATACTCAAACACTTGCTGTTCGGGATGCTCTGCCTCGTCTCTCCAGGGAGCCAGAGTCTGGCAGCAACTGGCAACAGGCCATCTGAAATGCCTTCTCCTTGCTCGAGCTTATATGTCCTTGTAGCTGCAAAGATATAAGTCATCATAAGCCCACCCTACCCCCTCCTGAACAGACAACATCTGATGCCTCAGACTTCCTATGAATGTTCCTGCACAACTGAGAATCTACTCATAATCCATCTATAGATATGTATGCACACTCACATATATGTATACACACGGGGAAGGAAATTCCCTTAAAAGAAAAAAAAAGGGTTTGGAATGATATCTGAAGTTATTTGAAAATCCACATTGACTAATGAGTAGTTTAGGCTAGGAAAGAAGAGATAAAATGATGGGATAAATAAAAAATTGTCCTTGGACAATTTCAAGATGAACATTTCAGTTGTTTCAACTTTCTGTTTCAATGTAGTATTTTCATTCCAAAACTGACCCCAACTTCCAAAAGGACAAGGACCAAAACTGAAAACATGAAAACAGAAGAAAATTGTTTGTTCCATGTGGGAACAAATAGTGTCAACTATGCTGGGATGATCCTTAGAGCACTCTGCTGCTAACACATCTATATAGAGGGGCTATGGTATTGTGGACACTCTTTGTATCAGGGAAATGTTTTTCCACCAGAGGGTGGTTGAGCACTGGCACAGCTCCCCAGGGCAGTGGTCACAGCACCAAGCCTGACCGAGCTCAAGCAGCGTTTGGATGATGCTCTCAGGCCCATGGTGTGATCCTTGGAGTGTCCTGCACAGGAACAGGAGTTGGACTCGATGATCTTGAAGGGTCCCTTCCAACCTGACATGTTCTATGATTCTATGATTCTGTGATTCTATGATTCTATGATTCTATGATTCTATGGCATGGTTTGGCTATCCCACCTAACCTTGAGGTGACGGTCCCTTACATGCCACTGGATCCTGGGTAGGCTGTGGTGTTGCCTTCTGGATTTGGAGCAGTCAAAGTTCAAGCTGTCTACTGCATGTCTACAGAGGACAACATGTAAGCTGATATGGAACTTGTGCACTAAGTGGACCTTGATTTGGGAGAATTTGGGCTGAATTTATACTAATTTTGTTTGAGGTCATAACTGAATCTCACTGGCAAATTCTCCCCAACACAAAAGTCCTTTATTTTTCATGTCTCCACCTGACTTATGCAGGTAATTCATGTGAGCCCTGTGATGTGACCTCTCCATGGATTCACACAAGTGAAAAGGCGCATCCTCTTGAAAAAAGTCACTTCCTCTTAGCACCACCAGAGCATCATGGCTTTGAGCTATTAAGCCTCTCAGCTTCTACATATGAATTTGAATAAGCAAAAAGGAGTTCCTTTTGGAAGTTGAGAACCTCAGTCCGTGCTAATACCAAACACTTCCCCCTCCATCTGCAGGAAACCCAGATTCCCTCTCCAATCTCTTTGCTGATATAAACTAGCCATTCTTAGCAAAGATGTCATTTACTGGTGCTTGAAGGCTTAAAAGCTTATAGAGCTGCTTGAATAGAGGAATTTGAAAATAGAACTTTTTGGTTAATGAGAATGTTTTTAGCAACTATGAAGTTTTTAGTTATGTGACATTTTTTATCACAAAACCATTGTTTAAAAGGACTTACCAAGCAGACAGCAAAGCAAGTTCAGCAGAGCAAGAATATCTGTAAAATTCCTTGCTTAAAAAAATGTCTGCTGCAAATCCTTTCTGACACGATGGAGTTTCAAACTCATGAAAAGGAAAACAATGTCAGAAAGTTCACCCCAGAAGTTATCCTTTACCATACCTCAGCCAGCCCCATTTGCCTCCCTGGTGACTTTGCCCAGGTCCTTCATAAGGCCATGGTGGGTGCAGCCTCTCATAACAAGATTCCTTGAGTTAGAGTTGATACTTCAGCTCAGACACTCTGTGCAATGCAAGTGCCACAGCTCTGAAGGTAAAAAGTGAAAAAAAAGACCTTGCAACACCCTCCCCTTCTCTGTGAGCTGGTTTTGGTATCCCACGAGACAGCAAAAACATTTAGGCATTGATTTCCCTTTCTCTTGGGCGGTGTCAGTGGCCCTTTACAGAACTAAAGTCCCTTTGGACCACTGAGAATTTGCCTTCTCCTCTATTGAATTTGTCTGACTTGTTATCTCAGAGGTTCTCTTATTATCTGCTGAAAATTTCTGCAGAGTTGGAACTGCCTTCGACAGCAGCTGTCAATGGATTTTGTTTAATTACAGGGCAGGGGGAGAGGGGAGGTCCTGGGAGAGTTTGGGGTACACAGGCTTACCAAAATCTGTATGACAGGAAAGAATAAGAGAAACAGGATGTACTGAACTTGGCACAAAGTTGGGCAGTAGTTATCCTGGCACAGAGTGTGCCTAAACATTGTAAAGAAGCAGGCTGTTAAACTGTCAGCATGCATTTCTGTGATCCGGGATGATATGAAACATTTCCATGCAGCCTGAGATTTGAGAGAAACGAGTATTTGAAGTGCTGAGCAGATCCTTGAAATCAGAGATTTCCCATCCATTGTGTTGCCTGAAGTCACTGTGATTATCTCCAGACTGTATTGCCAAGTGGCCAGTCCCTCCTGAACTTGAGACCCCATCAAAAAGAAGAAACCTGAGTCTCTTGCATTCCAAACCATGGTACAACCCCTGCCTGGATCCTGGCTCAGGCTGATATTCCTTGCAATAATGTTGAGGGACCTGGCTTGGGGAATGGCATCTCCAAGCAGACTTCTCACTCCCACCTCATCCTGTCACAAAACAGGATCACTCCTATTGATTTTTACGCTGTCCCTTGTCCTCAATAGGACCTGTGCCTTCCACCTGCTTCCAGCATCCCTCTATCTCTGTTTGCTCACCACAAATATTATGCCAGCACAGGACTCACCACTTGGAAGACTTCATTTGGATGTCTCCTGGGGTACTCACCGTGACCTGCACTTCCCCAGAGTCCTGGAGGTGTCCTAGGAGATCCTTCATGAGCACAATTTAGTTGTACCAACACTTCTGCAATCCCATCTGACTTCTCTGATCCCTGAGTACCTGCCTTAGAGTGAGTGAAAACATCACATTTTGCTTTCCTATATCCTTGTAAGGGGAATCATAGAATCACAGAATGGTTTGGGTTGGAGGTGACCTTTAAGATCATCCAGTTCCAGCCCCCCTCCCATGGGCAGGGACACCTACCACCACACCAGATTGATGAAAGTCCCATCCAACCTGGCCTTCAACACTGCCAGCGAGGGGCAGCCACAGCTTCTCTGGGCACCCTGGGCCAGGCTCTCACCACCTTCACACCAAACAATTTCTCCCTCCCATCCCATCTCAATCTCCCCTCTGGCACTTGGAACCCGTTCCCCCTCGTCCCATCATTCCCTGCCCTTGGCACCAGTCCCTCTCCAGCTTTCCTGGAGCCCCTTCAGGCACTGGAAGGTGCTCCAAGGTCTCCCTGCAGCCTTCTCTTCTCCAGGCTGAACAACCCCAACTCTCTCAGCCTGTCCCCAGAGCAGAGGTGCTCCATCCCTCTAAGCATCTTTGTGTCCTCCTCTGTACTTGCTCTAAAATCTCCATGGAAAGATATCACTACCATGCTGAACCTGGATGAAAAGATCCTTCCCAGGGAAATTCTAGCAGCCCCAAGAACCACAGCCCCCAGAGCCAAAGCAGAGAATCACCATGGCATACCAAGGCACCTCCTGCCTCTCCTGCACACCCATTAAATACAGATCCCAGCTACAAAACTGATTTATTTCTCTGGGATGTGATCTGCCCCCAGGCCACTCTGCTGTCTCCTGACCTTGTGTGGTGTTTCCAGCATGCATCGGTTGAGAGAAGCCATGAGGCATCTCTGGAAAATATATGAACATTGGCTGCCTTGCCTGTTTAGTCCAGTAGCTCTCTTGGCCTCACATCTCACTCAGTGTTTGTGCTGCACAGGCAGCATAGCTCTGAGATTGGTGGGGAGTGCCACCATTCTGCTGATAATTAATAATAATAAGGGGAGAAGCACATCACCCTATCAGAGCATTGGCTGTGAAGCCAGCCATGCAGCCAGGAATGAAGATTAAAAGGGGGGGAAATCTGGCAGAGAATTAATTAATTTAGTCCATTTGAAACCCAATAATTATTTCTTTAAAAATAGAATTTGCTGAAGCAACTTGTAGCTTTTCATTCTTTTCTTTCCCTTTATTTTTTTTAATCACTGCATAATAAAGTAATTAGTAATTTGTGTCACTTCTGTAATTTTTTTCCCTCGGTGTAATCACAAGGGGTGACACATTTCCACAGCATACTTAAAAATAAGTATAATAAATAAAGGGCAAAATCAGAGCTGGTGTTTGAACCCTATCAAAGTAAGCAGTACATGTTATGCCTCCTCAAAATGATGATTACATCACTGCCAACAATTTATTAATTAGAAAACCCCTGGATGATGGAGCAGGGCAAATACTCTGCGACGGCTTCTGGTCTCAACTGAACCCAAGGAAACCCAGCGACTTCCCCAGGGTAAGGCAAGCAGATGCATGGCTCCACACTGATAACAGTTTCTTGTCTGTATTTTATTTGGATGTACAAGAAACAGCCCAAGTGTCTCTGATGGGGTAGCTGTTGGTGTTTGTAACCAAAGGGAGGAAGGAAGGGAGAAAGAGAGAAATGGTTAGAGAAATGGTCTGATGGTTAGGAATATGATGGGATAAAGGTTGGACTTGATGACCCTGGAGGTCCCTTCCAACCATAATGATTCTATGATTCTATGAGAGATGGAAAATGTGGTCTACTTTTCAGAAGACCATGGAGGTGAGCCTCAGCCAGCTGCTTCCTCATCTCAACCACCCTGTAGACTTCTCTCAACTACTGCCTTGCTTGGAGAGATCCATTTGTGTGGCAGAAAAGACAATCTGCTGTCCACTTTCATTCAGCCCATTGCTTAGAAAGACCCTGCTAAGGTCTTAGAGGGATTTTGCAGAAGTTCAGTATGACACTTTGTCGTCAGAGGAAGTTCAGGCTGGATATTAAGAAAAACTTTTTACAGAAAGGGTGGTCAGGCATTGGAACAGGCTGCCCAGGGAAGTGGTAGAGTCACCATGCCTGGAGGTGTTCCAAAAATGTTTGGATGTGACCCCTGGGGACATGGTTTAGTGGTGGACTTGGCAGTCCTGGGTTGATGGTTGGACACGATGGTCTTGAAGGTCTTTTCCAACTGGAGTGATTCTATGATTCATAGAATTCACAGGTGCAGGTCTGTCAGCCCAGGATTTGTACTATCCTGCCCTCTCTGCCAAAGAAGGTTTGCAGAGTATCTCCAGGTATCCCTCAGGCCATTCTCTGACCTGAGTTCATTATAGGTCCCATTGGTCCTTTCTCCTAACATGACACCTGGCTGGAGGTTGGTGTGGGACCCTTCTTACTGGGAGGGACATGGGACCCAAAATCAGCTAGAGTAGCCTGGTTTTGTAACACATCAGTAAAACAAGATTCAGTCTTGGCTCCTTTTCCAAACCATGCTCTGATTGTGTCCAATGACTCATTCATACAAAATGCATAAACAGTGGCTGGAGCAAAGGTGAACCCTCTGGATTTACCTCTTGCCCTCAGACGGATGTGAGATAGCCTCCTGAGTACTTGGGAACCAAAAGAATGCTGACAGTCTTCTGTCTCTCAGCCTGACTTGTCTGCAAACCAAGGCTGGCGTCCTTCAGTGCTGACAGAGTGAGCTAAAAGACAGTAACTGAATTATTTTGGCACCTTCCCTCCCTCCTTCTCTCCCTCTCCCATTCAAGAAAGATCCCATCATGTACACCTTTAGCTGTGATCTTCACAGCTTATAGACTACTTTTGTCTAGTTTAGATCTCCTTGAGATTTCTCTCCATAATAGAAACCATCCTCTCTTTTCTCTCATCCAGGCATGATTTTAAAGGACAGGGCAATAACAACAAGCAGATGTGGTGCTGAGGGACATGGTTTATTGGTGGACTTGGCAGTGCTAGGTTAACAATTGGATTTGAAGATCTTACAGGTCTTTTCCAACCAAAATGATTCTATGATTCGAAGCAAAGAAACCCTGAGAAACAGCTTTTTCTCTCCAGCAATCCAGCTTTTCAAAAAATATTGGAGCCAGGAGATCATGATGGAGTAGCATTCTGCTACATACAAATTAATGTTGTCTTTAATTCCTCTAAATTAATTTGGAGGTGCTAAGTGAGAACTTTGATAACCTCGAACTGAAGCGACAGTAGCCTTTCCTTTTTCCTTTCATCAGAATCTCAGATGGACAAGTCAGAGACATCATGATCAAACACAAATCAAGACCCATCCACATTTTTAGGGATAAAAAAGAGGTTTCCCAACCTTCTGTAGTCCAGGTGTTACCGGAGTCTGGTTTTGAAGTTATTAGCCTGCACCATTCTTGTTTGTGGAGCAAGACATCATCTGATACTCTCCATATGACACTAGTAAATGTGCCACTGACATCTCTCAGTAGTAGGCTGGAGGATGGTGAAATATGGCAGTGTGGCTCCTACAAGACCAGTTTGAGAATAAGGGACCTCACCTGAGGTTTCATGGAAATGCAGAATGATTTGGGTTGGAAGGTACCTTAAAGATCATCTAGTCCTAACCCCCCTCCCATGGGCAGGGACACCTCCCACCACACCAGATTGCTCCACGCCCCATCCAACCTGGCCTTCAACACTGCCAGGCAGGGGCAGCCACAGCTTCTCTGAGCACCCTGGGCCAGGCTCTCACCACCCTCACACCAAACAATTTCTTCCTCACATCCAATCTCAATCTTTATTCTTTCAGTTTGAATCCATTCCGCCTCATCCTACCACAGAATCACAGAATCCTAGGGGTTGGAAGGGACCTCAAAAGATCATCCAGTCCAACCCCCTTGCCAGAGCAGGGTCACCTAGAGTCCATCACACAGGAACACATCCAGGTGGGTTTTGAATGTCTCCAGCGAAGGAGACTCCACAACCTCTCTGGGCACTCCATACCCTTTTGAAAAGTCCCTCTTCAGCTTTTCTGTAGCCCCTTCAGGTACTGGAAGGTACTCTAGGGTCTTCCTAGAACCTTACAGAGAAATGTTGACTACAGCAGGAGCCCAGGATATCATCTGCCTCTTTTCCTCTCCACCTCACTGACTGGACATATTTCTTCCTCAGTACAGGGAAGGTGGTTTCCTTTCTGCAATGCTTGCCTGTCTGTTGTTTCAGATAAAAGCTGCATCTTCAGAGGATGTAGGATCTGGGCTGCAGGTGTGCTGAGACATCAACTGACACATTGGTCCAACCATTGTCTCTCGTCTTCCCCTCACAATCTTCTTGTTGCCTGTTCCCTTAGACTCTGAAGCCTTTGGGCTTAAGATAAACTGTGTCTTCAATATTTGTGCCGTATCTAGTTGAGATTTCTCCACAGTTTGCATCCAAACAAATAATTAAAAAAAACAACCAATCAACCAAAGCCCAGTTCTTTGGACTGTTGGCTAGATGCTGCCTGAGATGGCTGCACACCAACTGCCTGTTGAGAATATCCATGGCCAACACTTATCCTCAGATCACACCTGGGGATTGCACAGGAGCGTGAAAGCTGGCATGGACTAAAGCCATTTCAGAAGCCATCCTAACATCAAAACACTGCAAGCATCTATTTCCTGTGCCCAGGAACATTCCTGCACTGGTGATTTTCCATGTGGGGGTAGCTGCAGGGTAACATATAGCAGTCAGGTTGTGTTTGGAACATAAAAGTTCTTATCCCGATCTAAATACTTGTCTGGGATTAATCTAACTTTATTTGTCTATCTCAGAGTTAAGTGTCTGTAGCTCTGTTCATGGTAAAGGAAGAGATAGGTGTTGTTAGTGTCTGATTACTCTGACCTCTTCTCAGAGAAGCCCTCCCTAGAAGTGGTTATTTTGCAGTAGAGTATGGGATATGCAGCACAGCAGTAGTTGCAGGCAGCAGCTTTTCATGAAGTGAGTTAATTCTCCTTTTCCTTGGTTACCCTGGACAAGTCACTACATCTCTGTTCCTCAGCAGAGAAGTGAGGCATTTCTCTTTTTTCTCAAAAGAGCAAAAGCTACGGCACAGACAGAGATGGACTTAGGTGTCTTGACCCTGCAAGCCAAGCGTGAAGCCAAACCCATTTTCATGAGCAGAGACCTTCATACTCAGACACAGGGATCTAGTCACACTCTTAAGCACTGTGTAAGGAAACTGATGCCCTCCATCCTTCCAAACACTTTGCATGTGAATACATTCCACCTCCTGTAGGTAAAATGGGTAGGCTGTTGGGTGGTTGCATTCTTCAAAATGACCTTTAGCTCCCTTTCCCTGGTGGATCTCTCTGGTGGGTCTAGGAGAGCTGTGGCCACTCTTTATCACCACTACACCTTAATGAGTCACACTCCTTTCCATCTGCCTCCCTCTAGCTACATTAGAGTTAAACAGTTTGGACACATGTGGCAACCACATGCCATTGACTCAACATGTCATCAATTGCTGATGACAGGACAAGAGGAAATGGCCTCAAGTTCCATCAGGGGAAGTTTAGGTTGGAGATTAGGAAGAAGTTCTTTCCTGAGAGGGTGGTTGGGCACTGGAATGGGCTGCCCAGGGAGGTGGTGGAGTCACCGTCCCTGGGGGTGTTCAACAAACGGGTTGATGAGGCACTTGAGGCCATGGTCTAATGGTCCAATGGTCTAATGGTTAGGAATGTGATGGGATAAAGGTTGGACTTGATGACCCTGGAGGTCCTTTCCAACCATAATGATTCTATGATTCTATGATTCTATGGTACATAGAGTGTGTTTCAATGCCTTTTCTCTTTTACAGCCTGTAGTCATGCTCAACGATATGATATCTAGAATCTTTCATAGAGAAGCAGAGCTGGAAGAAAGGGAAGTTTCTCTCGATGCTAAACACAAATCATCCACTTCCACCATCAGCCAAGGTTAAGTTCAAGCCAGCCCTGAAATCGAGCTGTGTGCATCACTGGATTGCCTAAAGGCAAGGGCTCCTCAGGATGGGTAGGGATAGTTAGGCAGGGTCAGGTCTGTCTGTGCCACATCCTGACTAAGTAGCAGATCTCCTGAGGTCAGCTCTTGCTCTAACTGCAGGTGGAATCAAAGAGCCAACAGCAATGAGGACTGAAAGGGGGATGAAGGTAGACAGTCGGAATGAAAGTACCCAGCATTGGGGATCCCCTTTGTTATGATCTCTCGTACAAATTTCCAACCTCAAAGGTAAAAGCAGACCAAAACTGGATAATTTAGCTTTGGGTGGCTGCTGGGGAGATGGGGGGCACCTTGTGTAGCTAATGAAGGAATCTAATGCATGTTTCTATGCATGTTTCTATGCTGCATGAACTTTGTGGCAGAAATCTGAACCATTTCAAACAGAATACTTACTTTCTTCCTACAAGCTTCACTGCCGACAGTTGCCATGGGAACTCAGCCCACTCACCAGCCAATCACGTGAATAGATTTGTTTTGTTAGAAGTAGTAATATTAGCATTATTTTTGGTACAAGAGACTGATCATCACTACCACTTATGTTCAAATAACCCTTTACTGTATTATCTTTGATGGAATGTGTGCCTGTGCCCAGTGCTGTCTGGACAAAGAACTGCTGGCAAATGTGCCATTGGTACTGAGTGGTTAAGTGGAACCTTTCCTTCATTAGGAGATGATCTATTTGCCTGTTGCTGTTAGGTCCTGAATCCCTGTGCTAACAGGGAGGGGAATGAGTTATGAATCTGAGATTGTCATTCAAGCAAATCTGATACCGGAGCCACAGAAAAGGAAAAAAGGGAACAATGGGGAGATGAAAGTGGGAGTGAGTATTGTAATAGTAATAGAGCTAATGGGGAGAGTCAGGGGACTGAAGAGGAGAAGATTGATACTGAAGGGAAAAAGCCTGCACTGAAGTGTAGTTTGTCATGCTGTTTGCAGATCTGGTCATGCAATTTGCAGATCTGTTCATTGACCATAATAAATTGTGCATGCAATACATCATATCTGGAAGAGCAGATCCCTTTACAAGTGACAGCCACAAAGACCCCTTTTTAGCAGAGGAGAGCTTGAACAAAAAGGCAAGTTTTGCAAAGGATGATAAACAAAAGGTCTCTGAGCAGGAAAATAAGGGTTTATGCCGTATTGGACCGTGTGTTTCCTACAGAGAGAGAGAGACAGAGGAAAAGTGGGCATCTGAGCACTCTCCATCTCTCTAATTATCACAGAATTATGAATGGTTAATGTTGGAAGGGGCCTTTATAGGTCATCTAGTCCCAACCCTGCTGCAGTGAGCAGATACATCTTCAACTTGATCAGGTTGCTCAGAGCCCAGACCAACCTGACCAGGAATGTTTTGATGGCCAAGGTTTCTACAACCTCTCTGGGACACCTACCTATGCTGATATGCTGTCATGGGGGTCACTTCTGTGCATTAAAGATGTGGGTAGTACAGTCTGTCTTTGCAGGAGTATTAGAGAAAGAACAGCATTCAGGATGAATTCACCTTACAGGGAAGTGTAAACTATTCCACCTAGACAATTAGTGCCTCTTCCAAAATGTCCAGAGGTCTTCAGCAACACACCAGGGGAAAAGGTTCAGGTATGAGAACTCTGAAAATGATGAGTTTTATGCATTTTGTAGTCACCAGGATCTGATGTGGTAGACTTGTAATCCATCCTGTGCCTCCCACATCTCTCTGGAGTACTTTACATGGGAAAATCGTCCCCAGTTGTGAGGATCATGTAAATATTGTGTGCGTGGATGAGTGGTATATATGGGATGAGACAGAGATAAAGCATCTGTGGTTTGAAATAAGTGTCTTCCCCATTTCTCCTGCCAGTTAGAAAGTGGGAGAGTTAAATACTTATTCCAAAGACCCAAAGCTATGGCAATAGTGAAGGCAGAGATAAGATGTCCTTAGTTGTTGCCAATGATTCCTGAGCTCATGTTTCAGGCAGCATGATGTGTTGAGAGATGGGATGTGTCTTCAGGCTTCATGAAACCAATTATGAGCCTCTTATCCTGCAACAACTTTTCCTGTTGTTTGCAAACCATTTTTGGTATCATCAGTATCATAGCCATGAAAATAACATCACTCAGGAAATGTGTCTTGCTGCTTTGCCAAAGTCTTCCCAAGGAGAAGCCCAAGATCTCTTAAAATATTTGTCAGAGCATTAAAACCCTGAAAATACCACAGATATATCCCAAATATCCTCTGTTTTTTTATGGAAATAGTATAGCCTGTGGTAGTGATGTGTTGAATCAAAAATTGTCATAACATCGGTATTATGGGATACACAGGTTGGTGATTTACCTCCTTTGGATTTCCCCCCTGCTTTTGTTACCCATCACAGCATCATGTTTGTTATTTTCATGCTTGGTAGAGTTCCCGGTGTTGTCAGATTTCCCAGCTGAGACTGGAGCAGTGTTGCATATACTGTGCCATCCAGAACAACATGGGATACTCCAGAAGAACCTCCCTTCCAGAAAGACCAGCACTGCTCTGAGATGACTTCAAGGTTACCAGCTGCAGTAAGGGGCTGGTAAAGAGTTTTTACCAGTAGCTGTTTATAAGGACAGCAGAGGGGATCAAAGACTTGAATCCTGCTCTAGAACATGCATCCTGCAATGACATCATTCAGTTATTCCTCATATCAAATTCATATCAGTGCTTCTTAGGGCTTTGACATAGTTACTGATCAATAACAACACAAACAAACAACTCCTCTGTCTGACTAAAGGATGTAGTGTCTTTGTTTTCCTTTTTCAACCCACAAATCAGATTATTAAAGTATTTTCTTTTTTTTTCCTGTAACAGGGAACATTTTATACATAATTATGTACACTATTCAATTTGTGTTGTTATTCCCAGGTATAAATCTCCCTGCATTTGTTCCTGCAGGATGAAAAAAAAACCTTAGTAGGGTCAGTGTGGTATTGAGTTATAAAGAACAAAATAGTTTGGTTTCCTGGAAGAACCACTTGCCAGTGTTGATGCTGTTTTATTGCTGTTTCTATCATCCTGTTGTTCAATACAGATGATTCCTTTGGTAGGAATTTATTAATAACTAACAGTAAGAACCTAGTCTAGTAGAGACCTTTTGCAGTGCACTATTGAGCAGAAATATTTTTAACCAGATTCTTAAAAACAAAAGTTGTGTGATCAACCTGAACAGAAAGGTGGAGTTCATCTCAGGTAACTGCAGGTACCTATAGGTGAGCATCACCATGTGCACTTGTAATCTGAATCTTTATCATCTCCCAAGGTGGAAAAGCTACTTCAAGGGAAACATTCATTTGACCAGTTCTAGAGATCTGCTTTAGAAGACAAGGTCATACCTGAAGCACTTGTTTCACTCCATAGAGTATAAAGTAATCTAGACCACTAGATCATGCAGATCTACTCTTCAGACATCAAGCAGCAGGTGAAGTGAGCAGCTATTCCAAGAGTGGAGAGGATCATTAATAACTATCTATCACACTTATTAATGACTATCTGACTTGGTCACAGTTTCATCCAACTTGACCTTGATCAATGCTGCTACAAATCACAATGTTTGATTAGACATTGGCTCCAGTCACACTAGATGAACTTCATCTTCAACCTGGTATGATCATGTTGTTAGGTAGAAATTTGAATATGCTTATAGGAGGTAGTTTTTTAATTAATTAAAAAAAAAGTGTTGTTTAAGAACAACTGATGAATGCATGGCTCATCTAAGTGTTCATCTAGCCAAGTGATTTAGATAATTATTGGCATATGTCAACACATGAAATGATGAACAGTTGAAATTGTTACCCATGGAGATGGTCCTGAAGAAGCCGTATCTCTTAAACAGGCTGAAAGACAAATAATTATTATCCAGTAATCCTAATTGAAGCCTTCCTTAGGGCAAGGGTGGGGGAAGCTATAGAGACTTATTTAATTAATCAAGTGGTCCACATTATAATTAACCAAAAGCAGAAAAACAATTATCTGGGTAACTGCTAGTTAGAGGACATTTCTTTTAATGACTTTGTTCCATTCCATTTTTAGTCGCGGTGCATTAGATGAGATGAGCTAGATATAAGAATTTCCTATGTAATTCTAAGCTAAAGAGTGCTGAATTGTCTCCGTTTAATGGTGAAAATTACAGAGAGTGAGAGAAAGATACGTATGTACAAAGCTCTATTCCCCCATATGCACACTTTTTATTCTCCATCCCCTGCATGCACCATTAAAACAAAGTGCTCCTAGTGTAAAACAGTAGAGCATTAAAAAGCCATTAATCATTGCTTTGTATTCCTTGCTGCTAGATGTTAATTTCAATTTACCATCACCTATTCAGTTCCCCTTCAGTGGAGTGGCTGGCTCTGTTCCTAAAGGCCAGGACAATGAAGGAAGGGGGAGAATGTCACCCCAGGCAGAGACGGGGGATATTGAGGATGGAGGGTCTCCCTTGGGACACTATTCTTCCCCTTTTATCTGTATTTTCATCGGGAATTAAGTTGCCCTGATGGAGGAGATTTCAAACTCCGCTGAAGGAGGCAATGACATTTCCCAGCTGTTCTTAAAAAAAGAAATAAAAAAAAAAAAAAAAAAAAGGGAAGGAAGGAAGGAAGAAGAAAATTGCTGATTAATCATGTCTGGCCCACGGGGTAACAATTATCATCATGATAATTAGGGAAGATTCAACAGGGAGGAAATAAGAAGTTAGCCTGGTCTGCCAGCCAATTTCCACCTTCTGTGGAGACGACTGTCCAGTTGTGAGGACAGATCCATGTTCCATCCGGCCACGTAGAGAGGGTCAGGACTAGAGCCATCCCACCAGCCTTGCAGGTGAGGGAATGGAGAGCTTCAGTGCATTGTGCTATATGTTGGGGCATACCCTGTCCCTCCTCTCCTGTTGATAAAGCTGTAAGTGACAATGCTTCTGATTGAAACACCTCACTGTAGGGCTTGAAGGGAGCTGAGGTGATGGATCAGTCTGGGTTCACGAGGTGAGGTGTTAACAGACATTTCAGTTTGCTTTCTCTCAGTATTTGACATTATACAATTAAGTCACAGGGTAAGGGTTTGTCATGTCTGTCTGGTCATGACGTGAAGGAGCCATGGCATTGAGCTATAATAGGAAGAAGAAAGCACCAGCAGATTCTTCAATACCAAAGCTCAGTTTTGCTTATTCTTAGAGTATCTACAAGTTCTGTTGCCTGTGCCCACTGTCCCTCATTCCCTTGGGGACACTTTGTCAAAGGATTAATTTTTTCTTGAAGTTATAGGGTGGTATGAAGGACTTCAGGGTTACCCCAGTTTTCCAAAGCAGGCATTCTGGTTTTTACTACACTGCAAGACAAATCCCAGGCTTGCAAGCAGGCAGGAACACGTGGAGCTGTATGAGAGCTCCTCTCCACATTGCTGGTTTCAGCCCAGCCATTGCATAACCATACAGCATCCACTATGTGTTTGGAAGGGGTTGAACATGGCACTGAGATGTATCCCACTATTCCCCATCACCAAAGAAGAAAAATCCTTCTAGGTCTTTTGGGATCCCAGAATATATGGGATGCCATTCTAATACATACATACATACATATATATAAAATCTATCTGAATGGATGAAGTTGATAGCAACAAAGTGAGATGCTGAGTGTTCTCAGCCTCTTCCACTGTACATGTATTGTTTGGTCTCATCTCAAAAGTGACAGAGACAGAGACAGTGCAGCAAGCAGGCAGATCAAGGACAATAAGATCTGTATGTCAGGGGATATGTGCATATTCAGAAGGTACGTTCTTTTAGGAGGAAAAAAAACCTTCCTCTGATCCAACTCTGTCTTCTGCTGGGCCACATGTGGGAGTAGCCAGTGACATTGACAAAACACTTGGTCCCAGTGAAGCTATGCTCTTTGGCAGCAGGGCATGTCATGCCCCTCAATGTGTTATTTTCAAAGCTTGATGCCAGGGTATGTGTTTTATGACCTGGAGTGTGACAAAGTTGTCTGAGTGAGCATGGCCTGTTGGGACAGCATTGGGCACAGTTAGTGCAACATGTGTATTATGTCTTTCTGGAGAACATCCCAATGAAATTGTGCTGCCAGCTTGCCCAGATTTCTGCCTGCAGTGAGCCGCTGGTTCACTCTGGAAGGGAGCCCAGGAGCACACACGTAGGATGAATGCCCAAGAGACCAAGCACTTTGAGAAGTGAGACAGAGACCTCACTTGGCTGTGCGCATGTTCTGCTCAAGAAGAAAGAGCTGAAGCAGATTCTTATCTCCAGTGTCTCCTCCTGTGAGCATCTCTTCATATCCGGCAGATGGGTCCAGCATGGTGGAAAAACAATCAGAAGTAGCTTTGGCCCAGCTTCCTGAGTGATTTCAGACTCTGCCTTCTTTGGCCATGTGGCCAAGCTGGAAGAAGTGTTGGAAAAAGTTAACTCTCAGCCTGCAGAGCCAGGATCTCATTAGACATGGCAAAGAGGAGCATGGAAAACAAATACCTGGCACCGTGATTTCTCTTTAGCAGGAAGGACATAGATTCTGGTCTAGAGGCAAACCCAGTATTTGCAAGAGATCCTCCCACCTGTCATGCCCTGGTACTGATAGAAGGTCTCATTAAAGTAATCAGCTGTGAAGATGGCACTGTCTGTGCTCTCAGCTTAGGCTCTGAATTGGTATCAGGGTCTCTGAAATAGGTAGGCTGGTGAGGATGCTGCAGTAGGCATGAACAAGAAGAGGGGTCTCGTATTAGCACCGACCTTTGGGGAAATCAGAGTGAAGACAATGGAGAAGAAATAAAAAAATATCAAGTCCAAGCCAGTGGAATGTCTCTTGCTTTGCCTGGTTTATTCATTGCTGCCTGCTTCCTTATTTACTGTTTATTTATTTACTTGGAGCTGGGGTGACCTTCAAAGCTGCTGCTTGTCACTAGCAGCCTCTGGGTTGCAAGTTGCATGTTAATTCTGGCTTAGACACTGAAACTGAATGTCCCAGGCATACTGCGGTGGAATCTGTGCCTCTCATTTTTGATGCTATTTAAAACCAGGGGTCTGCTTTGGGTAGCCAGGCTGGATTTTCAGGTCTAAATAATAAAAGGCTGTAAAGGAACACATGGGTCCTGATGACGCAAACTCCCCTCATTTTTATTCCACCTCAGCCCACTCATATAAGGGACAATATGACTGTGCCATAGAGGGATTGTTTGCAGGTCCCACAGCAGATGTGGAAATGTTCTCTTCCTCCAAACTCCATCTTTGCACGGAGCAATCATCCGTCTCCCACAGATTCATAACAAACAGGGTTTATTTTAATTTTTAATGGCCTGTAAAATCGGGCAAATTTCCTCCATCCTTTTCCACCTATCCATGCAGGTCTTCAAGATGACTTTATAGCCTCCAGAGCACCAAGGTCACCGCAACATCAACCACAAATGCATCCAAACTTTGTCTGTGGAGAATAATCTATGGAGTGACTGTGTTCACAATGGCATGGTGAAAGGAGGGACTTCCAAGGCAGGAGCCAAAGGGAAATATCGGATGTCTGTGGTATTTGTAGCACTGCCAAGATGACAGCAATGATTTGTTGACAGCCATACACTTCAAGGTAGGACCTTTTAAGCCAAGCATCTTGTGGCAGGGTCTCCAGCGTGCCCTGGATACATCCCATTTGGGACAATTCCCTCTGTTTCTTTATTATTCCAAATAAATACAGCGCTCTGTTTAGTGTCCTAATTAATGTGGCTTGCTCTGGAGCAGGGGCTGACTCTGGGCTATTCTGAACAAATAATAACATTTCCCTGTGCTCTTAGACAGATGCCATACTTCACCCAGAGATGGAGGCTTTTTTTCTGGAAGTGAAAACTTATCATCCTCGGTCTCACTTGCCCAAACAGAAAATTTTACTTCTCTGAAAAGCAGAGGAAATGAAAGCAGGAAATGAAGGCAGGCAAAAAAAATAAAGGCAGGAAGCCAGTTTCTTGAAGGAGAGGGGTGTGAATGGTATAAAAGTCTTCCTTTTATAACCTTCAAAATTAATTATCGTGAAAATTGTCCCAAGCAGTGGAAACAGTTAATTCAAGATATACGTGCCCCTTTTGTGAACATTCAACCTTAACTTGACCAATCCTACCCATAATTTAGAATTAACAGCCCTCTAGGAGGAGCTATTTCTTTCCCTTGGCAACAAAGTCTGCTTCAAAGATAAGAATAGACAGATGTAATAAGGGAAAAGAAGCTCTATACTGAACATTAGAAAAATGTGTTACAACAGATGAATGGCAACACAGACACAGGCTGATTTCAGCTAAGCTCTGATTTCTAACCAAGATCTGGAGAGCTTACTGCCAACACAGAAGAAGAGGGAATCTCCAGCAGAAAATCAGGCTATTTTGGGTGTCTCTGCTGACTACGGGACATTCCTAGTGACTGGGCTCCTACCAGAGGCACATCAGCTCCATGCCTTGAATTAGACAGATGATCCCAGGGCATGGAGATAGCTCTGTGTAAAGGTTTATTTTTCTGGACAAAGAAAGCCTGGAGCATGGACAGGAGGGGGAGAGCCTGTGCTGGAAAGCAGCAACCTCAAGACAGCCAGGCCAGTCCAATAATTTGAATCAAGGTCTTAGAGCAATGCCCTCGGTTCACCAGAAGAGCTGATGCAGTCCTCAGATGCATGAGCTGGGGCATGTTGTGTAAGATGAGGAAACTCATTTTTTTTTTTCTGGGTATGAAGAAAATGGAAAGACCCAGTTGTGATATCCATGCCTGCAAGGGAAGGGAGAGCAAGAAAAATTACTCAAAAGTCTGGAGGAAAATCTCTTACCAAGAGAGATTTCAGACAGCCTGTTCAGTTTATAAGAATGGAGTCTGAGAGGTCACCTCCTTATGGAAAGGAGTTCGTTATGGAAAGTGAAGAAAAGTGTAACTCAAGTCAGGCTGGAGGAAATAAAGGTTAAGGTGGAACAGGGAGAGGATTTAATGTGCTAGAACAAATTCCCAAGGAAACTGGTGGATTTTCAGCCTCTTCAGAACAAACTCTGGAAATTAGGCTTTATTTCAACACAAGGCACTGGACCCTTGATGAGAGCAGGTGGGGAAAAACAAGTGGGTTATGATATAATGATAGGATTAAATAAACTTAAGTACTTAGATAAATTTAAGTATATTAGTCTGTGAAATCTAGCTAAGGTTCAGGCCAACAGAAAGACAGTGGAGCTCTGTCAGGGTTTTAGAGCAAGATATAAACAGTCTGAGGAAATTCAAGGCTCCATCACTCTGCAAACTTGAATTTTTCAGCCCTACTCTGATCAAACAGGGGATAAATGGCTCCAGGCCTGCACAGTGAGTAGGATGGAACATTGGAAGAGAGTCCTGAAGACTAAGCTGTGCTTCTATGGTATCAGGAAGAAGAACAACAGTTGTTTTCCCAGGAACAGCTACACTGATTCCAGGAGTTACCAGTGCCTGAGACTGAGCAAAGGACATGACTTCATAGAGTCTTGGCTTGGGCAATGCAGCCAGTGGTCTGGTCTTCTCTGATACACAACTACGGTCTTCAACAATTCCTAAGGATGTTCCTGGCAGCCAAGAGCTGAGCTTAGTTTTCACCTTTGACCCTTCACAGACTTCAACTTGGGGATTTTTGGCCTGGGCCATCCTATATTTTTTTACCAAATCATAGAATCAAAGAATGGTTTGGGTTGGAAAGGACCTTAAAGATCATCTAGTTCCAACCCCCTGCCATGGGCAGGGACACCTCCCACCACACCAGGTTGCTCCAAGCCCCATCCAACCTGGACTTCAACACTGCCAAGGAGGAGCAGTCACAGCTTCTCTGGGCACCTTGGGCCAGGCTCTCATCCCCCTCACACCAAAGAATTTTCTCCTAATATCCAGTCTCAATCTCCCCTCTGGCAGTTGGAACCCATTCCCCCTCATCCCATCACTCCCTGCCCTTGGCACCAGTCCCTCTCCAGCTTTCCTGGAGCCCCTTCAGACACTGGAAGTTGCTCCAAGGTCTCCCTGAGCCTTCTCTTCTCCAGGTTGAACACCCCCAATTCTCTCAGCCTTTCTCCAGAGTAGAGCTGCTCCAGCCCCCTGGTCATCTTCATGGCTTCCTCTGGACTCACTCCAACAGCTCCATGTCCTTTTTGTGTTGAGGACTCCAGAACTGAACACTGTACTGCAGGGGAGTCTCACAAGAATGGGGTAGAGGGGAAGAGTCCCCTCCCTTGACCTGCTGCTCATGCTGCTCTTGATGCAGCCCAGGATACCGTTCCCTTTCCAGGATGCAAACACACATTGCTCCATCCCTGAATCAAATCACCATCTTCTCTCTCTTCCTCACAGATGCATATTCCTCTCCAACCCCCACCAGCTTGCAAAGATCTTGTCCTACCCCTGCAGCCCTGCCAAGCGTTCATCGAAGGCCTCATGATCTGCTGTCAGAAATTATAAAGACGTTCCCAATTTCCAGGCTGAGCAGCCAGGATCACATTTGCAATCAGTTTTAATCACAAGTGTAACTGAGTGGATTGCAAGTGATAAGCCCTGTCTGCAGACAGCTGTGATGTAATGAATATGACAGTTCAGAGTTGGGGCTGAAGGTTATTTTTGGGGAAGGCAGAGAACCACAAAATTAGACTCAGTGCATGGAAAAGAAAGAAAGATAAAAAGAGAGTCAGAGCTTCAAACTCACACTGCTGAGAGATCCCCTCCCTCCCAGACAAGACAAGCTTAAATAATCAAAATTAATTTGAAGAGGGAGGCAGCCACTCAAAGAGAAATCAAACAAGTGACCGCAGCTGGCATGAAATTTCACAGGATGAGGAGGCAAGAGGGCTGAAATGAAATAGCTACCAGGTCTCCCTGCCTTCATAAGCTAGGTGGAACAGAGACACCTTTTCTCCAAGCACTTGGAGGTTGAATGCATGAGAAAAAATCGTTTAGGGAAAGGGCCAGGAAAAATGACCTGGGAGCAGAACTGGTGTCTTCAAGTGCATTTGCCAAATGCAAGTTACAGGTTAGCCAAGGGGTACATGATGAGTGGCAGGTACCACAGGTTCCTGCCTCATGTTCCTCTTTTCCATGGCCACAGATATGCGGAGCAGAGTCCTTGCTACTTCTCTCCTTCTACTCTGCTCTTGTGAGACCCCACCTGCGGTTCTGTGTCCAGTTCTTCAGTCCCCAACATTGAGCTGTTGGAGAGAGTCCAGAGGAGGCCATGGAGATGCTGCGAGGGCTGGAGCAGCTCTGCTCTGGGGACAGGCTGAGAGAGTTGGGGGTGTTCAGCCTGGAGAAGAGAAGGCCGTGGGGAGACCTCAGAGCACCTTCCAGTGCCTGAAGGGGCTCCAGGAAAGCTGGAGAGGGACTGGTGCCAAGGGCAAGGAGTGATGGGATGAGGGGGTTTCAAATTGACAGAGGGGAGATGGAGATGGGATGTGAGGAAGAAATTGTTTGGTGTGAGGGTGGTGAGAGCCCGGCCCAGGGTGCCCAGAGAAGCTGTGGCTGCCCCTGCCTGGCAGTGTTGAAAGCCAGGTTGGATGGGGCTTGGAGCAACCTGGTGTGGTGGGAGGTGTCCCTGCCCATGGCAGAGGAGTTGGAACTAAATGATCTTTAAGGCCCCTTCCAACCCAAACCATTCTGTGATTCTGGAACAACAGAAGTGCAGCTGAACAACACCAGGCAGATGGTGCCTGTTGGGGAGTTTCCTTCCCATCACAAGGCTTGGCCCATCCACAGGCCTAGTCATCTCACCAGCTGTGCTCCACTGCCCTGCACCAGGGACAATGCTATTCATGAGGCCTGGGGTCAGGCTGTAACAAATGTGCTTTGCTGGAACAGTTTAGGTAACTGGAAAGAGTTTTCTGATCTGCAGCAGAGGGGAGGAGAGACATTAGTCCATAAATTAAACACTATCTTCTGGTCACAGAATCCATAGACTTGGGAAAGGAAGGTTCATCATGTCACAAGATCTCATACAATAAATCTGCTATCAGGTTATGAGCTAAGGAAGGTTCTTTTGGATTTGTCCCATTGATGTGGGAGTGGACACAGACCCAAGGTTTTTACCTCTGTCTATTCTGCTCTTGCTGGGTCACTTCAGGCCATTAGTCCATACATCTGAAACTCTCCTCTTGTCACAATGGATCATGGCATCACCCATTTCTGCATCCTGTGTCCTGCTGTACTGCTGGTGTGCTACCTCCTGGCCTGTCAGATCAAATCACTGGCTTGTCCTGCCTGCAGCTATTGCTAATATTCAATGAGTCAGAAAAGAGCCAAGATCAACTTGACCTTCATCAATAGGATGATGTTACGTACTGAAAGAAAGAAATGATGAAGGTAAAAACAGGCAGTCTGACATCCCTCCTGCTTTCTGTGTCCAGAATTGTAAAGCATGATAAAAGCATCTGTTCCTAACGAAAAATTCATCTACCTTTGCTGACCTCAGTCTGCATGCTGTGTGCTTGGAGACGGGTATCAGTCCAGAGAAGAGAAACCTCCATATTTGCTCCCTAAGTAAACTCTTCTCTGAAGCTGAATTGGATGAAGGTCAGTCTGAGTGGAGGAAAGGGGAAAGGTAGCCAACAAATTTCACTTTAATAGTCTTCTTAGTCTTCTTTTTTTAAAACTATAACTGGTGCCTTTTTGTCCTAAGATCCAAGTTTGTGCACTTGTTGTCATAGGGAAGCAAACCCGACTGAACTGTTAATGTGGATGAGCTGAACTGCCTAAAAGCACAGGCATTTTGATTCAGCTACAGTATCCTTCGTTTGACTTGCCCTGGTCCTTTTGGACAGAGTTCATTTCCCTACAGATGATGACGCTGTTGGACTAGTCCACCTGTCCACTATATTAACTGCAGGTTATCTCTTCTAAATTTCTGTGTCCAGCCCCAGCTTGCGTGTTGCTTGTGTTGCTTGTGCTGCGT
The DNA here is from genome assembly GCA_013398125.1 of Aegotheles bennettii. Taxonomy (NCBI): domain Eukaryota; kingdom Metazoa; phylum Chordata; class Aves; order Caprimulgiformes; family Aegothelidae; genus Aegotheles; species Aegotheles bennettii. Next base: position 308,053 of record VZRW01002938.1, read on the forward strand.
TCCTGTGTGATGGACTCTAGGTGACCCTGCTCTGGCAGGGGGGTTGGACTGGATGATCTTTCAAGGTCCCTTCCAACCCCTAGGATTCTGTGATTCTGTGATTCTGTGCTCTCTAGCCAAGGTCTGGGGGGCACCATAAGAAGGAGTAACAGGTCTGATGGACTGTCATGCAGGACACATGGGTTGAATTTCCACTGGGTGAGTGACCTTAAAGTTGTTAAACAACCCTGCACCTCCTTGCCCCATGTGTCTAAACACGGCATTGACAACCCTCTCTTTTGCCTTCACACCCAACCCACAAGTTTCTAAGATGCTTTTGGCACAAGTCTGGGTGGTGCAGGCTCTCTGGTACATGTCACCCTTCATCACCAATGCGGGGCTGTGAATCCATCATAACTGGCCTCTACCTCAGCCAACGCTTCATGTGAGATGGAGAGAGATGGAATCATAGAATGGTTTGGGTTGGAAAGGACCTTAAACATCACCTAGTTCCAACCCCTATGACATAGACAGGGACACCTCCCACTAGACCAGGTTGCTCAAAGCCCCATCCAACCTTGAGGCAGTGAATTGGTAGGATACTAAGACAAAGAACTACTCACAGTCATTCCATGACCCAGTTGGACTATGGGACCAGAACACTGGCATTTCTAGTTGTTCAAGAGGACTTTGTTTTGCCTTCTGTAAGCTACCTTCTGCATTACCAATGAAAATGTTCAGCTCTGTCCTTAGAAGCTGAGCTTCCCCATGATTATTTTTTCCTGCTGGATGCCAGTGAAATAATACTGAATCTTCTGCATGTCTATGTTTCCTTAGACTAGATCACTAATATATCACAGCTGAGTGGGGTCTTTTTTATAGATTAAAAGAAAATTAAAAAAACACAACAACAACAAAAAACAACAACACAAACCAACCACAATTCTCCTTATGAACTGCAGTATGGAACTGTGAAACTGCAGTTGTCACATGTTGGCAGCTACCTTCCTATTGATGAAACTTTGGTGAGATGTCCCAGTCCCAGCAGAGGTGAGCCTTTTTGCTCCTACTCAATAGCTCATTCACTCTGTAGAGATTTAAGCTCCTGTTGGATGGAGTGGTGATTGTGCTCCTTAATTAGATGCCTCAATCAAGTGTGAAATGTTATAAGAAATGCAACGAAATGCAATAAGAAAATTAAGAACTTATAATTTCCTTAACCAGTCCCGTTTCAAGTGGTTTTTGCTTCTGAAACCTCTCTTGTTTTGTTTTCACTCTGGTGAGGTTACAAATCCTCAACAAACCTGGTTTGCATCTTCACAGACTGCTTCATCTACTGTCAGATTTCAGAAGGGATCCTGATACCCTTTACAGTACCACACAAAACAGTCTCCAGCTGTTTCCAACCCTCCAAGAATATCCATCTGGAGCTGGAGATCAGAGCTCTGGCATGTCATCCAGTAGCATATGGACTTTAAAAATAAGGCCTCAAGGCATAAACAAGGTCAAACCCTGAGTGTTCACTTTCACATGGTTGCCTGGTCCGGATGCTGAAGATCTGTCAGCAGATGCTTCCTCCTGCTGCATAGCCAGACTTCACACTTGCACCCAGTGCCATCAGTGATATGTGCTGCTCTGCTGTGTGCCTCTGGGTTTCTCCTTCTGTAATCCAGATCACACCCTTTGTGACCCTACCTCCTGGAGTCCCAACAAATACCTTTTGAGACCGACCATCTACTAGATGCTGGTGCTGTGAATTGTCAAAAAAACTTTGATCTCCACTGATCTTCTGATAGGACCAAGATGGTAAGTTTTTGAACTAATCTGGACTGAAACTGAGATTATAATGGCTGCCCTTGTGGGTATTATTAACATTGTGTTGGACACGTGTGGGGCCTGAGCCACACTCAAGCAGAAATAGTACTGACATTATCAGTTTTGGTCATCTTTTAACTCAATTCTCCTGAAAGAGAGACAGCTTCACCATAAATAGGGAAGCTTTGCTACATATAGGGAAGCCGAATTACAAGGAAGTGTTGTGCTATGGACAAGGTCATACAGAAAAGGCAGCAGTGCAGATCTCATACGTTTTCCATTGTGACTCTGTGTCTGCTGGAACCTTACAAGGTCCCTTGTAGAGTTGAATTCTGGCACAGTCAATATGCTTTTGTACTGTTAAATCCTTTTCCTCTCCTGATCTGACCATAATACTAAAAGGCAACGTCAACCGCATAGCACAACTACAAAGCAGTGAGGTTTGAGTCATGGTTGCACTTCCAAGAACTGGAGAAAATCTCTAGGAGTTCAAATCCTACACAGAATCACACAGCAAATGCAAAGCATTTGCATGCAAAAACCTCTTCAAGAGGCTTGAAGCTGATAAAAGATGTCAGAGTCTTACTTTCCTGAAAGGCCACTGCAAATTCCCGAGTCCTTAAGCATGAGCACTGAGGTGCCACCAGGAACACAAGGGACACAGCTACAAGGTAATAAAAGATGGGCACCAGGCAAGCTGTCTTGTGTAGCAGTCTAGCACAGGATCTGATGGAGCATCCCAAGAAGTTTGTGCTGGAATGAGGATGGACATCTCTGGAGGCCAATTCTAATGACTCCAAGGTAAGCACGGCTGGGAGAATGGGAGGCTGACTGTGCCCAGGACAGAATGAAGTTTCCATCCTTCAGAGAATGTCAGAAATTAACACAGTAGTCATTAACATAATGCAAGCACTGGTAACATCCATGGTGAATCACAGTGTAGGTCTTCCTAGCCCAGTATAGGGAAGAGTATAAGATAAAGCACAGAATAATGCCTATATTTTTACAACCTATAGAAGACAGAATCATAAATATTCTGAAGGTATCAGTGAATCTTTTTCTCATTAAGTTGTTTACAATTTTTAGATCAAGTAAACTTCTAGCACTTGCAGTATCCCTTAGCAAGGGAGACTTCACTGCAGATTAACTGCACATTGAGTAAAGCAGGGTCTGTTTTCTGACCTGCTATGATCTCAAGCACTGTTCTTTGTCTTTTCAAATAAACAAAAAAGTATTTTCTCTCTTTCATGCTCTTCATGCCACTCATAATCTGATATAGCATTATCATACTGTGCTTCTGTCATCTCTTATTCAGATGAAATATTCCAGTAGTACTTCATTGTTCCATACCTTTGATCAGTTTATTGCCCTCCTATGTATTCATTCCAGTTCTTCCACATCCTGGCTGGGAGGGGGACACCAGAGCTACTGCAAACATTCAAGAAGCAGGCACACATTGAATTTAGCCAGGGACGTAATAATGCTTTCTATTTTGATCTCTATTCCTTTTCTATTAATTCTTAACATTCAATTTGCTTTTTGTCACTACCATTGAGCACTAAGGTGACATATTCATAGAACTGCCTATTATAAACACCAACTCATTCCTGAGTAAGTAATAGTCCATTCAAAGCTCATCACTGAGTGTAAAGTTAGGATTGCTTTTTTCCCCATGTGTACCACCTTATTCTTGTTTCCACTGAATTTCAGCTGCTATTTTATCATGAATTCACTCAGCAGTGTGACGTCCCTCTGCAATTCTTCCACATCATCCCTCATCATTACTACCTTGCATAGCATCATCAGAGGATTTAAGTCACCTCATTACATCAGGCGGCACCAACACACCAGAGTTACGTCTCCCTCATGGGTATTTGCCCACCTTTCCATCTTGATCACCAGGCTCTGCTGTAAGTAGCAGTAATGCAAACCCCTACAGAGAAGACGCATTTCATGCTATTTGTTTCTCCAAGTTCTCGGGTAGAGGCAGGTAGCACTGACACAAGTAATGGCTTTGCCTTTATCTGTGAGTGGTGAGTGCATGCCCTGAATTCAGAGCAAGCTGTTTTGAATAGGCTGTGAAACAGGAGCCTGTGTGTCTGTGCTTGCCTGTGTATCTTTTCATCTACTCCTTCTTACTGGTGTGCATGTGACTTTGTGTGTGGCCTTCCTCTGGATTCATTTTACTTGCTTTTTGATTGCAATAATACTACTAGCGTTAAAAAAAAACCTTCTCCTTTAAATTCCCCAATGCCAAGAAATGAACTTTGAAATATGAAGGTTAGCAAAGACTTTGGGAACAACTTTGAAAGCAGCTAAGCTGTAAGCGATCGCCTTGTCCTTTAATCAGATGCTTGGCTTTGCAGCTCCAGCCATCTTCACAGATTAACTCCCATGAACTTTCTGAACTGCTTCTATGGAAAAGCACATCAAACAGATGACTCTGCTAAGAAGGAATTAATCAATTAAGCAGAAGCAGAGAAGCCTACTCTCTGCTGAGAAACTGGTCTACAGACACCTTCCCCCTCCCCACATCCTCCCTTCCACCTAGCTCTAAAACTAGTTTTTTTAATATTAGATGGAGATTGAAATTTAGATGTAGGTTCACCCTACACACAGTTTCCATTCTTGCAATTTTTCTTCGAAGACAAATATTCTTTGTCTGGTCTGTAATTGTGAGCTCTGCAGGGACCAGTAGTCTCCAGTTGTGGCAATAATATTGGTGTGCATTTCCTAGTAAAACAGGATGAATAGATTGAACGATCTTCAGTGCCTTGGGTGATGAGGCTCTGTCTCCATGGTGGAGGGTCATAGGGTTTCTGTTTACATCTCCAATAAGAGCTATTTAGGATCTGTCTTTTCCGTAGCTATCTCAGAGGCCAGTTGTGTGCCCCAGTATGTCAGTGAGGTGGTAACAGCAGTGTGGCCAGTACCCCTCACAGTGAGAACCAGTTGGATTTTAAGGGTGCACTGGGATCTTTGCAGAATTTTGCAGATTACCAAACTTCATGCCTAGGAGAGGAAAATACTCAGCTCTCTTGCTGCTGCCAGGCACAGGAGGGAAGCTCCAAGAAAAAGGGATTCACACTGTGCTGTACAACAGCACTACTGGGGCATCTCCCTGCTAAAGACTTCCAAATATTTCCTGAAAATCTCAGGGTTTAGTCTCAGGAGGCAGTTATGAGCTCATGTGTTTTCATTTATGGTGACCTGAGAAAAATGGGCATCATTGAGGAAGTTGAACCCAGGGGCTGTGGGGTCTGAGATGGGAACAACCAGCTGGAATTGTTTCTGTGTGGTCTTGGATGAGTGGCACAGGCCTGGATTCAACATACAGCTTTAAACAGGTAACAGGTATCTGGTCTAAGTTGGTCTTCTAGGGACTTTCTATTGTCAATGCAGAGAGAGGGAGGAATTTCCAGGGAGAAATTACCCCTTCCTGAATGAATTGTACAAATCAGGTAGTATGAAGTGGTCACTGGAGGTGTGAAGGAAGGGACACAAGTGACTGGCCAGCCATCGTACTCCCACATCCCATCATATGTATCTGTGCCTATTTAGGGCACCCATCAGTGTTCTAAAATTGGATTCACAGTATTTAGCTCATCTTTGTATGTCAATATAGAGAAACTAGGGATGCAAACTCAGATTTCCCTTTTTCTCCCCCAGATCAGGCTGCTTCTGACTTGAAAAGGGATGATCTTTCATGACAGGAAGAGTTATGAAATTACAGTGTTGCTGCAGATGGCATTTAAGGGAGGTTCCTCCCATCTGTTTGCTCTTGAGAGTGTTAAATTCCTGATGTTACAGATTTTTGTAAAATGGAAAGCATATTTCCAACAAGATGCAGTCTGAGCTACCATATCAACCTTCACAGCCACATGGACAATAAGTAGAGGGGCAGTCTGCAGAAACTTGGTTGTATGGCCTCTGTAAAAACAATTCAGCCTCTTTTCTGCAAGACGAAGTGACCTCCTCCCAGGATAAATCTATCTACAGCTTCAGGAGTACTTGGAGTCCAAGTCACAGTTTTGTTAACTGAAGAGTTGGAGTTTCTCTTGCAGAAATGAGATTGTTCCTGTAATTCTTCTCAAAAATAATCTTTGTAATCTGGACTAGGATAAACTGCATCATCAGGGGCCCTTCTCTCCCCCATCACATTCACTCCTTCATATCAAGTGGTTAGGAGACATCTTAATGCTTCTGTTTCTTGTCCATACTGGTACTAGAGGGAGGCTGATCTACAGGAGATGGTGAGAATTTTTCTTTTAATTCCCACCCTAAAACAATTCCTGGTCTATTTATCCCAGTTTTTACTCACGTTAGCACTGTCATTTTTCTCAAGTGTCTCTCCACGTTCCCTGGTGCTTACCCCAGGTGTGTTTAGGAAAGTGCTTTTATAAATGAAAAAGTTCTGTTGGTTTTCAGCTTATTTCCAGCTTATTTCCAGCTGGGTAGGTGTTTGAAGTATGGTTGTGCAGGTCTCAGGTGGTAGGAAGATGGAAACATATCAAACAACTAGTTAACATCAAAGCAACTCCCTCACAGAGAGATCTCTCCTTCCAAAAACTACTTCATTAGATTCTGTATGATATCTCTTATTTCTGTATATCACAAGAATGCCAAAGGTCTAATAACTTCTACTAGCCATGCATGGTTACTTTCCTACTGTCACTCATCTGTCCCTATGGATGATCCAGCCTCTAGGCTATGATTTGGGATATGACTCTAGTCTTTCCACACAATGAATATAGAGAAGCTGGAATGTCCTCACAAGGCTGAGAAAATAACTCCAAACATGGGTGATTTCCATGCTTATGTCTAGTCCTTGGTATAAACTCTGAATGTGACCCTGTGCCACTGTCTTCAAAGCTACTGGAAAACCAAACATACCTTCCCAACTCAATTTTTCTTGGGGTTTGTCTTAAATAAATTGACAGCTGCAGACAGTCTACACAGGTAATTATGGGCTCTGGTTTAAGTGGAGTGTGAGCAATACTCTTCCACCTCAGATCCTGGGGTCACACAGGGCCTTCCAGCATCAGTGAAGGACAGAGCCACGGAACAGGTGAGGTTGGAGACACCTCTGGAGATTGTTTTGTCCAACCATTCCGTTCAAAATAAGGTCAGGTAGAGCTAGTTGATTGGTCCATTGGTTGGTTGGATTTTGAATATCTCCTGAGATGGAGACTCCACAGCCTCTCAGATTAGCTTGCTCCAGTGTTCAATCATCCTCACCAGAAAAACATATTCTATTATTTTAAACAGAATGTTTGTATTTAAATTCATGCCCATTACCTCTTGTCTGTTCACTGGGCACCACTGAGAAAAGTCTGTCTCTCTCTTCTTTACACCCTCCCATCAGGTGTTTATACATATTGATAATATCTCTTCTCCAGGCTGAACAGTCCAATCTCTTTCATCTTCTCCCCATATACCAAATGCTTCAATCCATTCACCATCTTTGTGGTCCTTCGCTGGACTCTGTCCAGCATGTCCATGTCTCTCTTGCACTGAGGAGCCCAAATTGAAGATAACACTCCAGATGTGGCCTCACCAGGCCTGGGCAGAGGGCAAGGATCATCCCTCTCAACAAACTGGCGATGTCTTTCCTTAAAACAAGTCCTTTTGTTTTCAAAAACCAAGACCTGAAAGCAAATCTGTGCTGTCTGTTTGAGAGCTACAGCACACAGCTGAGTGGTTTCAATGCCCAGCACACTTAGTCCTCAGCTAAGATATTTTTCTAACAGGGAATTCTGATAAATTTAGTGTATCTGCAGCCTTTTTAAGATTTGTCAGGATCACTCCTGCAGCAGTAAGCACTGATGTAATGACTTGTGAAGAAATAAAAGGGAGAGGAAAAGGCACATTTTATTTTTGGATTAAGACCTTTCAGATAGTACATATTTCCTGACTTTAATGAGCAGGGTATCTTGATTCAATCTTTTTCACTGCATTTTTGTCCCCCAGTCATGGGATTTTTATTTCAAAGGACACAAATCTAAAAACATTGTACCCAGCTCTGCTTGAGCCTTCTGGAAAATAATATGCCAGTTTTGGAAAGGATTGAAAAGAGTAACTGGCAACAAGACTGGGCCTGTGATTTCTCCTATCATTCCATGCCCTTGTCACCAGTCCCTCTCCAGATTTCCTGGAGCCCTTTCAGGTACTGGAAGGTGCTCTAACTTCTCCCCAGAGCCTTCTCTTCTCCAGGCTGAACAACCCCCCCACTCCCAGCCTGTCTTCATAAGAGACATGCTCCAGTCCCCTGATCGGTGCTGGTTGTCCCAACATGAAGTCCCTCTTCTTTGTCCCTCTGAATGCACAAACTGCATTCAGAAGCCATCTCCCAGACCCATATCACTTTCCTGCACCAATGGCCTCTATATCATAGATTTCACCTTAACAGTGGTGGAGTCTACTGGCAGATTTGATCTGGATGGATTACGGACACATGGGCTTTATTATCCTAGAATTGTGTTGGTTGAAAAAGACCTTTAAAATTATCAAGTCCAACCATTAATCCAACACTGCCAAAGCCACCACTAAATCACATCCCTTGTCACCACAACTACGTGGCTTTTAAATCCCTCCAGGGAAGGGGACTCAACCACTGCCCTGGGCAGCCTGTGCCGGTGCCTAAAAACCCATTCAGTGAAGAAATTTTTCCTAATATCCAACCTAAACCTCTCTTGGCACAACTTGAGGCCATTTCCTCTTGTTCTATTGCTCGTTACGTGGGAGGGGAGATTGAACCCCCCACCTGGTTCCAACCTCCTTTCAGGGAGTTGTAGAGAGCAATAAGGTCTGTCCTCAACCTCCTTCTCTCCAGACTGAACACCCCCAGTTCCCTCAGCTGTTCCTCATATGACTTGTACTCCAAACCCTTCCCCAGATCTGTTGCCCTTCTCTGGCCATGCTCCAGCCCCTCAATGTCCTTCTTGTATCGAGGGACCCAAAACTGACCCCAGGATTCAAGGTGCAGCCTCACCAGTGCTGAGCACAGGGGAATGATCCCTGCCTTAGTCCTGCTGGCCACACTATTGCTGATACAAATCAGGATGCTATTCCCTAATTAACTCCTCTTTAACCTTCAGAACAAAAGTAATTGTGAACCATGGACAGCCCTGGAGGAAGGACTGGTATATTCTGGTTAATTTTTCCTTTCCCTTCTGCTTCATTCTCAAAGAAAGAAGAGAACAGCAGAAGAGATGCTTGATTCTTCATCTGACAGCACCCTAGAAGGTCACGGGAACACCAGGTTGTGATGAGACTGGCACATTTTTAATTCTCTCTCATTACAGCCCCTGCTAAAGCTACATTACAATAATTGCTTTAGTTCTGCTACGTTATTTTCAGGTCTGTTAATGTAGCTGTCAGCTCAGTGTGCAGGGAACTAACACTAGCCAAGAAAAAAAAAAGAAAGGAAAAGAGTGAAAACACTCAGATGAAGGCCTGATAGACTAGTAAGGAGGGACCAGGACTGGACCAAATTTGGGTGAGAGGTAGGAGGTGGTGAAGTCCAGGATTGACAAGGTCCTGTTGAGGAGAGACCTCTGTGAGCTGGAAAAAAGTTTTGGATTCTCACATCTCACAGTACAGATTTCCACATATCCATCTCTGGTCAGAGAAATGGTGGGGTTTTACACTCCACAAGGTCTGGGACCATGAAAAGGGGACACTGAAGTGGCATTTTGCATTTGCTTGTGATGTTTTGAAGCACCCGTGCACACCTGGTTCACTGGACACTCATTCTGTCAGCCCTCTCCTTCAGGCAGCAACCTGGGATTAAGACACCTCTATGGATTCAGTGCAGGATAGAGATTAACTCATAAAACACAAACACAAAGTCTCAGTTCATAGATAGGGAGGATTTAGCATCCACTCTGAGGTGCTTGCTCAGCTCAGCAGCCCTCCAGGAGTTGTGGTCTCCAAGATTTCATGATTCTTGGTCTCTTCTGCAGCTACTCACGGCTTTTTTGTTGTCATTCTTGGTCAAATGAACCATCTCTGGCTGTGTTCTCCAGAAATCACAGAATCGTAGAATCATAGAATCTCATAGAATCATCAAGGTTGGAAGAGACCTCCAAGCTCACCCAGTCCAACCCCTACCTCCATCCCCACTCACCCACATCATCCAGTGCCACATCCAGACACCTCTTGAACACCTCCAGGGGCAGTGACTCTACCACCTCCCTGAGCAACATGTTCCAATATCTAATCACCCTTACAGTGAAAAAATGTTTCTTAATGTCCAATGTGAATCTGCCCTGCTGCAATGTTCGGTCTTGCACTGCCTGAGACACCCCACAGTCTCTCTTCTTACAGCCAGCCAACTTTCCCTCCCAATCTCTCATTAACAGAAAGCTCTGGGGAGACCTCATAGCAGCCTTCCAGTACCTGAAGGGGGCCTATAGGAAAGCTAGAGAGGGACTTTTTACGAAGCCATGTAGTGATAGAACAAGAGGGAATGGGTTCAAACTAAAGGAAGGTAGATTTAGATTGGATATTAGGAAGAAGTTCTTTACCGTGTGGGTGGTGAGACACTGGAATAGGTTACCCAGGGAGGTTGTGGATGTCACCTCCCTGGAAGTGTTCAAGACCAGGTTGGATGGGGCTTGGAGCAACCTGGTCTATTCGGAGGTGTTCCTGCCCATGGCAAGGGGGTTGGAACTCGATTATTTTTAAGGTCCCTTCAAATCCAACCCATTCTATGATTCTGTGCTCCCCACAATCTGCAACAACACCCACACCCCAATCCACCACTCATCAGCTGCTTATGTAAATCCTCCCTCCCACTGCCAGAGAAATACATCAACCTCCCCACCCTCAAAAACCACTACTCACTTCAGAAAAACATGAATACCACATAGTCACATCCCTTAAAAATCAGACTCTCCTCCCCTCCCATATGACCACGCTGCAGCAAGTCCTTGGTTTGTTTTCCTCCCCACATGTGCTGTGCATTCAAAAAGATGCCTACCATGAAGACATGTCCCTTTCTCTAACCCACACCCGTCCATACACAACACAAACACAAGCTTTTGCACTTTCTCTGTTCCCATAGCCATCCTTTATTCCTTAAGGCCTCCATAGGAACCTTCAACTATGTGAAGAATTGTTCATAATTAGTTAAAAAGAAAGAAAAATAAAGTCTCCTAAGATGTCAGCAATCCTCCAGAAAACCAGCAACAGATCTGAGCACCATTTGGTCTAATTAGTCTTGATATTTCACACAACATATTTCTCAATTTTCAGTGGAGAAGGGGATAAAAAAAAATCCCTCTGAGGAGAACAACAGGAGTATTTTTGTAGAGAGATCTGGTAGCAAAGCCAAAGGGAACTCTTAATAAACAAATGTGCATTTCTGTTCCTTTACTGAGTCATTTGCAACAGTTGCATCATCTCCCACATCTACAGTCACGTGCAGGCCTGGGGTGGGGACAACCTGCAGCTGGCATGAATCAAAATGTATATTCAATATAAACTTCTTAATTTTTCCTCCTGTGGTGAGGTTGAAGGTCATTGGTAATCAGCCTGTACCTCCCATCCTGCAGGATGCTGTTTCTGTAGGTGGAAGGGTGTTGAGATACACAGAAGAGGATCCAACTGCATTGTGACCATCTCAACACCTTTACTGACCTCCTTAGACTGCAGCATGAGTTGGACTTTAATGTGTCTGGACAAAATTATACAGAGCAAGTGAAATTAATGGCTTTAAATTGCAGCAAGGGAGATTCAGATTGGACATTCAGAAAAGACTTTTCACTGTAAGAGAGATTGGGTACTGGAATAGGTTGCCCAGGGAGGTGGTGGAGTCACCATCCCTGGAGGTGTTCAAGATGCATCTGGATGTGGTGCTGGGTGATGTGGTTTAGTGATGATGTAGATAGGTGGTTGGACTGGATGATCTTGAAGGTATCCTCTAACCTCGATGATTCTAAGATTCCATGAAATCTGCCTCCACAGACAGACACTACTCAACTCACATATGACATCTCCAGGGTTCCTCACACACTTGCAGGAATCGTTGGTAATTTTTGTGGATGACCAGCTCAGACTGACCATGGTGATGGCCATGGCTTGAAGCAAATGAACAGGTTGTCTATTTGAGGTGTGCAAGAGCAGAATGTTTATGTCCCCTCTGCAGTCAGTAGAAAGAGGATGGCTGTCCTCATGGGGTGAGACATCTAAGGCAGAGGCATGAACTCAATGTCCCGTTGATGTCAATCTGATCAGTGATTGTGGAAGGAGTCTAGACAATAATCTAGGGATGGTATTCAGGAATTGCAATGCAGAATCTGTCTCTGAGCATGTCATTCTCATCTCTCTATCAGAAGAGGCAGTCGGTGTGGGCAATGAAATTTAGTGTGATTCATATCCTCCTGAGATGACATCTGCTTTTCATTGGTTGAATGACAGCTTAAACACCACTGATGACATTGACTCAATCTCATTTGTCTGCAAAGGGAGCTGGGATGCCTAGCTCAGGTGCAGAGTTGTACATTAAAAATACCCAAGGAGGGGAGAGGAATTCAGCTTTGTAAACAAAGGTGTTCAGTGGCATTTGCAATGCTGTAGACCAGGGTGGATATACAAACAGGCCCACATGTATGTTCATGACACACTCATCACAAAAGTTAATGAAGCCTAGAGCTCATGAAATGCTGAAGTCTACTGTAGGGTGACATAAACCACTTTCCAGTAGTTTTAGATTTTTGTTGTAGTTGACAGGACAATCATAGAATCATAAAATGGTTTGGGTTGGAAAGGACCTTAAAGATCATGTAGTCCCAACCCCCTGCCATGGGCAGGGACACCTCCCACTACACCAGGTTGCTCCAAGATCCATCCAATCTGGCCTTCAACACTGCCAGGCAGGGGCAGCCACAGCTTCTCTGGGCAACCTGGGCCAGGCTCTCACCACCCTCACACTAAGGAATTTCTTCCTCACATCCCATCTCCATCTCCCCTCTGGCACTTGGAACCCATTCACCCTCATCCCATCACTCCTTGCCCTTGTCACCAGTCCCTCTCCAGCTTTCCTGGAGCCCCTTCAGGCACTGGAAGGTGCTCCAATGTCTCCCCGGTGCCTTCTCTTCTCCAGGCTGAACACCCCCAACTCTCTCAGCCTGTCTCCATAGAAGTGCCTCAACTCCCTGAGTATCTTCATGACCTACTCTGGATTTGTTTCAACAGCTCCATGTCCTTCTTACATTCTGCAGTATTAGGACTGAAGGAAGCAATACACCTCTGACTATGCAATGGGCAGTCTTTGACATAACTGTTGAAAAATAAACTTTTTTCATTCTAAAGGGATGGTAGATCTCATAGCATGATGAAAGCCAAAATAACATGGATTTATTTCTCCAGAGAGAGCAGCTGAGACCCAGAGATGAGAGGCCAGCAGTGAGGAACAATGTTGATGTCCTTCCATCCCTTGGACCTCCTGATGAGCCCAGCACTTTAGGATGTCAGGTTGCAGAAGCAGACTATCCCTGAGCCTGTGAATACTCATGAGAGTTCTCTATTCCCTCGTGAAGTAAGCAATGATGCAGATATTGGCATAAGGAGTTTATAGAGAAACAAAGTATGGTCTTCCACCTTCAACACAAATCCTGTATCCTGCCTGGGGATCATTGGAAACCACACTTTTTCCATGAGATGTGGAAAAGACAGAAGTTGCCAATTGCAAAATGTCACAAGTGTTTTCAGTCATATTTTGTGACATATCTCAATAATTAAGAGTAAAATAGCCACTTGTTGGTATTTTTCAAGATGTTTAAACAGTTTTAAAAATCTCAATCTGAAACTCTTCAGACTTATTATGACCTTAGGAGTCCACTGGCTCCTGGTAGACTAATAATCATTAGTTCAAAAGTAGGGTCACAGAGTGTATGATGGGGACAAATTTAAAGATTTCCCCCTTCAGCCTTAAATATGGGAGAGCAAAGAGGAGCTGATTGTTTTATTCAGAGCCTTCTACATAGCACTGGGGAAGGAGGAGAGGGTTTTCATGGAAGCAGAGGCATTAGCAGTGGGAGACGTTTAACATATGGATTGGAACCTGATGCAAGTTTAGCAGCTATTTTTACCAAATGGGAGCAAACCTCTCCCAGAACAAATAAGTCCTGGCATGTACAATGCTAAATCTTGAAGGAAAGAACAGAAAAAAAGAAGGTAGGTGAGATGTAAAACTGACCTGTTCTCACTGTCAATGACACTGCAGGGAATTTTGCAGTTTCTTGAGAGGTTAATCTGGGTACTGACTGTCCACCTGACCCAGCCTCCCTGCTCCTCTGTGGTGGATATCCATTTGTCCTCAAGTATGGTATAGCACAGCTAGGGACCGGTAATGGATCCCAGCAGGAAGCAGCTGTGTTCATCTATTGCTTTGCGGATGAGAAATGTCGCCTAAAATACACAGAAGAAACTGAATCCTTCCTCATTGCAAATCCTTTGTGATTTCCAATGTTTAGTAACTGTAAGATAACTTTTCTGGCTCCAGTGGGGAAGACCCTGAGACTGTATGAGGAGAGATGGAGCAGTAGAAGAGACACCCTACCATCCACTGGCTGTTGGTGTCACCCAGAAATGTCGTCACCACACTTTCACTCACTCCATCTTCTGCCATAAGAGCCAAAAGAAGTCCCTAAGCATTATCTGGTGTTCCTGTCCAATACCAGAAATGGTGACACCTCAGAGGCTGCTCTAGGGGGTAGGAAGCAACTTCTGTCCTGGTACTTGAGGTGGCTAAGCCATGGTTATACAGCTGCATTAAGTTCTATAGCCTCCTCTGTTGTCCCTTGTTTAAGCCAGCTCTGGGAGGACCATGCCCTTGTGCCTTCTCTGAGAGTGAAGAGTGGTTTTTGCTCGTGTCCAGGAACCTCATGAATGCGGTGTTGGGCTTGCTGCATTTGATATTGAATTGTTCAGGGAAGAACTGAGGAAGCAAAGGCAGGCAGTAGTGCCTCATTTTATATGCACAGGCACATGTTTTTGGAGCAGTCCTCTCCAAAGTTGCACTCATGAAACCAAAACTGCTTCCCAGTACCCCATGAACCTCCAGTGCACCTTCCCTTATCATCAGCTGTGCCTGTGCAGCTCTGAAGACACATCATCATCCCATGTTCTTATGAAATGGAGTCCACCTAGGCTGGGACATCATGGTAGCTGAGCTTCAACTCCTTGGAGCTTCTTCTCTGCAGTCTGACAACCAGCAGGTTTATGGGAAGATCTGTAGAGGTTTTTCTCTGTCTGGGTGGGATCTTCTGTGCTACACCTCTAGATGGGAGAGGAGTCCGACCAGACAGCATGGCATAGAAAATCTCCTCACTTGGTTTCACACCTGTTGTTAGGATTCAGATATGCTCTACTGAAGCAGAAAGGATGTTTTTATGGTTGAATTTATCATTTTGGGCAGCCCAAGCACTAGAGAGGGATGTGACACACATTGAACAGGGCTGGGCCAGAGAAAGCCTGGCTATGGCAGGATCAGTCTCTGCTGCAGCCTTGGGAGGCAGTCACAAGAAAACACTTAAGCACAGGACTTCCAAGAACCTGAGGCTACATTCAGTTCAAAATGAGTATTACATTTTCCTCTTCTTGTTTCAGTTAGCATATGGGGAGAGCTCTTTTTACTTCTTCTTCATATTATTATTATTGTTGTTGTTCTTGCTGTTCTTCTTCTTATTGTTGTTGTTTAAGATGTCTCATCTTATCTTACTCATTAAGAACAGTTGTTCTTAGTAATTGCTGCAGAGAAATGTTCAGAAACAGATAACAACTAAAACCAGAGATGTCGACCAGGAAAAAAGAAGAGAAGGTGATAGTGGAGAATGAAGAAGGGGGGAAAAAAGAGTCCAGATATTCCCAGGGGACAATATGAACAAAAAATATTTAATAGGGCTTTTGTAAGTCAGTCTTATTTTCCTTTCCAAGAACATCTGGAAAAGGGAAACGTTCTACCTTTTTGGAGAGATTTAAACCCACAGTGTCTGTGGGACAGACACCCATACCTGGGAAAGAGCAGTTCCAATGCTGGACTTTCCCTGGAGTGCTGGAGGCTACTTGGGTATCCTGTAGAGGAGGAATCTAACAGGAAGGAGATGAGGGTGAGATGTCCCTCTGTGGTGACCATCTGCTCCCATCTCTCCAGGGACTGGTTGTGCCCCACAGTGAATGGATCCCTGCTGAGGGCGAAAAACTTTCAGGTATCCCAGGCTGGACCTGGTGTAAGTGGAGGGTTGACTGAGGAAAGGAGTGAGAGTGAGAAGCAAGGTACTGATTAAAAGCTATGTTGTTTTCTGGTCATTGGGGCCAAAGCTCCCTTTGCTGTTCCTTCAGATCAGGACACACTCCCTTCCTCATCCTCATGGACAGGCTTGCCACATTACATGAGAAGAGGGGTGCAGTATCTCCTCTACCCACCAGAAATCAGTGCACACCCCACTTTTCACTGGAGCAGCATCAAGAAACAACCTGGAAACCCAGCTTACATTTCATCCAGGTCTTCAACCTGGTGGCTGTCTACTCACAAACTCACCATGCTGATGGCAGCTGGTGCAGCAGCATCACCCCTGCACACCACTCCAGCTCCAAAGAATTTGGTTTCCGAAGGCAAGCGTGGGAAGGGGCAGGGGGGAGGCATTCATCCCACATGGCCGTGGGATGATGTTACTCTCAGATGAGGAGCAAGCACTGTGGGAACAGCCTGTAGCTGCAGGGGTCTGGAAGGGCTTCTCCATATTTCTACCACACATCCAGCAGCTGTAACTCAGTTTATACAAGGAGACAGCTTTCTGAGAGAGGCATTTCCTTCTTCAGTCATCCATAAACAACAAAAATCATTGCACTGGGAGAATGGTTTTTCTTTCTTTCTTTCTTTCTTTCTTTCTTTCTTTCTTTCTTTCTTTCTTTCTTTCTTTCTTTCTTTCTCTCTTTCNTTCTCTTTCTCTTTCTCTTTCTCTTTCTCTTTCTCTTTCTCTTTCTCTTTCTCTTTCTCTTTCTCTTTCTCTTTCTCTTTCTCTTTCTCTTTCTCTTTCCCTTCCTCTTTCTCTTCCTCTTCCTCTTCCTCTTTCTCTTTCTCTTTCTTTTTACTACTTTATGTTCTATTTATTTTCTTTCCATCCTCTATCCCCTCTTTTCCCTATCCCTCTTACACATTCCATGAAATGTACCCTGCCGGGGGACTTGTCAGCAGTCAGCAGGGCACACAAGCCTTGGTCTCACCCAAGAATTTACCTATCAGAGGCTGTCTGCTTCCAGCACAGCTTCCCACATCACTGCTGCCTCCTTCCCTGGAGAGGAGAAGGCCCGAGTGCATTATGTGCCCTTGTCACCAGGAGATTAATGAAAGCTGGGAGGACAGAGGGGGGGTCACAGCACACTCAACCATGACCGGAGCCCACTTCCACTCACCCCTCCGACACAGAGATGATTTCTGGCTCAATCTCTCACCCTGCCAAGATGCACAACGAATGGCAGGGACTGGTGATAAAAATGACCCTGTTGGTTAAACAAAGGGCTATTATAGTCAGTATTCATAAGATGGACTTGTCTCTCTGTGTTTTGTGCCATGATGGGGTTGTGATGCTGAGAAAGCTGGGTACAATTTGGGCTTTCCACATCTAATTGTTTAAGGCCAGCACAAGCTGACTTTGTTTGGCAGCTCCCTTTGACCTATCCTTAGAAAATACACCTTCATTTCTAGTAAGACAGGCATTATATATTTCCTTGCACACACCCCCACCAGGTGGGAAATGTGATGTCTAAAATGGTACCCAGCACCTATTTGTAAACCATTCAAGGGCCTGGCTGCTCCCATGCTCAGAAGGAGCCACGCAAGTTCTTCCTCAGGCTGAGGGGGATGGGGCTTGGAGCACACTATTTGATTTACACAATATTGTTTCCAATTTTGTAGTGCCTTGCAGGAGGGAGAGCTGAAGTCCGGATGATGAGTCATGACAGCTTTCTTCAATGAAAGACTGCCACCAACATGGTTTTCTCCAGGACTTTTTGGCAATGAGGAAATTAAAATGTCAGGGAATAAGAAGTTATTCTAAATAAACAAGGTCCTTACTGACATGTAAATCTATAGAATAATCTAGGATGTAGTTTCAATGTTTGTTCAGGTTCCCTAGCCTCAGTTTTGTGGCATTGCCTGCATCTCTTCACAGCATCTTTAGACTCAACCAGNACAGCCTTCTTCAATGAAAGACTACCACCACCATGGTTTTCTCCAAGACTTTTTGGCAATGAGGAAAAGAAAATGTCAGGGAATAAGAAGTTATTCTAAATAAACAAGGTCCTTACTGACATGTAGATCTATAGAATAATCTAGGATGTAGTTTCAATGCTTGTTCAGGTTCCCTAGCCTCAGTTTTGTGGCATTGCCTGCATCTCTTCACAGCATCTTTAGACTCAACCAGAATTCACGCAGCAAAATCCATCTGTATTGTGACTGAGTGGAAAAGTGGAGAGAAAGGAGGGAAATGCTAGGTATTTGGGGATGTGTTTGAGTAAAATGATGCATGTTTGACTTCCCTTTGGAAATCTGCAATTTATTATCTCTGACCCAGCTGCTGCCTGTCTGGAAACCTGAGAAGGAATTTGGATGCCTTGCACCTGGGGAGCAGGTGGATTTTGGAAAGGACATAGAGGTGACTGAGGTGCTCCTGAGACCCAGCCCTGTCTCCCAGGAGCAGCTGATCATACACTCCGAGACTGAATTTTCACTGGAGTCAGAAGCAGTAGAGGGACTGAAGAATGAGAAATTGCAAGACAAATTAGATGAGAAGGAGGGAAAAAAAATCACCAAACACATTCCCAATTTGCACATCTGTTAGGACTGAATGTGGAAAACATGAGGATGATGATGATGATGATGATGATGATGATAATAATAATAATAATAACAACATGAGGTGATTTATTGTGAACATTTCCCTCATCACTTAGCAAGGAGACAGCTACTCGAAGCAGCTGAACAGTGGTGATTTTTGCCTACTTGGCCAAGCTGGGGCATGACATGTTGCTGGCCCTGGGAACAGAATGGGCACCATCATCCCCACCGCCTCTGCTTGGTGGCAGTAATGGGAACAACCCTCCTAAAATCTCCTCCCTGGCTCTGAATCCCTTCTTTTCACCCTTGCCCCTGTAGCAGGAATAAGTTGGCTGATGCTCTGCTCCCTGCCACATTCCAAGATCTCTGTAAGGAAGGAAAAGACTCCTGTTAACTCAGAGATTTTCAGAGCACAGCCAGAGTGACAGATGCAACAGGAATGTTGAAAGAGAGAAACAATTTGCTCAATAGAGCATCAAAGGCAAATATTCCTTTGCCTCTCTCATTGATTCCGCACCTTCTCCAGAAGTTACTTACTGCCATTTAAATCACTTTATCCTCTAATCCACCAAAGGCAGGTGAGATCAGGATGGGTTAGCATGGAATTGCAAATATATTATTGGGATATTTTCTGTGAAGACAAATAGACCTTTAAACGCCTTAATGTCTAATGCCAGAATGCTGTGCTTAATTAAGCAGCTACAGGGGCCATTTACAAATGTGATTTCTGGATTGATTATCTATAACTCTCCCCGGAGCCCCTATTAACAGCCTCCTATGAGTAGAATTGTTTCCTATAAGTGTCTCATCCAGGAAGATGGGGTAGCTGCCTTTGCCAGGCATCTATTCCAAAAGATCAACCTGAAAATATTGACTAATCAGCAACAGGCATTGATAGGGGCAGAAAAGGAGGTATAAATCTCCTCAGGGGCTTGTGGGGGGAGGATAACAGTGATGAATCTGTAATTTAAAAGGCTGTTGTATTACCATTGAGAAGGGTATAACGTATGTGTGTGTGTGTATCTGGCCAGATCCAAAGCTTGCCTTGTGGGTTTGTGTCCAAGGCTTCAGAAAAAGCTTGTCCAAAGTAACAGAGTGAGAGTGCAAGGTCCTGCACATAGGTTTGTGAAGCGTGTAGGCAGGAGATTGTGGCTTTGTGTTCATGCTACTTTGCTAGATGTAGGATGACAAGCATCTCTAGCAGTGATAATATCATGAACCAATGTCTCCAGGACTTCAAAAGTAATTTTCTGGGGGGAAAAGGGGTCTATTCTGCTGTGGAATGAACAGCCTTGTGCCTACTCAGGTCAGTGCAGCAAAGGAATCATCTCTCAGCTGAAGGATGCTGCCAGCCCTCTCCCTTGGCTTCCTCCTGGCTGCAGAGCCAGGAGAACTGGGGAGCTGCTTGGGGACCAGATTTGCAGCTTCCCAACTCCACATGTGCCCTGGGGATTAGGGAGAAACAGCAGCACACACAGCCACAGAGAAGAAGGAAAAAGAAATAAAAATATGTCAATAATTTAAGAGACAAAGCTTCTGCCATGAAACCCAATCTATTCCAAGTGCCTGCAGCAGGGTTTGGACACCTTGATTAATCATAACTTGCTACATATTATTTCCCTATAAACAAACTACAATGTTACTCATATAAACAGCTTTATCTTGACAGCTGCAAAATGCCAGGATTTAATGTCGAATGAACAGAGTTTCACCATATGGTACCACTCCGGGCCTGAGATGTTATAATCCACAGCATATTGCCTCCCAGAAACAGTGATTACAAGGAAGGCCTCTCTCCCCTCTCTTTTTAATTGCATTTGTTGTCTAGTTCTCATTGTTTCCTCTTTTCCCTGACAGCTTAGAATAAATCAGTCTCTAGGAGGGGGCTTGGGCTGAGTTGTTTTCCTTTCTCAGTCTCTATTCTTGAGAAAAAGGCTCAACAAGGAACTGAAGGTTTGGGATAGTTCTTCAGGACTCAGGGTTGCAACGCCCTTCCTAGATGATCTGATCTCCCAGGCCACTAATCCACAAGCTGGCAGATCAGCAAGACCTTCATGATTATGTCTACATTAACTAGAATTGCCAGATGACTCATGCAGTGGAGACTTCTCATCCCCTACTCGCTAATCCCCATGTCTTTGATAAAATCACATGGGAAACCAATATTAACTTTTGCTTTTTCCTGTTTTCTATCAGAAATTAGAGAACCCAAATCAAGTTCTCCACTCCTGGGGACTCGTTTTTTCTTCCTACAGGTCAGGGTAGGTATGAACATGGAGAGGGTGACTAGAAGGCAGTGACTAGATACAAGAAGATGAGGGCTGTGGTGTGCTAATGAGAGCTAAGTTCTTCCATGGCCCCAGGAGATGAGGAAATGGTTTGTTTACATGTGTCCCTTCCATGGTAAAACTTGTGCCTTGGTTTTCCCAGGACCAGGCTTGTGGAGTCTTCCTGTTAGTGGAGTCTTGACAATGCAGCAGTGCTGCTCTATGGTCTTGGACAGGAATCTGATGATATGGGCACCATCTGGTGTGCTGGTGGGCAGCAAGAAAGGAAAATCCACTATATCCTTCATTTTCCATCATCAGGTAAGAAAATCTGGAATTGTAAGTCAACCCCAGCTCTGAAACAGCACCCAGGGAACACACAACTATACTAAAGTGACCCAAGTTGAAACCAGTCAACTTGTGGCCAAGGATGGGATTTTTTTGTAGTTTAGTGTTTTTACAAGGGTTTTGTTTGTCTGGATGTGTGATTGTTATTTGCAGCTGCTGGAAAGGAAGAAAGTTTTTACAACTAAGCTATTGCAATTCCTGTAGGCTCTCTGAAGATTTGGAAGCAGTTTCTGGTTCTGTTGCAGAATTCCTATGTGACCTAACTCATGAAATTTTTATAAGTTTCATTTTTTCCCATCTGAAAAGAAAGTAAACAAGATAGCTGTTTTTCTCCCTGCTCCATTGCTCTTCATGTGTGCCTGGGTTGGTTCCTACTTACTGCTTTGACAAGGGCAGTGCTACATCCCTTTGGGGTGGATACAACCCCAAATTTAGGTCCTTTTCTCTGATGTCTACCTTGAAGTCCCTTCTTCTGTTATAAATGTAGGAATCTGCATGGCCATTGAAGGCAGGACTGGAAAGTCATGGGCTTAAATTGCAGCAAAGATATAAGCCTTGCTATTAGGAAACATATAAGGAGGTATGAAGAAGGTTGTTCTGATCCATGCAGCAATCCTGGTCACTGTTAGGGTGGGAGCAAGGAGTAAGTTATGCCAACTCATAATGTAGCATCTAATCTGCACCACTGATGAGGAGTGCCTGCTTCAAGACCAATGAGATGCCTCCAGGTCCTGGCTCTACATCAGGAATCAAATTTGATGGTGCCTACTCTGCCATGGGGGTAGGAGAAAGCCAGGAATGGACAAGTAACTGTACAGGTCCAACCAGAAAAACACTTCAAGGGTAAAATATGGGAGGTTAGTGAGAGTAGTCACACTGAGATTCAAAACAGCCAATCCTGCAGGCTGCAGGCATGGAATTCATGCTGGGATACAACCCAAACACCAAGTTTATGGATAACAATTACACTGGATTTATGGTTCATCTGCAGGATGGTGCATTAGCAACCTTCTGGACCTTGGTCCAGCGCTGACATTAGAAGCCCTCAAGCACTACAGCAGCTAGGGGTTTCATCACTGAATAGACAAGTGCTGCTTTTCTCTCAACGTTCTTTAAAACGTTGAACAAAGCAGTTCTGCTTGACTGAAGTCTCCCTACATCACTGCAGTGTTCCTTCCTTCCCAGTCTCTTTTGATTTAATTTACAAAGAGTAATTAAAATCCACAGCCAAAACATGAAATAGCTGGGGCAGGATGACATTCTTCTCACTAGCAGCAAGGGGTGAAAGGCAATGAGTGAGGCTGATGGTGCAGATGGGGGACAGCAATGAGTATGGAGCCCAGTCATATCCTGATGAATTTCATCTTGATGCCTCTGGGCCATCTGGAGCTGGTCTCCTCCTGACATGCTGCAGGATCCCAGGGCCAGAAGAGGAAGGAGAGTTCACCTCTGAGAGGCAGTTATACTGATCCAAGGTTGGTTGAAGTGGTATTTTCATGCAGTGAGACACAGACAACCACAGAGAGTGAAAACTGCCCTCAGAGAAGGGTTATGAGTAGCAAATAACCCCATGAAGATGATCAGAGGGCTCAAGCACTTCTCCTATGAAGACAGGCTGAGAGAGTTGGGGTTGTTCAGCCTGAAGAAGGCTGCAGGGAGACCTTAGAGCACCTTCCAGCCTCTGCAGGGGCTACAGTAAAGCTGGAGAGAGACTTGTGACAAGGGCAGGAAGTGATAGGATGAGGGGGAAATGGCTCCAAACTAAAAGAAGGTAGATTTATATTAGATATTGGGAAAAAGTATTTTCTGTAAAGGTGGTGAGACACTGTCCCAGGTTGACCAGAGAAGTTGTGGACTTCCCTTCATGGCAGTGTTGAAGGCCAGGCTGGATTGGGTTTGAAACAACCTGGTCTGGTGGGAGGTGTCCCTGCCCATCACAAGGGGGTTGGGACTAGATGAGCTTTAAGGTCTCTTTGAACCTAAACCATTCTATTCCATGATTCCCACAACTGTGCAAGAGAGCTGCTCTGGGTAGGGATGGAAACCAGGGCTCATTTGATGAATCTGGAAAGAAATAACCTCTATGAACACTACTGAAGCCTAATTGCATGACAAGCATGTGTGCTAGCAGGTAAGAGCATAGACCTGAGTGCTCACTAAGAGCCACAGCCAGTGAGTCCACCTTGCCCCTATACTTTGTAACCCTTGTAACTCACTCCTTAACCATCCCAATCTACCCAACCCTGAGTAGATCCCCCAAAGTGCTTACCTTGGAAAGGTGCTGAGCACCTGAACACCAGCCCAGTCAATGGGACTATAGCTCAGCACCAGAAGAAAGCAAGCGCTGAGTGTGGCTGCTGCTGAGCTGCTTGGGGAGTTTTCATTTGCTCATCAGACCCAGTTTAATTAACAAGTGACTCGCACAAAGCCAACCCTTGCCCAGATACTTGGACTATCCTTGTAAGCAGTGGGAGAAAGGAGCACTTCCAGACACCTTTCACCTCATCCTGCAGTGACAGACTTAAGGAGAAATGATGTATTGGGCTTTATATACTGGAAAGATGTCTGAGGGTGACTGGTTCAGGCACAGGCTCTACTTTGTGGTCAGATGATGTCTAAGGTTAGATGAAATTATTTCCAGCTGTAATAACCACACTGGGCTACATCCAGCCTCAACCACACTCAACACCAGAGCTGCTGCCCAGCCTTGCCAGACAGGTTGTAGATAATTGTCCAGGAGTCTTTTCAACAATTTTGCTGCTCTTTTCTCTTTTTCCTGGCAATAGGTAAAGTTGTTATCTTAAGCATAACATATTTGCACACAAATGGTGGGCCATGTTATGAGCAATAGATCATGTCTTGGCTTAAGAGGAATAAATATACACGTACCTTGTAACTGCTGTCCCTGGGGTAACCACAAATCTACAGCTCCCAGTTATGTAAAAGTGTCTGTATTTGAGCACACTGTGGGAAAAACACTGTCTGTGATTCACATGTAGGTAATTCTTGTTCAACAGCATGAAACAATGTTCGATAAAGTTCACCCCCCCAATTCACTCACTTTCAAGCAATGAACTTCATCATTAATGAGAATATTGAGAACCACAGCAGCATACAACCTGTTAAACCTTAATTAAAATGGAAAAAATAATTTTTCTTTTAAATATGTAAACTCTAAATGTAGAGTCCATAGATACTATAAATAATACAAAATATTTTGCATCTATGTATGTATATTTAATGAAATAATTGTTATCCTAAATTACCTCACAAATATTTTAATATTTCATTAAACAGATAAACTATTTATATATTTTATGCATAATATAACATTAATTCAACATCAACTCAGTCTGCACACATGTTTTCAGATTTGTTTTCATTTGCATATTCTTGCATTTGCACACTAAGTTTTGCTAATTAATTTTTATCAAGAATCCTGTATAGAAATGCTGTATTCTCACTCCTCCAAGGATGCTTTTTGCAGTCGTCCCTTCTCAGGGAATGATTTAATAAGAGAGAGGACTTTTCCTGCAGAAGGTAATGGGGCTCATAAATTCAAAGCTAAGAGTCTTCCTTATGGCTTGGGTGGCTTAAAAAATGTAAAAGATGTTTTCTGGCCTTGACTTGATAGAAAGGGTGAATTTGTATCCCTGTAAAGAGCTTCCCATGAAGAACAGAATCTCATCTGATTCCAAAATCACCATTCTAAAGTCTGAATTTTCATTCTGCTGTTTGCTAAAACATTAAAAATAATAGCAGTCCAGACAGAGAGATAAAAAAATCCTCCAAGTTCTTTGATTTTTTTTGTTGCATTTGGAAAGTCCTAAGGTGATTGCAGACTCTCAAGGTTGAACAGTCAAAAGACTATTGTGTGTTAATGTGTAGAGGCCAACGTTGTAATTCTGTGGCATTCATCTTCAAAATCATCATAAAATCTAGGGAAAAAAAAAAAGCTTTAGCTGCCAGAAGACTTCCCATTATTCTCTTCAAAACCAGTTATAATATTTATGCAGTAGCCTTATACTTTAATGCAAGCTTTTAATAGTAATTTCATCCTAAAAACTTCAGCAAAATCAGCTGAAATCCTTGTAAATCAGAGCAGTGCATCTTTTGGAGAGGCATTCTACTTCCTTTATGATTGCAGTTAATTAACATCATGCACTTTCTGCCTTCCAAAATGTTAATTTTATCCACCCCTCTGAATTTCACAACAATTCACCAAAGATTAATCACTAAAAGTAACATTTCTATTTAAAATTAAATAAGGCAATGCCATTACAACTTCTTAAACACTATTGTTAACAGTTGATGCAAACTGCTGAATCTTGAGCTGAGTCCCACCACAGGGCTTAATTCATAGCTGCATTCGTGTGGGTAACTTGAGTCAAGTCCTTAATGACATTGCCTCCAGCTGAGCTCTTATAGACAGTAGAGTAAAATAGGGACCTGCCCTAATCTGTAACTCTATCAGGTGAGATGGATCATGCCCTGGAAGTGCCAGGATCTCTCCAAAGACTACAAAGGGAGTCTAGGCAACTGACTCGTGTAAAAGTCTATGGTACAGATGTTTAACTTCAGTCAAATGAATCCTACCCAGGTCTTCAAAGAAGATACGTCCTCCTTTTTGCCTATCTGAAATCACAGAAGGACCTTCCAGTCTTGCAAGATTTTGGAAGATGGACATAAAAACAGAGAATCAGAATCATAGAATGGTTTGGGTTGGAAGGGACCTTAAAGATCATCTAGTTCTAACCCCCCTGCTATGGGCAGGGACACCTCCCACTAGACCAGGTATGTTGATGATAGATATGCAACTTTCATGTTTTCTGAGCTTCATTGAATAAATCAGAATAAAATCGGTAGCCAAAAACTGACCTGTCCTGGTCTCTGATCCAGACAAAGCTGCTTGATGCTCCTTCTATTGTGCTGAGCGTGATCGTGCTGTGCAACATCAGAGGTTTTGTTAAGACCAACCTCCATAGTTGTCAAGCAGCATGAGATAGACACCCCGATGCCTGCTCCTCCTTCCCAAACTCCTCCCTCTAAACTTTGCTCTTTTCCATGCTGTCTGACTGACATTTCTCCTTGGGTCATCACGGATGGAAATTTTGAATTGGAGCTTTTTAACTAAGAGCAATACAGTGCACAGCAGCAAGTGACCCATTTTTGGCTGTGGTGAAACTCTGGATAGATGATACTAGAATTAAATTTGGACCAGGAAGCGGGAAGTAAAGGTTATTTCTTTAGATGTCAGTAAGGAGAATGAATCAGTCACAATTACTTAAGAAACCTCAGGGAGCTGTTCAAGCATATGTGATGCATGAAGGCAGATCTAATTGGGGTGATTTTTTGGGGAAAAGGTTCATAAAAATGTGCCTGTCTCCATGGTAACTGAACATGTAGGAGTGCACTTGGTCTGGCTGATCACTGGTGTCCTCAGCATGTGACTGTCCGTCTCTTAAATAAAGCTAAATTGGTTGTTTCCGATCTTTATTCTTAGGCAGGCGTCTGACTCTCTTCTGCAAATGTTACACATGAATGATTTCTTCCACCAAAGTGCAAAAAACTGCGCTTTGCAGAACAGATCTGGTCTGCTGAAAAAGTTGCAGTGGGGGTCGCCTTAGACATTCAAGCCCTTGGTCTCCAAAGAAAACTTTATCTCACGTGTTTGTCATGCACTAAATCTTGTCCAGATTCGGTGTATTTTCTAAAAATCATTGGACCAACACATATAAGGCCTGAAGCAAGCAAAATAATCATGACCTTGCGTTGAATCTGAGCATTTCATATATGTTTTTCATTAGTCAAGTGAATTATATCCCCACGTGGATCATAATCACGACTACATTAGTCTTCATCAATCAACAAGTTGAAACACACTCAGCCAGCATTCTCTGCTCTTTCCAAACGAATGGAAATGTATCAATAGAGAAAGCAAAAGCCTAAGTTCTGCTTTTGTAGATATTGTTTCCCAGTTTCGTCACGTGGACTTGCAAATGGAGTCAAGCATGGAAATATAAAAGATGATAAAAATAGTTCTATTGCAGTTTCTGAAAACAAAACTCTTGAAATATGTTTGTTCTGGAGGAGCCACAGAGGTGCACTGCAGTATTATTCATAGCTCTTTGTATAGATCACTGAATTGGGGCGGTTAATTATTTTTCAAGATTAGCCTGTAGATAAAATCATACAGATTTAGAGGACAATGCTTTGTGTATTGCCAACAATATATTAGTTCCTCTTTCAGTTGATAAAATAATTAAGGGTTTGGTTGAAAAGGACATATTTCTCTCTGTGGCCACTGGTGCCTGAAAGCATTAAATTTCAAAATGTTTCCAATAGTTGTTCACTGAAAGGGGAATAATCAATTTTCTGCCTAATTATTTTCAAGAGAGCAATAAAAACTGTATTAGGAATATTTAAAAATGTGCACTACATTCAAATGCCTTGAACTTTGGCAATGTACCATCATTTGCAGATGGTAATGAAAATGTTAACCTTGGGAGGAACAATTTTGTCTACAAATTAATGACGAATAAGAGGAATATTATCTTCAGACTAATTGCTAAGTCCATATACTGCTTCATACAACAAAGCATGCTATATATAAAGCATACTTTATATATAAAGCATATAAAGTGCTGGGTCTTGCACCTGGGCCACAACAACCCCATGCAAAGGTACAGGCTTGGGGAAGAGTGGTTGGAGAGCTGCCTGGCAGAGAAGGATCTGGGAGTGCAGGTAGACATCTGGCTGAATATGAGTCAGCAAGGTTCCCAAGTAGCCAAGAAGACCAACAGCATCCTGGTCTGTTATCAGAAACAGTGTGGCCAGCAGGACCAGGGAAGAGATTGTCCCCTTGTACTCAGCATGGTGAGGCCACAACTGGAATACTGCATTCAGTTCGGGGCCCCTCACTGTAAGAAGGACACTGAGGAGCTGGAGCGTGTCCAGAGAAGGGCAGCTAAGTTGGTGAAGCACAGATCTTACAAGGAGTGGCTGAGGGAGCTCGGGTTGTTTAGTCTGGAGAAAAGGATGTTAAGGGGAGACCTTATCACTCTCTACAATTCCCTGAAAGGAGGTTGGAGTGAGGGGGTGGCTGGTCTCTACTCCCAAGTGACAAATGATAGGAGAGGGAATGGTCTCAAGTTGCACCAGGGGAAGTTCAGGCTGGATATTAGGATAAAATTTTTTATGGAAAGGTTGGTCAGGCATTGGAACAGGCTGCCCAGGGAAGTGGTGGAGTCACCATCCTTGGAGGTATTCAAAGAACGTTTGGATGTGGCCCTTGGGGGCATGGTTTAGTGGTGGACTTGGCAGTCCTGGGTTGATGGTTGGGCTTGATGATCTTGAATGTCTTTTCCAACCAGAGTGACTCCATGATTCTATGATATATGAGTTTTCATTCGATTCTACAGGTTATATAACTAAGTTTTAAACCAGTTTTCATCATCTGGCATAGAGTTTCAGAATGACAGAAAGCACTTAATAGTTCTTACTGTAGAATATATGAAAACACTGAGCAATGTCACTGTTAAATGGATGGCTACATAACCTGAATGTGTCTTAAGATGTTTTCCAGTTATTAGAAATTAACTATTATGTCAGAAGAAGATTGCTCAGTTATAATTTTCAAATTCCTGAAGGATGATGATGATACTTTGAGGAACTGAAAACTGTTTTTATTTCCTTTCACATAAAGTTAAAAGGTTTTTGAGCTATGGAGGGGTTTTTTTTTTGTTGGTTTATATTTCTTTAATGGCAGTCATAAAAGTCAAACAATCTGATCTTGTATGAGAAGAAATTTATAATATGATGAGTTCACTGAAGAGTAAAGTTAAGACAAAAAATGGTAAATCTTTTGGTCACACTAGTAACTCCTATCAGAAAACAAAGCATGACAAAATAGAAAATACAGAAAAGGATTTCAGTTCTCTAATGCTTGACTTCACAATTTGATTTCAGCAAGTAAAATCACATTAATCAAGAAACTATCTTTAAATCATATTACTCTGGAGCTATTTTAAAATCTCAGTTCTCTCAGCTTCTTAAAAACTAATGGAAATCATGCTGTTTAGTTATATCCCAAATACAGCATGGAAAGAGTATTTTCTGTGTGCAAAAAGCCTTGCTCTGGGCTTGTTGTGCCCTGAGCTGGGAGTCAGCTATGGCCAAGGAGCTTGTGGCCAAACTGCCTGAGCTCAGCACTGGGGATATCCCACATGGCACTGCCCAGCAAACACCAACCCTTTGTGAGCCTGTGCTGGCGTTGGGCAGCTTTGACACTGGTGCTGAGAACCAGGAAGAAAGGAGCATGTGATGGGGAGAGGGGGGATTGAAGGGAGACCTAAGAGTGAGGAGAAAGAAACCCCACTATGGCCATCACACTCTTGTCAGGGAAGACCCTGGGCGATGATGACAGCAGGTTCTGCTGGAGGTGACTGATGCCTTTGACTATAGAGTCTAGAGGGACCTTGGCAGAGTAAACATCACATCAGAGGAAAGAGGAGATAATGCTGCTCATGGCTTGGACAGGTGTATGCTTTGCTGGGTAAAAAATGGCTGGATGCCTGGGCCCAAATATTTGTGGTGAATGGAGTTAAATCTAGTTGGTGGTTGGTTACAAGTGGTGTTACCCAGGGCTCACTATTATGACCAGTTCTCTTTAGTATCTTGATCTCCATGGTTTGGACACGGGGTTCGAGTTCACCCTCAGTAAGCTTGTGAGTGACACCAAATTGGGCAGGAGTGTTGATCTGCTTGAGGGTAGGAAGCTTCTACAGAATGATCTGGACAGGCTGGATCCATGGGCTGTGGCCAATCGTATGAGGTTCAACAAGGCCAAGTGCTGGGTCCTGCACTTGAGTGACAACAACCCCATGCAACGCTTCAGCCTTGGGGAAGAGTGGCTGGAAACTGCCCAGCAGAAAAAGACTTGGAGGTGTTGGCCAACAGTGGCTGAATATGAGCCAGAAGTGTGCCCAGGTGGCCAAGAAGGCCAACAGCATCCTAGTTTGTATCAACAATAGTGTGGCCAGCCGGACCAGGACAGCGATTATCCCCCTGTACTTGGCACTGGTGAGGCTGCACCTCAAATCCTGTGTTTAGTTTTGGGCCCCTCACTACAAGAAGGACATTGAGGGGCTGGAGCGTGTCCACAGAAGGGCAACAAAACTGGTGAAAGGTCTGGAGAACCAATATTATGAGAAGCAGCTGAGGAAACTGGGGTTGTTTAATCCAGAGAAAAAAGGCTGAGGGCAGACCTTCTCACTCTCTACAACTCCTTGAAAGGAGTTTGTCAGTCTCTATTCCCAAGTAACAAACAACAGAACAAGAGGAAATGTCCTCATGTTGTGCCACGGGAGGTTTAAGTTGGATAGTAAGAAAAATTTCTTTACTGAAAACATTGTCAGGCACTGAAGGAGGCTGCCCAGGGAAGTGGTGGAGTCATCATCCCTGGAGGGATTTAAAAGCTGTGTAGATGTGGTGCTGAGGGCCATGGTTTAGTGGTGGCCTTGGCAGTGCTGGGTTAATGGTTGGACTTGGTGATTTTAAAGATCTTTTCCAACCAAAAAGATTTGATGATTCTATGATAATGTGACATTTTCTTGTATAACATTTCTAATGGTATTGTTAAAAAGTTTCTTGGTAAAGAAAGGACAAAACCTTGGACTGTGTTACTGTCATTGTAACTGGAATAATAACAAAAGCTGTTTGTTTCCTTTTTATTAGAGTGTGAAATGCTAGTTAGATTAACTGTAGGGTCTTGGCACCAGATGCATGGTGTGTTCCTTCTGTCCACAAGATCTTGAGCCTAGCTAGCACTCCCTGTCTCTGCTCTGAACCACTTTGTCTTGCTCTTTCCAGTATTTGCTGTCTCTACACAACAAGCAGTTAGCTTTAAGCAATGTGATCCAAACCAGTGCCATATGTGTGGGGGCAGGAATTTATATGTGCTTGTCATTTATTTATGAGCATAAATTTAGAAGGTCTCTGGAAAAGTTCACGGGTGCAATGGGGTCTAAACATTTGTCTTCCAGCCTACGTTTCTCCTCTGCTTTGATGTTAGGGTATCTTGTGTGTGAAACCTACCTCAACATATGGCATCTAAGCTAAGTGATGACCAGTATTCAGCAGTCCAGTGCATATCTGGATGAAGACTGATGCTGATCTGAATTAACTGTGTGCTAGATGTTAGCACAGCATAGGGCAGCATCCCAGTGCCAACAGTGCCAGATCACAGGGCTCTCCTGTAGATGTTTTCTGCAGGGGAAGAGAAGGTACTGAAGCCCAGCAGCCTAGTGACGAATGTGCAAGCTGACAAGCCAAGCTCTGCTGTGGTTCGTGTTTGTTGACAGTGCTGAGAGGATGGATGACTTCCTTTTCTTTCACTAGCAGAGTTAGCTTTCTTGCTAATCAGCTGCCTCAATGCAGAATATTTTCATAGTCCAAAACAGGAGTAATAACCCCTTGCAGGAGAAACCCAAGTCAAATCTATGGTGAAGACCTACCTAGCCAGGGAAATAAAATTCTCTTGCCTAATGGGTTAAACAAATGGACTACAAGACAATAGGACAAGTGGAAATGGTTTCAAACAGAAAGACGGGAGACCTAGATTAGATATTAGGAAGAAATTCTTTGCTGTGAGGGTGGTGAGACACTGGCACAGGTTGCCCAAAGAAGCTGTGGCTGCCCCTCCCTGGCAGTGTTGAAGACCAGGTTGGATGGAGCTTGGAGCAACCTGGTCTGTCGGGAGGTGTCCCTGCCCATGGCAGGGGGTGGCACTGGATTATCTTTAAGGTCCCTTCCAACCCAAAACATTCCATGATTCTATGCTTATATGAAGTCCAGACTAGAACAAATGAGTAGCAAAACCTGTTGGAATTAGTCAACACAGGTAGCCACCAGGCTCTGGTGACCCCTGCTAGGGTGTGAACACAGCACCATTTGGGAACCTGGAAAAGTTTTTGTCCCTTATCTTACCCATTGCATCTCAGCAAGCACCTCTTTGAATGGCATTACTAATCAAAGCAGCTCTCCTATGCATTTGTGTCTCCTGGTGGTTTATTTTGCAACAGAAGTCTGACAAGACTGCAATGAGAGTTGATCCTCAGTCAGATATTAGGGCATCTACTGAAGACAGGCTCCCTCTGCCTGGTAAATAGGTGCAAATTTTGACTGATACTTCTCACGTGTCTGGGGCATCAATTGCTCCATCTTTCATATGGATTGTATTTGAGGATCTCTCAAGGATCAAGCTTATGTTACTGTAACAAGCTTTTTCCTGCCTGTCCACAGAACCACTCATGATACAATGCCTGCAGCACCTGAGTGTTTGAGCTGAGGACTTCAGTTTCTCCAAAGTGAGATAAAGGTGAGAAGATTTGACACTTCAGCTAATGGATGAAAGAGGTCTTAGTCTGTGGGAAAGTTTGAATTTTAATATCCCCAAGGATGGATATGGGCTCCAGTGCTAGACATTTTTCTTGTCAAGGCATGTCCAAGAAGAAAGGATTGTGTGGAAAGCCAGGGAAATGTCTGTCCTCTTGCTGGCCGAGACATCCAAGGAAAAAGAAGACTTTTCACATCATTTAAATTCTAGGTAAATAAGTGAGTTGTAGGTTTGTTTGTTGTTTTCCCCTGTTGTTTTTTTTGCTAGCTGTATTATCTTCTTTAGATTTCATAAATAAATATCTTTATTTATCTTATTCTGGAGGTTAAGGTAATATTAAGATAACATCCCAGCACTCTCTCCTTAGGGATATTGTGATCCTAAAATTGGGTAAAAAGTATGAAGAGCCCAAACCCTTAACATAGGCTATAAAATACTTCAAGGGATAATAGGATATGCATCCACTTTCTCTGCATGAGCGAGCTGGTACTGCAGAGGTCAGAAGAAGGAGAAACGTCTTCTAATAACCAGAGATAAGCAGGGAAGCTCTCTGTTGTGTTGCAAGGTAGACAGGAACATGCCTAAAATGTTAGGGTGTTGAGAAAAGGCTTGACAGGAAGGTGTGAAAGCACATTTACTCTTCAAGCAGAAAAGGGCAGTAGAAAAGGTGCTGTGGGCTGGGCTGGACTGGACGATGAATTCAACGACACAGCGAGAAGCTGACTCATAAAGTTAATTGATAGCTGGTTGGCTTGTCACGTACATTTTTCAGCCAGACCCCCTCGTGGAAAAAGAAGGATTCCTTCTGTCGTAGACATGAAATGATTGTGAGATTAGTGGCCTAGGAATTATGAAGTCCTCCCTTTGACTCCCTCTGGCTCTAAGCATTAATCAGATAATTGTCTGGGATGTGAGACACTTCTACCTGCTTCTTCCTCCTGAAACTCAGTACGAAATTTTACCTCTGTGTTAGACTGGTTTCATGCAGGCTGCCTTTTGCTGCTGGAGATTTTCTGCATACTTTATTGTGCATATTTACATGGAAGCAGAAGTTGGAGACAAGAGTGGTGGTCTTAGGAACACACAACCAGGTGCGATGCCTTGGTCCACTTCTATTATAAGAGCTATGCTATATAGTGTCTTAAACAAAGGCATTAAGTTCCACCTAAGTACTTTGGTTTCTTGTCCTATCTCTTCCTTTGACAGCATGCTCTGAACCTTCTTGTTCTGTCAGTTTGACTGTTTTTTCCTAATTTTCAGTCCCAATGTATTCACAGGCTCTCTGATCTTTCTCATTACGTGCTCATGGTCTCTGCAGTCCTGCCTTTCCTGTCAGCTAGTTGAAGAGATTTTGCCACCTTCCCCAGTTTTTATGCAGCCCAGTGAATTTTTTTCTGAGTGATAATTTGCTTCAGGAAATGAAATGTGGTGAGTCTCCTCTCCCAAAACAGGCTTTGCTGCTCTTCAGTCATCTGATCAGCCCTTAGCTGTGCTTGTTCCAGGATGAGTTAATTTACAGAACATGGGTGTCCCAAATTGCACATTGCATTTGCCTCCTTACCAATATGAGATGAGATTGTGCTGACCTGCAAAGAAACTCAATTTCGCATTAGTTATGGAGGACGAGGCAGCTATCAGGGTGTATACGGGAGTGGAAAACAGATGGAAGAAGTTGGATATTATTCCCAAGATCACGCATAAGAAAGGATCCATCACTTCTCATACCATAATGAAGCATTGCTAGCACAACTTTAGCTCACAGAAGTTCCTTTTATGCATTTTTTAATCAGCATTGAGACAACTGGCAATCATGACATGTAACATAGCTTAGAGTTAACAACCCCTTGAGATGAGTGAAGACAGCTGTGCCTCAGAGACGTGTATTCATGCCCTCTGCAGATGCTGCTGTCTCTGTTTTCATCTGCTTCATAATTTTTTCTCTGCAACCGCAGTACCTCCCTGAAATTTCTCTGGCTGGATGTGTCTATGGGATGGGCATCTCTTTTCGGGCTAGTCACTCTCAACTGCCTTTAAAGCTAGTTGAGTGAATGAAGTCTCTTGATTTATGACCCAAAAGTGCTTGCTGTTGACTATAAAGAGTGCCAAGGATGAGATGCAGTCATGTGCCCTGGATCTGGCTGAAGACAAGTTGGATGAACCTTGTTGTTATTTTCCTCTTAAAATGAAAACACAGGGTGAAATGAAAGGTAGCAGCAAGATCCACAGGAAAGGACTGTCTTCCAGAGACTCAGCAAACAGGGCCTGCTGGAGCCCTTCTGCTTCACAGCTGCCTTTCTCCATATTTGTGTGTTGTCCATAGATTCCAGAAATATTTTATATGCACATGCTATTTCTTACATCTCTCAGGTTTGCATGCCCAGTACAGTGTAGAGTAATTTTTCTCATCATTGCTGCTATGATTTCAGCTCTGGCAGTGGGATACACCTTGCTGGATATAATATAAGAAGCAGGAAGAATATTGAGTGACTTTTTGTCCGTTGGGCAGGGTTTGCAGCTCTGTAGTGCTACATAAGTTCATTGCTGATTTGTAAACAGAGCGCATTTGAGGAGGAGGAGCTGTTAGATTTTCCACTGAAGGCTCTCGACAGCTATGTCTGAATACAGCTGGCAGACAAAGGCAAAATGAGATCCAGTGGTGGGAAGGAGAAGGTGGAAGGGTTGAAAATGAAAATAAGAAACACACTTGTAATGCTTATTTGGTAGGACGGATCAACAGCAAAACAAATCAGCTCGGGGGAGGTAGCTTCTGCCCTTGAGATCTTTATAGGTAGAGTGATCTAAAAATTTTACCCTGCCTTATGTACTGGCTCCTGGACTAAGGGTGAGCCAGCAGATTTCTCTGGAGGTCAGATAGGATCACAATGGTCCCTGTGGTCTTAATGCTGAGGCATCCTGCCTTGTAGGGAAGAATTAGGATCTGTGTTTATATAAACAGGGAAAAGGGGACAGGACCTATTGAGAACTTACTCCTTGCTGCTGGAGCGAGTCCAGAGAAGGGCAACGAGGCTGGTGAGAGGTCTGGAAAACAAACCTTATGGAGACCGGCTGAGGGAACTGGGGTTATTTAGCCTAGAGAAGAGGAGACTGAGAGGACACCTTATTGCCCTCTACAACTACCTAAAGGGAGGTTGTAGTGAGGCTGGTGTTGGTCTCTTCTCCCAAATTGCTGATGACAGGACGAGAGGAAATGGCCTCAAGTTCCATCAGGGGAAGTTTAGGTTGGAGATTAGGAAGAAGTTCTTTACTGAGAGGGTGGTTGGGCACTGGAATGGGCTGCCCAGGGAGGTGGTGGAGTCACCGTCCCTGGGGGTGTTCAAAAAACGGGTTGATGAGGCACTTGAGGCCATGGTCTGATGGTCTAATGGTTAGGAATATGATGGGATAAAGGTTGGACTTGATGACCCTGGAGGTCCCTTCCAACCATAACGATTCTATGATTCCTCCTGCAGTGTTGGTCACTCCCCTTTCTAGGGAATGGTTTCTCCCATCTTTTGTTTGAAGTATGTTGATTACAGCCTCCCAGTGAGGGCAGGCTCAGTCCTACTGCAAGCAATCAGCTGTGCTCCAATATCAGTAGCAGCAATTCAAGAGAAGCTCCTCACTTGCCTGTCAGTGCAGGACTGAGCTCACTGTTCTACTGCAAAATAAATTGATGGTTGGAGGTAGAACACAGATCCTTTGCTACCATCCATGTGTATCTGTCACATTGCATGAAGCATGCTTCACAGCCCCATTTTGTTCACCAGTCACAGGTCCTGTTGTTCTGACACAACCTTTTTCCTGCTCTTCCACTGGGAAGCTCCAGGCTGGGATGCTCAGAAAGGAGGATGTTTCCGTCACCTCTCTGTTTCACCCATGTGAACTCTGGGACAAGGTGGATGTGTGATTCAAATACATCATATCTCATAATGAAACTTTCCAGAAAATATGCAGAACTTTCCAGAGGGGAAAAAAAAAAGAAAATCAATCCAGCTGACACAGCCCTGGGAATCTGTGGCTGTTGTCATTACTTGCCTGGTAAGGAGTCAGGACCGTGCGGGGATCTGTCACTGCCAGAAGGCTCTTGAACATCTGTTGCAACTTCAGCAGCATCAAGAATGAGGAGGAAGAGATTAATCATGCTCTGGACATTACTGGCTAATGCATCTTCCCTGCTAGCCTGCAGTCGATGGCAGGGGTGTCCTGAACTATGTTTTGCAGTGGGCTCAGCAGGGACACCCAGACAGCTGGGAGGCTCTGGCCTTAAATGGCCTCATTTGAAAGTTGCTCTCTGGTTAGATTGTTTTTAAATGCTGATAACTTCTCCCTTGTTTTTTTCCCCCTCATTCCCAACTTCAAAAGGGAGGAATGAGCCTGGAAGTGGATGCAAACAGAATTTGGAGCTGGGATAAAGGCTGTCTTCATCTGAACAAAGCAATCAAGGCCTGTGGTGCTCCTGTGACTTTCAGGAACAGAAAAGAGGAATGCAGGTGTGGATCTGACACATATAAAAGGCTTGTCTAGAAAAAGATGAAAATAGAAAGCAGCTACACCAACTATAAACCCTCCCACGGTTGAATCAGCATTTGTTCAGAGGGAAACATTTCTAACATGCTTCTGCCATGCCTATCACATGGTGGGGAGATGCTGCCTCTGTGTCCAGTGATGCAAAGGGCTTCTGCTCACAGCAAACTCAGCTGATGTGTGTCTGTCTCCTGTACAGGCCATGGCTGTTGCCCCAGCATCTTGAAAGGAAAATGGAGGGGAATGAACGAAGTCCAACTGTCAGGGTCCATGCAGGTAAACACTATGCTGTACGGCTGAGGACTTTCCTGAGCTTTCTTCATAGAAGGATGTACCACCTATGGCTAGATGTTCTTTATGGTTCACAGGTCTCTCCTGATGTCCCTTTTTAATGATGGTGCATTACAGGCTTCTAAAGTCACCTGAAGGTACTGGGGAGTCTTCTGTGGCTCATGGTAAGCAAAATGGATGGTTGTTGTATGGACTTTTCTATTGAATGACTGCTGGACACTAGCAGTGATGGCTCCATGATGCAGAAGACCTCCCACAGACCTAGTCCTTTTCAGATAATTTTTATATTTTTCATAATTCCAGATTGGATGGGGCTTGGAGATACCTGGTCTAGTGGAAGGTGTCTCTGCCCATGGCAGAAGGGTTGGAACTAGATGATCTTCAAGGTCCCTTCCAACCCAAACCATTCTATGGTTCTATGATTCAATGATTTTATGATTCTATGATTCTATACTGGATCAGAGCAATTGGGTATCAGTAGAGAGGTGTTGCCTGGAAGGCCAAGGTAATCTCCATGGTTTCACCTCACACACGTAAGGTGCACTCAGTTGTTGACATCCCTTAAAGGCTTCTCGATTCTGAGCTCTCTGAAGAGAGCAAGGGATCAATCCCAACCCCATGCTAAGAATAACCAGTCTGCCTGTGCAAGTGAGGAGCAGCAAATACATCTGTAAACACATAAGGGTAAGTGCCAGCAATGATGATTAGATAAACTTCCAGGTACTGAGATGATGGAGGGCAAGGTTGTTGAGCTGAGTGCAGGAATAGGCTGTAGAAGGCAGTACATTTTGGTACCACAGTGTTTCACAGTTCCCTCACATTTTTGTTACCTCACAGATTCCTGCTGAAAATTGTTTTTCATTCAGTTTTGACAAGGTCATTTCTCCCTCTGCAAGACAGGCCATTTAAGAAATAAAGGCTGTATAACAGTATTTATCTGAAGGCTGTGGAAAGAAGAAATAAAAGGAAAGAAGAAGGAAAGGAAAGAAGAGGAAAAGGAAGGGAAAGGAAAGAAAAGGAAAGGAAAGGAAAGGAAAGGAAAGGAAAGGAAAGGAAAGGAAAGGAAAGGAAAGGAAAGGAAAGGAATGGAAAGGAAAGGAAAAAGGAAAGACCTTGGTGGTTTTATTCCAGACTTATATGCCATGCTTAATCCACATCCTTTGATGACCTGTTCTGCTTGGCCATCCAACTGTTGGAGGGGACATAGTCATCCAGTGAAAAACCCAGCACTCTGGATAGGAACGTGACCCTAAACCACAGCTCTCTTGGGACACACAGGAAAGATTCCAAAGTCGTTGAATCTTGGATATGAAATGACTGAAGAGCTGCTGACAGTTTCGCAATCGAGCTCCTCCATTAAAAATCTCCCCGGTTTCTTGAACGACCTCCCTCCTTCCTTCACAGAGGCAGAGAGAGCTGCAATTAGCATCTGTGCCCACTTCCCAAAGCAGCTCAGGGCGAAAACGAGCAGCGTCTCAGGCCATTAGCCCTGGCATTGTGCCACAGAGCCCTTCCGCCGTGTGTCTGCCACCGTGATGGATGGTGGCAGGCTTCAGAGCTCGACTTGTTCCTAGTCAGTGACTTACGGTAACTTTCTCTGGAGGTTGAGAGTAGAGGAGGAATAAATAGTGCATGAAGCATCTGTGGGGGAAGGAGATAACTCCAGGAGGAAAATCCACCACTGCATGGATGTGTAATATCCCTCCCTGACCACCATGGGCACCAGCTACAATGTATTGTGGAGTTAGGGGAAAGATAACTAGAGATGGTGGCCAGGGGGAGCACCATTTGTAAGAGACTGAGGATACAGGCAGATGCTAGAGGTGCAGAGCATGTGGGTGGCATGGGGGAAAGCTGCTGGAGGTGCTGGGATCAAAGGAGATGGGGAAGTGCTGCATCCAGGTTGGTGTTAGGGATAACACAAGGCAATAGGAAAAGCAGTATTGAGGTAGAGCTAAAATGATGGATCTGACCCCCTAACTCAGCCTCATAGGAGGGACAGGCAGACAGCTGACTATCACAGCTGATAAAAGTCAATTGCTGCATGTTGCCAATATCTTGCTAAGCCAGATTCCCAAATAAAAGCAGCTGCATTTACAGTGCTGAAGGTATTTGCCCCATAGAGTGATGGCTATGGCAGAAAGGCCCACACTGGGGAAGCCCTTTCAAGGCCATCACCTAACATAGCACTTGGCTATGGCACTCTGTGGCCTTAAGATATAATTCTTATTTTTACAGTGTTTTTTCCAGTTCAAAGTGGCTGATGTATCACGTGTGTGAGCCTTTTGTGGGACCAGGAGCCGTGGGGATGGTTTAGGATTGTGTGGTGGAGGAAGCCAAACCTGGGGAAGTTCTCTAAAGGGGATTCTTCATTTATAAAAAACTGGGACTATCTAACACATACAGGCTGGGGGTGGTTTGGGGGGATGAGGACGTGGAAATGATCTTAGCAAGCAGAGAAATGCAAAAGTCTGAAACTTCCTGATGCCAAGATAACTTGCTTAAAGCTGGCCAGGAATATCCTGTGCTTCTTCAACTGCTTATTTAATAGAGAATGACAAAGTCCTCGTTGCGAGATGTGTTTGCATCATACATGAATAATTTTTCCATCTCTTTCCTATAAGGCACACAGTGCAAGCAACTGCAGTGCAACAGCAGTTTTGTTATGCCTTTGTTTCAGTGATCCTGATTTAATTAATGATTAAAACAGCACTTACAAGTCCTAATCAAGGCCAGCATTAGATGTCATATGCGGGATGGTTCCTGACTGAAACACCATACAAGCAGTATCTACACCTCTTACACCTCCCTGTTCTTTTGTAAAAGAAGGTATAAATAATCTGACATTAGCAAAAAATGTGCTTCTTCCCCAAATTTTTCTTTTTCCAAGCAATACATGAGATTTACCCTTACTTTTCTACAGACTGTGCATTTCTCTAGAGACCAAAAAGCTGTCACTCCCTTGAAGCACTATAATGCTACTCTGACACCAGAAATTTTGGTTTTGTCAACTTTTATAAATTGCTACCCAGTATTTCATCACCCACATGATTTGTGTAATTCTATCAATTTTATTCTAGTTTAAGCCTCGTGAGTTATAAACCCAAATGCCAGTGATGTGCTGTAAATTTGAAAGCACATGAAACATTTGTGCCCCATTTAAGAGCACAATAAAAGATCAAAACAGTTTGCTGCACTGAAAACTCATGAAAGCTGTGCAAAATGCACTCAGTGAAGAAAATTGTAAATGGAAAAATTACATATACATTATAATTCTGTGTATATGTATGGGGAAACATGCTTCAGAGGTAAAGAAGGTGCTTTGCAATATTGTCAGAGGCTGTGTGAATTTATCTAGTTGTGAAATTTGGCCATCAGAGTCCTCTTGACTACTGAAAATACTATATAATTCACGTCTCCAAGCATCAGATGTTGCAGGAAATAAGCTCTGTTGGCTGCTTGAGGTACACAATGAACAAGTTAATGGCCATGAATCCAGCTGTTTGTAGCTTCCCTGCTGAGATATGACTAGGAAACCTAATGAAACTCTGTGAAAGATGCTCTCAGTTGACCAGCAAAAGGAAAACACTCTGGATCCACTGCTAGAAGTGCACTGAACATGAAGTGCCTTCAAAGGACTGATTCTGATAGCAGAGTAGTTTTATTCTGATTCTCGTAGCACCCAAGAAACTATCTTGGCCCAGCTGGTGAAAAACATGTGTCATCCCATCATGATTTTACCTTCATAGAATCATAGAATTGTTTTCGTTGGGAAAGACCTTTAAGAACATCAAGCCTAACTCTTAACCCAGCACTGCCAAGGCCACCACTAACCCATGTCCCTCAGCACCACATCTACGTGGCTTTTAAATACCTCCAGGGATGGGAACTCAACCACTGCCCTGGGCAGCCTGTGCCAGTGTTTGACAAACCTTTCAGTGAAGAAATTGTTCCTTATATCCAAACTAAACCTCCCCTGATTCAGCTCCTGCTGTCACTCCCAGTCCTGTCACTGGTCACAGGAGTGAAGAGATCGGTCCCTGTCCCTTCTCTTCCCCTTGGGAGGAAGCCACAGACTGCAGTGAGGTCACCCTTCAACCTTCTCTAGGCTGAACAATCCAAGTGACCTCAGCCACTCCTCATAGGTCATCCCTTCTAGGCCCTTCACCATCCTCGTGGCCTCCTCTGGACGTGCTCCAGCAGTTTGATGTCCTTTTTGAACTGTGGAGCCCAAAACTGCACCCAGCACTCAAGGTGAGGCTGCACCAGTGTGAAGTAGAGCAGGACAATCCCCTCCCTTGACCGGCTGGCCACGCTGTGCATGATGCACCCCAGGACAGGGTTGGCTCTCCTGGCTGCCAGGGCACACTGCTGGCTCATATCCACCTTGCTATCAACCAGCAACCCCAGGTCCATCTCAGCCACGCTGCTCTCCAGCCACTCATTCCCCAGTCTGTCCACACCACCAGGGTTGCCCTGTCCCAGGTGCAGAATCCGGCACTTGCCCTTGTTGAACTTCATATAGTTGGTGATTGTCCATCTCTGCAGCTTGTCTAGGTCTCTCTGTAGGGCCTGTCTGCCCTTGAGGGACTCAACAGCTCCTCCCAATTTAGTATCACCGGTGAATTTGCTTAGAATCCCTTTAAGTCCTGTGTCCAGGTGGTTGATGAAGATGTTGAAGAGGACTGGGCCTAGGATGGAGCCCTGCAGAACCCCATTAGTGACCGGTGGCCAACCTGATGTTACCCCAGCATCAGGAGATTCAAAGCCCACAGTCTCTGCTTCTGCAAGCTGATGTTCCCAAGAGCTAATGAACATGTTTCAAGCAATCACTCTTTATGAGCCTGTTTGCTTCTTCTTGTGCTACAGCTGAACCCAGGGTCCTTGTGGAAACTGTCTTTCTGGGTTGCTGCAGAGTGCATGGGTGTAATGTGACCTTGCAAATATTGTGGATCTACCTAAAAAGAGTATAATCATTCTGCATGCCAACTTCCTCGGAAATTTCTTAGCAAATGCTGAAATTTATATGTTGGTCCAAGTAGCTCCCTTTCCTTTTCCCACCTGGGAAATCAACAGATTTTTCTGTTTATGAAGGGAAAGCAATCTTTGCTTCTTGAGGCTCAACTGGGAAGCCAAACATACCCTCTCCAGCGTTACTGCTGTCAGCTTCGTAGTCCCCATGGGGCTTCTCTCAGCCATCACCCATCCCCAGTAATTTTTCTGGACTGTGAGCACTGAGCTAGGACAGATCCGTTAGTACAATAGCACGTAGTGTTTCCAATATACAAAACACTGCAGTGCTAAAGTAAGAGCCCTGCTGCAGTGCACATTCCCTGGGCAGAGAGCAGAGCTGTGTGGGAAGCTGAAGGGAGAAACTGGCAAAGTTTGAAGCAGAACATTTTACCACAAAGATGTCTGGCCTATCGTCTTCTGGGTCCCATAGATTTTGGTTTTTGTTCTGCTTCCAAAAGCTGCTGTTCATGCCCTGTCTGTTTCCCAGTGTATAAAATCCTGAGCATTGTGAAGTGTATAAAATCCTGAACATTGTGAAGTATCTTCTTTTTTTGGTTGTTTCTGATTGTAAAGCCATTCTCAGCAGAGAAAGACAGGGGATGGATAATTCTTGGAATTCACTTGCTAAACCATTTTTAACATCCTGGATTATCTGCCTGGCTTCCAGGTGTGACTGCAGAGAGTCACAAGTTTCTGTATATCCCATAGAATCATAGATTCATCAAGGTTGGAAGAGATATTAAAGA
Organism: Aegotheles bennettii; assembly: GCA_013398125.1. Lineage (NCBI taxonomy): Eukaryota > Metazoa > Chordata > Aves > Caprimulgiformes > Aegothelidae > Aegotheles > Aegotheles bennettii. Next base: position 351,274 of record VZRW01002938.1, read on the forward strand.
TCATCCTGTCCAGCCCCTACCTACATCATCACTAACCCGCATCACCCAGCACTACATCCAGATGCCTCTTGAACACCTCCAGGGACGGTGACTCCACCACCTCCCTGGGCAACCCATTCCCACCCCCAAACACCCTCCCAGGGAAGGAACTGTCCCTGATGTCCAACCTGAATCTCCCCTGCTGCAATTTCAGGCGGTTTCCCCTCATCCTTTAACTGTGGGCACGGTAGAAGAGACCCACCCGTGCCTCATTCCAACCTCCTCTCAGGGAGCTGCAGAGAGCCATGAGGTCCTCCCTGAGCCTCCTCTTCTCCAGGCTGAACACCCTCAGCTCTCTCAGTCATTCCCCGTCACGCCTGTGCTCCAGTCCCTTCCCCAGCTTTGTTGCCCTTCTCATGTCACCTTTACCACCCTATGTGGGTTTTCCTGTGATCTCAGGGCACTTTTCAGGATCACTGGTATTAGCTGCAGATACAGGCTACATAATAACATGTGCAGGTTCCTCTGAGCCTAACAAAGGATAAAGAAGGCAGAGGAGAAATGGGATGTGCAGCAAGAAGAAAGAGTTTCCCTTTATTCTCTTGCTGACTGTGTGTTTGAAATTGATGTGTCTCAGGTACATCTGGGAACAAGGAGAAGGCAGGTCATCTGCCCTACCTGACTTCAAGGTGCTGGGTACAGCTAGGAACAGTCTAGCCAAGGGAGCACCCTTTCCCTGGACAGCTGAAGGGATATTTTTAATTCTCTTTCAACATGTCATGTTTAGGGGCCAGGGTAGAGAGGAGTGATCTGTTTACAATAGGAGAACAGTGGCGTGCTCCAGCATGCTGTGAACTTGAAAGCTTTAGCACAAGGAATATCAAGTCCTGGAGCACTACCCTGGCAGAAACTATTCCCACTTCTCCATTCTACTGTCTTTTCCTAATTTTCTTCCTTTTGATCTTGATTTGCTGCTTCTGAGACTTGCATAATTTCACCTTTGGGCAAGTGGAAGTGATGCAAACCTTTTTTTTCCTTCCTTAAGACACAGCCCACAGGCAGTTTTCTGAATTTGGGTGCCTGTGAACTAGATCTGCTTTCCATCATCAGGTCACCTCTAATCTAGGTTTTTCTAGGGTGGACCAGGGAAAATGACTCCAGTGAAGTAGACCTCAGAGGATTTACCATGTCAAGCACAGTGTGTCCATCTCATAATTGGTGTGGCCTTAAGTGCTTCATGCAAGGTGGGCATCGTCCTTACTCCAGAATCCATGTGCAGTGCTGTGTCTTTATGAAGTTGATGGTTGACAAGTTTGGACTTCATGATCAGGTCAGTGTGGACAATGCTATCTGAGGTTTAAGTTCTTGCCTCAGCTCCTTTGCCATTCACCAAAACTATCTGCTGATGTCTTAGAGCAAAGTAATCCATCCAAGTTACTTGAGCTTGAAATAAATTGAGTTTGAAAGGTGTTTCCATGCATTGTTGAGCTCATGGCAGTAAGGAAAGGAGCAGAGTTGAGGTATTTCTGTTCTGCCAGACTCATACTGCAGATGACCTGCAGTGATTTCCATAAGACATTTCTGGAGTCATCTCTAGGAAGTATTAGTACAGAACGATAAAGGCAGACAACAGGAATTCTTTCCAGGGAATGTGCTGTGACTAGAAAAGAAAATATTCTTCCCTTTACGCTTATTTGCCTCTCAGTATTAGAAGAGTTTCAGGATTTTTCACCTCTTTTCACATCACTGAGAAAGGGCAAAATGGAACTCTTTTCTCAGCAAAACGGAGTTGCCAGCAGGAGCTGGGAACAATGATGGTTGAGCTGAGCTCTCTTTGCAGTGTCTGAACGGTTAACTCTGAACTTAAGCCAACCCATGGATCCCAATAACCTGCTCAGCAGGCCTATGGGTAACTCCAAAAATCTTCCTTGTCTTCAATCTTTTCCTGCTGACATCATCTCTCCAGATCAGTACATTCTCTCTGTGTGTTAAAGACAGTGGTTTCCTTTCCTTTGACTCCACTATTTTTAGTTACACATTGTCCCCACTCTTCTGAGATGAAGATGTAGAGGGATTCCCACCCTGTCCCAGGGAAATACCTGCTGTTCCTAAAGAACCCAGAAACCAACGCTGAGAAAAGCCTCAGGAAAGAATTCATCCTTCAGAAGCTGCTGCCAGCCCCGTGTAGACTTGAATTCTGTGACGAGGCAGATTATTTTGGAAGTTTAATTCATCCCACAGCCTGACACTTGTCATTCTTTCTGTGAATTATGTCGTATTCCTAACCAACTATTTGTTAGTCACACGCTTTCCATCGCTTCTGTCAACAAGATTTATAGGCTCTGAATTGCTGGGGAAAGTGATGACTGTTTGTTCTGCATGTTTTAATTATGATTGTTGTTTCTGCCTCCCAACTGGACAGACTTTTTTTCTGTTCTCTCTTTGCTGGCTATGAATACTGAAAGATACTGACCAGGTGGCCAGAGCTGTGCATCATTTTCTGGTGCTGATATCTATCCTGAAGATATTTAGCAAAGGAGATGCTGGCAATAATACAAATATCCAAGTTAATGCAGACCCACTCTCAAGCAAGTTGACTAATTTAAAAAAAAATAAAAATAGAGAGGGGATTGACTAACAAAACAATATTTTCAGTGTGAGAATGCCCATTCGGCTGCAACAGTGATTAAGGAAATATGATTTTAAAGTCCAAATCTGTCTTAAACTGGCCATGTAAGATGTCTTACTATCAACCCATGCATTAAAAATAGACATTTTATTTTCTTCCCGGCTTTTACCTAGATTTAGTTTGCAAATGCTTAAAAGAAAACCTTGGTGGAGAATAGACCATGTGTAGTGTCCTACAGAGCTGGAGTCCAGACTTCAGTTTCTACCTCCTGATGAATTCTAACAGTGTGACACAAAACATCCCCACATATACCCTTCTTCAGTGGAATCAAGGTCCACAGTGTCCTTGGGCAAAACCTCTACCAGTGGTTTCATTTGTGGTAGAATCACAGAATCATCGAGGTTGGAAGAGACCTTCAAGATCATCCAGTCCAACTGCCTACCTACATCACCACTAACCCGCAGCACCCAGAGCCACATCCAAACACATCTTGAACACCTCCAGGGACAGTGATTTACTACTTCCCTGCACAACCTATTCCAATATCTAATAACCTTTACATTGGAAAAATATTTCCTAATGTCCAATTTGAATCTGCCCTGCTGCACTTTAAAGCCATTTCCTCTTGTGATCAGCCCTTTCTCCTAGAATGTTTACTTCCTGCTGTCAGAACATTTTGGCTGGGTGATGGCATCTTGTACTTTGCATGGCCCAAGCTAATCTGAAGTCATCATCGAGGAGCATTCATGACTCCTTTGAGCTTCTGGAATAGATTAGTAGGGGCCTTCTCAGCACATCCCTAACCCCAACACTGCCGAGGCCACTACACAATTAGCCAGCAATTGTGTCACAGCAAACAGATTGAATTGAAGATAACCAGATGTGAGCAGATAAAGGGGCCAGTGGAATTCAGGCCATATGTGTCTTATCTCTGAAAGATTCTCCATCCCTGAGTTCAAACAGCAGTCACAGGTCTTCAGTGCCTCATGCCATGATCTTTATTAGACATCATTTCTGGTGATCTAAGCCCTCTCACCTTGTCAGGTGAATGAGAAAGCTCAGCAGTTTGAAGGTGAAGGAAGAGTTGTGTACTGTCAGATTCTTCTGATCACAGGACATCTGCTCCTTCTCATTCCTCTGAAGGTATCAAAGCACTCATGACACAAGACTGCTAAGGCATGAGATGAGGATCACAGCAGCATCTGTCTTGGTCAATGGTCGCATGCTTGTTTGGTTTTGGTTGCATTAAGTGTAGGGGTTGGGAACAGATATGGCACTGCAAAATAGCACTGAGGAGGTCCAGACAGACCTTCTCTCAAGTGAATTTTCACTTCAGTGACAACAACACTTCAGCCAGGTGTTCCTTGCTCAGGTGAGTTAGGGCTAAACACATTGTCCCTTCATCTGGGGCTGAGGGAGGGGAAAGGTAGCTTGTGAGAAATGACCCCATCACATCAGTTCCCCCTGTATTTTTTATTATTCCTGACACACTTCCCTAGGAAGCATCCATGCTCAAGATCACAAACACATCTTGAACCCCATACAGTATAGATGCAGCAGTTCCAGGGATATGGTGGTCATTTCTCCAACCTCCCATACACCTAATATCAACACTGGTACCAGCGATGCAGCACAGTCCTGATTAACCAGCCAGACAAAGCCTAACCTTTCAGTGGAAGGGAATTTAATCAGAGCCTTAAATGAAGAACTTTCCAGCACATCAGAGAGCTTAGAGGCATCCTGTAGAATCCAAAACCCCATATATAAATTTAGAAAACTGCCTTCCTATATCTATATATATTTAGTCAGCATGGAGGTGTTGGTGCTTCTAACATCCTTCACAAGAGAACCATCAGCAGGGTCAAATGCAAAAAGGGGGAAGGCTGTTTTACCTTGAAACTCTCAGTTTCTAAGAACCAGAAAAGACCAAATGAACATTCCTGTGTGATCAGGGCATGACTACTCTAGAGCACATCTCAGTCCATGAGGGTTCCTGTAGTTCTCACGTGTCTCTTTCAACCCTTTCATCCCTCTCATGAGTGAAGGTTCAACAAGAAACTCTTTCAGTCAGCTGATGAAAACATTGGCAAGTCTTAAAAGTGGTTGTAGACTACACTTAGAAGTTTATCTATACATTTTCTCAGTCAGATCCAGCAGTTTGGGTGTTCTTAATATACTATTTCTTTTCTTTTATCATCCTTTCTTGCAGTTGAACATAGCAATTCAATAAGCAACCTCCTTTCTGTCCCTCTCATTCCCTCTCTGAAAGGCAAACTGATTATTATTTTTAATTTTTTTTTTTAAGAGTAATCTAAACTTTACAGGACCTCTACTGTCAGGCTATTTCAGATATCCCACTGACAACTCCCAGCTAGATTTATCTCCAAGTATATTCAGTGCTTCCTGATAGCATTATCCTTCTGCTAATTGAAATTCTCTCCTAAGGAAGACAAATGAAAGATTTCCAAAAGGGGTAAGAAATAAGGCAAAAAAATAAATCTAAGCAAGCCCCTGAGGCTAGAAATCTGGAAAAATGTTTCGTGCTTTTCTCTTACAATCAACTTCCCAAAGGGGCAGAATTATCAAATATTACATGGGGTAATCTCAGTAATTAAAGGATTTATACGTATATATGAAACACCACAATGTTGATCACAGGGCACAATCCAGTTTACAAAGTACTTTTTATGCTGAGATTCACCAAGACACTTGCTGTTTTATGATGAGTTGGCTTTTAAAAAGATTGGAGTATTTTAAATCTATATTTTTCTAGATGTTTTTCCTCATAGCATTTCAGGTTTTGCTACATGGTTCTCATTTGTTTGCCTAATTAATTTATTTCTCTGTCTCTTTCCCCACTCTTTCTCCCTAAGTTTTAGTATGCAATTTTTGGAATGTGATTGCAGCAGAACCCTGCAGAGTAGACCACTGCTACAGTTATCTCCATGAGACTGCTTGGAAGAACATTGAAGAAGCCTCAGACAAGGAGCAGGAAGACATTGGAGTTGGCCATGTAAGTCAATCTTCAGAGATGGACAGAAAACAAAGTCAACAAACTAAAAAACCCAACAAAATCAAACCTCAAGTATTCCATCTGATTAAGAAAGCAGAAGTTCAGATGACAATTGAATGCCATCCTGGTGGGCCAAACTAGAAAAAATCTGTAGGAGGATATTTAAAAACAAGCAGTCAGAACCTGTCTTTACCTGTTGTTGAAAATCTCCCTTCTCATCTAGACCACACCACTGACTTCAAGCCCACCTATGACCCTACATGTATTTTTGCATCAGAATATTTTTGCTTGGTGAAACAACATTCCCAAACGTGCCAAAACTGCAGTATCAAAGTGAACACCACGAGGTGCCCTCAAAATTGTCACTACTTGTCAAGAAAAACCTTTCCAAAGGTTCTGGAGCTCCTGCCTAAGTCAGAGAAGCATGAACCTTTTGGCTTTTGAGCTTTAAAGTCACATAATCATGTAAGCCATCTCAGCTTAAATAAACATGACAAGTATGCTACTGATTTTGCTGTGGTTTGACATTGGTACAACTCCCTCCTGACTTAAAGGGAGTTTGTGATCATTTATATCACAAAATACATGAAGAGCGATGAAAATGACAGATAAGGCATAGAAATCTCTGAGCCAGTGAGAAACAGTGGCCTGACATTTCTCGTATATGGATGTCCAGCACTTCCAGGCTGTGCTGTTTGATCTATCACATCAAATTCCTGAATTCAGTAAGTTGTAAAAGTTCTGGTGGAAGGAGAAGAGGAGATACTGATATAATGCAAAGTTCTCAAGCCCATTTTTTCTTCTTTATGCACACTGACCAGCTGGTCAATTAGAAGAGGTCGTGTGGTCTAACACATCACCCAAGCTTTGGACCAACAAGTTCTAGTCCTAACTTTGTGTCTGACCCTTCCTTTCTGGAAGATCCAACCTTTGACTCAGCTGTAGTTTCCTCTTTCTGAACTTGTGCTGAAGGTACTTTATGATGCCTGCCAGCTTTAACTTACAAGGGATTCACAGCCAAGCTCTTTATCAACCACTGGGAAGCATGGACCACCTCTGAAGTTCAGTCTGCTCAAAACAGCCCACAAATATACCCAGGCTGGAATCACTTGGACTTCTCTAATATGTAAAGATGAAATATTCCAGACTGGCTTTTTGTTTTGTAGACTGAACGTCTGCATGAAAATGCCAGCAAAATTATGAAGAGGTGAGGTGCCCTTATCCCCTAAAAAATGCAATTAAGGGAAACCACCTAGTTTGGCCCAACTTGAAAAGATTCAGGGTAGCCCTTTCATTCAGAAAGTTTAATGTGGGTTAGTTATTTGCAATATAAAGCTTGTGTTAGGGAATGGTTTGTGGATAAAAAGAAGTGAGAAGCAGACTGAGTGTTGCTTTTACTCTCCAGGATGAAGGGAAGGACATTGGATGTGAGTGGCTGACTGGCAGATTTGTCTGTAGGATAGTGACTGCTTTTATGTCTCTATTAAGCATGAAAGGAAGGAGGGACGAGATGAAAGGAAGAAGATCGGGTGGGTGGGAAAGTGAGAACTTGGTGCAGCCTGGAAGCATCATCCTGTGAAGTGGGTGATGGAAGAATGGCAGGAAAAAGAATGGATTTACAGCCTAACACCCCCACAGATGGCTCCTTCCATTTATCCTTTTGCAGACAAACAGACCCCACTTGAATTATGGGGCTATAATTCTATTTGTGGATGGTGGACGGGAAGAAGGGGGGGAGGTTGCGAGAGCTGTTTGGTGGTTTATGACCTCCCCAGAAGCCCTTGATGGAATTCCAGCCCCATAACTCACAGCTGCCTCTTCTGGATCTAATTCACCGGAGGTCTCTGATGTGGCAGTTGAGATCGAGTTCGGTGTTGTGTCTTGCCCCTGCTGGGGAGTTAATCAGATTGCCTTTGTTAATCCAAAGCAGGGCAGTTTTATGGAATGGTTTCCCTGGCGAGTGCATTCTCGTTTGGCTTGGGTACTGTGACAGCAGAGCAGACTTAGGTACCGTTAACAAAATTAGATCAGTGTCTGCAACCTCGTTTCCTTCCTAGTCATCCCTCAGAAAGAAAGAACAGAATAGGGCCAGAGATGTGGCACAGCCATCAGATGACCCTGGTGTCCTGAACCCTGGAGGTTTTCCATTTGGTGACATAAAGGGGCTGTAAGATGCCTGCAGCTGGTCAGTGAGACCTGACACAGGGCCACAAGACCTAACTCAGGACATGAGATCTAGCTCATGTCCATGTCTGCAGACCTGTCCAGTAACATTATACATAGAACTGGTTCTGACAGTACCTCAGGGTCTGTACTCTGGCACTCCAGTGATCCTCCAGCAACGGGTTAATCAAACTGGACAGGCCAGCAATTATAGGACAAAGTTGACACCAGTCAGTAGTGTTTGAAGGGCAGAGGTGGAATGTCCTGAGGAGAAAGGGACCTGGGGGTCCTGGTGGACAGGAGGATGACCATGAGCCAGCAATGTGCCCTTGTGGCCAAGAAGGCCAATGGCATCCTGGGGTGCATTAGAAGGGGGGTGGTCAGTAGGTCGAGAGAGGTTCTCCTCCCCCTCTATTCTGCCNAGAGATGATGAAGGGAGTGGAACATCTCCCTTATGAGGAAAGGCTGAGGGAGCTGGGGCTCTTTAGCTTGGAGAAAAGGAGACTGAGGGGTGACCTCATCCATGGTTACAAATATGTAAAGGGTGAAGGTCAGGATGATGGAGCAAAGCTTTTTGCAGTGACGTCCAATGATAGGACAAGGGGCAATGGATGCAAACTGGAGCATAGGATGTTCCATGTGAATCTCAGGAAAAACTTTTTCACTGTGCGAGTGACGGAGCACTGGAACAGGCTGCCCAGAGAGGTTGTGGAGTCTCCTTCACTGGAGACATTCAAACCCCGCCTGGATGCATTCCTGTGTGATGGACTCTAGGTGACCCTGCTCTGGCAGGGGGGTTGGACTGGATGATCCTTCGAGGTCCCTTCCAATTAGAATTCTAATTCTGTGATTCTGTGATTCTGTATCGCTTGCTCCAGTGGGTAGATTTCTCTGCCCCCTCATGGTCTTTTACCATGTTTCAAAATTCAAATCTAACTTCAAAGGCAACCATAAGCATTTCTAGGGCTCATTGTCCTATCCTCATGAACAAGCCCTGAACAGGTAAACACAACACTCTCACGGTCATAACAGGCTGAACCTTTAAAGCAGGTCCCTTTCCAATATTTTATTACAAACATCTCCTGACCCAGTAGACACTTTCCCCAGTATGCCTTTCTTTGGTCCAGCTCTGTATATTTGGATCAGTGAAGCATCAGTGTCTAAGAACATATAGGGCAGAGGGAGCCAGCCTGAATGCAGTTTTATCTATGAAGATAAAAATTCCTAGTACGTGCTCTTCCCAAACTGCACCTGGACATTCTCTGGGAGAGGGTTTGTTGTCACTGTCCAAAATTGTGCTGGGGAGCTTGCTGTCAGCTAAGCATCACAGACAATTTCCACATAGTGCTTGATGCTCCACCTTGGCCTTTGTTTATTTACAAGCACAGATGTAGCCAGGAAAAACATAATGCCTGGTGGTGTTATCTGCTTGTCATGTTCCTACCCATAAAATGTTTGTGTGTCATGAATTGTGACTAACTGGTGACCTGCTTGCCTGTGTTGTAGGAACAAGGGCTGCATCCCATATGGTGTACTGAAAGAAAGCTGGCCTGTGGAGAAGTCTTGGCATCACGTTTGGTTTTGGAAGTTATAAGGTCAGTGAGTACATTTCCCATTAGAATTTATGAGAAGGCAGGAAATTCAAAGAAGCAAGTAATAATAATAAAAATAAAAGAGTTATTCAGTTATTCTCCTTTCAATTCTTTTTTGTTTCTTTGAAGGTCTTAGCTAAAGGCAAAAGACCAAATTGATTCCTGCTTTCCTCCCAAATGCCTTCTGGGTTATGGGAACATATAGCACACCACAGGGGAGTTCAGGGCTTTGCTGCATATGCAGCAAGAGACATTCCCTTTCCTAGAACCATTACAAGGAAGGTCAGAGCAGACCCAGTGGTGGGACTCATCCCACCTGGCTTTAGGAAGGCACAGTACAACCATCCACAGCTGGGTTAGCTCACCCCATCCTTCCTAAGGTCAGTGAGAGGAAACAAGCCTTTCCCTTTGTCATTCATTTACCTATTTTAGCCATTGAGGTGATGAGAAGGCTCTGGGGAGACTTTATAGCATCATTCCAGCAACCTGAAGGGGCTCCAGGAAGGCTGGAGAGGGACTCTTGACAAGGGCATGGAGTGATGGGATGAGGGGGAAAGGTTCCAAACTAAAAGAAGGTAGATTTAGATTGAATCTTAGGAAGAAATTCTTCACTGTGAGGGTGGTGAGAGCCTGGCCCAGGGTGCCCAGAGAAGCTGTGGCTGCCCCTCCCTGGCAGTGCTGAAGACCAGGTTGGATGGGGCTTGCAGCAACATGGTGTGGTGGGAGGTGTCCCTGCCCATGGCAGGGGGAATTGGTTGATCATTATGGTCCCTTCCAACCCAAACCATTCTATAATTCTATGAATCATATCCTGAAAGGACCCATTTTTCACTAGTGACTGTGCAGGGAGACAGGGCAACTAGCACAGAAGAAAACACCCACAGCCACTCAAGCCTTATGAAGACCGCCTGAGGGAACTGGGGTTATTGAGCCTGGAGAAGAGGAGACTGAGAGGAGACCTTATTGCCCTCTACAGCTACCTAAAAGGAGGTTGTAGTGAGGCTGGTGTTGGTCTCTTCTCCCAAATTGCTGATGACAGGACGAGAGGAAATGGCCTCAAGTTCCATCAGGGGAAGTTTAGGTTGGATATTAGGAAGAAGTTCTTTACTGGGAGGGGGGTTGGGCACTGGAATGGGCTGCCCAGGGAGGTGGTGGAGTCACCGTCCCTGGGGGTGTTCAAAAAACGGGTTGATGAGGCACTTGAGGCCATGGTCTGATGGTCTAATGGTTAGGAATCTGATGGGATAAAGGTTGGACTTGATGACCCTGGAGGTCCCTTCCAACCATAATGATTCTATGATTCTATGATTCTATGATTCTAAGTAACTCCCCAGCATGAGCAGATGTGATTTTGCAGACATCCTGCTAGGATGGCTCTGAATAAAACCTCATGGATCACAGAATCACTTTTTCTGCCATGCAGTGTCCTGGCACCCCTGGACACTGAAGCTAACAGGTTTCTCCAGGGCAAGTGACTTAGTGTTATGGTCCCCATCACTCTCAGTACCTTGGTGAGGAAAACAAACCTGAGGCTGAACACAAGGAAGCGAGATACTGTCAGCTCCCTTGTACAAGTGATATCCAGTGGGCACGAGAGAGCTGATGCTGGAGTTACACTCTGCTGAACCAGAAAAACCTCCAGGAAGGGGACTGGTGGGGGGAACAGCTTAATATGATGCAGGCAGCCAAATCTGTGAAGTGTCAGAAAGTGGGCGAGGGAACCAGGAAATAATAAAGGCAAATTGAATGCTCTCCAGGTTGCTGGAAATAGTCCTTCACAGCTGACATCTGGGATTGCTTTGGGAAGCTGAGCTGCAGACCAGCTCTTTGTTTTCCCCTGAGAGCTGAAGACCCCCTCCCAGCTTTGCCCTGCCCTCTCCCCTGCCAGGTCTTTGAGTGGCACTTGGCAGATATTATTTACACTGGGGATGTCACAGAGCTGAGGCAATTGGTCACCATTTCCTCAGTGGAGTAAGTAGCCTGAAGGAGGGATGGATTATGATGCAGGAAATGGACATTGCCTCTTGTGGACATATTTTATATGGACAGTAAAAGCAGGAAAGCTTTCAATGCCTCTTTTCTGTAGCTTGGGGGTGCAGAATCCAGCATGGACAGAGAAACATCAATCCTGTGTGACCAGCAGGTTGAGGGACATGGTTCTGCCCCTCTACTCTTCTCTCATGAGACCCCACCTGCAGTAGTGTGTCCAGTTCTAGGGTGCCAAACATAAGAAGGACATGGAGCTGTTGGAGCAAGTTCAGAGGAGGCCATGAAGATGATCAGGGGTTTGGAGCCCTTCTGATCCTGAGACAGGCTGAGAGAGTTGGGGTTGTTCAGCCTGGAGAAGAGAAGGCTGCAGGGAGACCTTGGAGCACCTTCCAGTGCCTGAAGGGGATCCAGGAAAGCTGGAGAGGGACTGGTGACAAGGGCGGGGAGTGATGGGATGAGGGGGAACGGGGTCGAACTGAAAGAGGGGAGATTTAGAAATATTAGGAGGATATTCTTTTCTGTAAGGGTGGTGAGACACTGTCCCAGGGTGCCCAGAGAAGCTGTGGCTGCCCCTCCCTGGCAGTGTTGAAGTCCAGGTTGGTGGGACCTGGTCTAGAGGGAGGTGTCCTTCCTGAGGCAGGGGGGTGGGACTAGATGATCTTTGAGGTTCCTTCCAACCCAAACCATTCTATGATTCTGTGATCTTAGTGAAGAGATGGCAACATGGCTCCTGCTTGCTTTGTAGATAACTAATTGGCCTTGAATATCCAGCTTAACTCATTTGGGAGCTGAACAGATTCATTTCAGAGGCTGAAAGTGGGAGAAGCGATTGGTGCTTCCAGCACAGTTGTGCTGTCTCTCTCATGCCCTTGCAAACGCAGCCAACGAGACCTTAACTGAGGTCTCTCAGGATCTCCAGAGTACCCCAGCAGGCACCAGACTGATGCCCTGTCCTGTTACAGACATATTCATGTCATCTTACTCCTACTCTTGCAGCTCTCGTTGAATCAATAGGTAAAATCTCCACTAAGTAGCAGCAAGCCCACACGTGCCATCCCCTTGAAAACAAATATTTTGAGCTTACAGCTGTCAACAGGGAGTTACCACAAGCCTGGAATCTGTTTGTTTGGCTGTGCTAAGTAATTGCAGCCCCATTTAGTGTTTGGAAGGGTGTTTTTGTGGGAAGAGTTGATGTTGTGTTGTTTCCCAGCCTTGGTACTGAAGACAAGAGGAACTGTGGTCCTGTACACGTCACATATGAGATTTAGCTACAGGATCACAGCACAGGTTTCAACCATGCCCTGCCCTATGGACTGTCACAAACATGCAATACACTGCTGTGTTCAATTGCAAAAATAGGGACTGGGGTGACTGGTACTGGGCAAAAATAGACTGCACAGACCCCAGCTTTGCCTCTGAGCTACTGTGTGATTGCAGGCAACTCATTTCACCTTTTAGTGCCTCAGTTTCCTCTCCACCTCTTCCTTTTCCTGTCCAGTCTTGCTGACATGGAAGCTGTTATTTCTACAGGGACAAGCTTGTTCTCTGTTTATGCAATGTCTGGCAGAAATTCAGCCTAAACTTACTCTTGTGCAAATGTTAAGTACAATGACTTAGTCTGGAAGGAAGTTTTTTGTGAGATATTTTAGTTTATTTTTTAAAAAGGCCCAAAAACCCCAAAAGCCTTCATAACTATTTTCTTTAGAGGTGTTTCTTGCTTTTTGCCTAAATCTACTACTAATTTAGAATAGCTGAAATCTGAAACAGTGTTTTGCAGACAGAATTCTCTAACATCAGTTCCTGCAATTCACCCTGTTGCTCAGAGGGGTCTGATGGTCTAATGGTTAGGAATCTGATGGGATAAAGGTTGGACTTGATGACCCTGGAGGTCCCTTCCAACCATAATGATTCTATGATTCTATGGGTGGTACCTATACAGGTAACTATTGGGACTGACTGACCTGTTGCTGGGACGTGCTGACAGACAAATGTGAACCCTTCTGTGTGACAAGGACTTTTCCTTCGCTGTGTCCCAGGGAGCAGCTGGACAGAGATGTCTCCTTTCCATGACTGGATGTGGTCAGTTGGTCAGGGTATGTATGCTGCTCACCTACAGGTACCCAGACACTTGTTGGATTGTATTGCAAAAGCTGTCAGAGCTTCATTTTACCCCTTTCCCTTTCTGATGATCACTTTCTTACTTCTTTTCCATGCTCTTCGTTGAGCTGAAATTTGCAGATCCAAGTTCAGCAAAAAGCTGTTTGCTTTCCATAAGCCTTATGTTGGCACTGTGGTCTGCAAATCCCATAAAACCTGCCAGCTGTCTCATTCCTCGATGGGTGACAGAGGCTTAGCCCTTCAGAGCATGGCAGGAGTAACACCAGCTCCAGGCATACAACCCTGACTCCATTCTCCTCTCTTCTGAGTGACACATGGCCAGGAGAAGGAGAGCAGTGGGAAACACGGGAAGCATACACTGTCAGTGGAGGCTGGTATGGATGCTGATGCCATGTGCACAGCTCTTGGGCTGACAGTTAGGATAAGAGCTTTGTCCCTGCTTTGTGGAGAAAGGGAATCAGGTGGCTCTGCACAGCAGTGGCTGTGAGTCTGCTGGGGGATGCAGGACATGAAGAGGGAGCAGGTACATGGCCCTGACCTTCTCTGCCACATCTCATTGCTGTGAGAATGATGAATTATGAAAGAAGGCAGTTTCAGTAGTCCCCAACACCATGTCCTCTCTCCACCTCCGAAGGGACCTGGCTCTGCTTACATCACTTTGGCTTTTCAAGCATAGGGTCAGTGAAAAGCAGCCATGAATCTTTTATGTCCACTTTGTCTTCAGCTGAGGTGTCTCAGGTCAAATTTCCTGTCCTTCGGGTTACATGATGAGGCTGATACGTTAAACCATGCAGACCTGTGTCACGGCAGAGCAAACCCAGCCCAGGCTTGGCCAAGCCTGCCTTCAGTCCCAGGGAATCTGACCTCCTTCATTAAAGATTTATTCTTTGCAGCAGCCGTTCAAAAGACAATAAAGATAATAATAACTGTAAGATAGGGGACTGTAGTTTGGGAGCAGACATGGGAAAGGGAAAATGGATTTTCCCCTCTTGCTTTAAGCTAAGCCATTTAGAAATGGGAGCATCCATCAACTGCTCCTTCTTGCTGCCTGTGGGAGGAGGCAGAGGGAGGAGGCAAGGGAAGGGAGGAGGCTGTGTTTGTCATTGCCTGGGGAGCATCTTCAGCTTTGAACACACATGTAGAGAGGAGGCATCACACCTGGCAGTGAGAGGGCTGAAGATATGCCCACAGTGTATTCGTCCCTCTGTCTTGGAGAGACAGTCATCATCTACCTCCAGTCAAGGATAAAAATGCTGAAGACAGATGATTTCTCCCTACTTGCATGGCTAACGAGTGCTGCAAGCAGGACTTGCCCAACCAGCAGCCACAGGACAGCCATGACATCCTGGAGACAGAGAAGCAACTGGACTGGGGCTTTTGCTTGTCCACCTAAGACCACCTATGATTCTTCCAGGTTTGAAACCGTGTGGTGATTGCTACTCTACTGTAATGGCCAAGGTTGCCACTGAGGACTTTCAAGAGCCGTAGGACGTGGTTCCTTTAATAGCACCCCTGCATTCATGAGATGGTCACTCATCTTCAAAACACACAGCTGATGACACCCCAAAGGCAGATGGAAAGGAATAACCTCTCTGGATCCCACCTCTCAAAAAATGTTCAAACAACCTGATAAATGGGTTCTTGTGTGAGAGAGAAACTATGAAAAAGAGTAAAATAGAGAAAGAGAGAGGGAAAGGGAGGGAGAGAGGGAGGAAGGAAGGAAGGAAGGAAGGAAGGAAGGAAGGAAGGAAGGAAAAGGAAGGAAGGAAGGAAGGAAGGAAGGAAGGAAGGAAGGAAGGAAGGAAGGAATGGAGGGAGGAAGGGGTGGGCTGGTGGAAGAAAACTTTTCACAGTCATTTGTTGACATAAGCCAGAGCACTGGACCAGGCTGCCCAGAGAGGTTGTGGAGTCTCCTTGGCTGGAGACATTCAAACCCCGCCTGGATGTGTTCCTGTGTGATGGACTCCAGGTCACCCTGATCTGGCAGAGGGGTTGGACTGGATGAGCTTTCTAGGTCCCTTCCAACCCCTAGGATTCTGTGATTCTGATCCCTGAGCTTTTGCCCTCTCTGAACATACAGCTGGGATTTGCTCAGCTGGGATCTGCTTCCCACCACACTTCACCAGCCCAGCCCATGGGGATGACTATGAAGCCAAGCCCAACATGTCAACATGTGCTGACTCTCTGGAACACTAAGGAAATTCCAGAGCATTTACTGTGGATGGTGAGGAGCCTGAACTTGGGAGAGGGCTCCTACAGTATAGATATGAAAGGAACTTGCTCTGACTCCATTTGGAAGCAGCAATCACAGCCTGGGGCATTTTTATCTCTTTATTTTTTTTAATAAACTTTATTCTATATTACAAATAGGTTTTTTTTCTTTTTGTTCTGGACTGCAAAATAGGAATGCCTTATATTTACATACACAGGTATACAATTAATTATAACAAAGGTACAGAAGCTTTGCCTTTACCAAGTAACAACGGGATTCCAATTTAAATAGTATAGATTTTATTTTTTTTTTAACTAGGATCAATTCAAAAGAAAATCAAACCAACAACAACAACAACCTAAGAAAAAGGATCCAAACCTCCTTTCTAATGCTGTCTTGACATCTCTTTGAGGCTGTTAGTAACACTGTAGTGAAAGGATATGTCTTTACATTGATTTTGTATTTAAGGTGAAAGCTTTAGCAAAACAGAGAATGAGACTTCTGGGCTCGTGTGTATGTCCAAGACACAGGGTCAGACACTAGGAAGGGCCTGTCTCATGACATTAAATAATCCAGTTGCCTCTCATCTTGATTCTTTGGGGAAAACACTGGGAACATTTAGCTAGCACCTAATCTCTCTGCTTCCTTACCCCACTCTGGGCTGGAAAGTGGGTTTTCTCCAGGGACTGGAGAAAGAGCAGCATAGAAAATTTAAATAACACCGAGTTTCTCTTGAGATACTTCAGAAAGGACTGCAAGCTTGGACATGTGCTTTGATTTTTCCAACTGACTCTATCAGAAAGTTAACAGCAACCTCTCCTACTGGGAAATGTCCTCAGGGTCAAGGAGCCACATCAGACCACACCAGCAAGAGAAGGGAATGCTGAAGGAGCCTACATGTCCTGGTTTTCCCCCTGTTTCCTACACCCAGGTTCTCTTTTCTGAGCTTCCCTGCACACTGCAAGTGTCTTTGAGGCAATCTGTTTCCAAGCAGAAAGAATTTCTTGAGGTAAACTCTCCATTTTTAGAACAGAAGATTAACACACAAAAAAAAGCCAATGAACAAACAACAACGACAACAACAGAAATCACACACGTGACAGGTTGATTAGACTAAGCAGCTTTATGTCCTCGCTGGTTTTTGGGGTTTTTTTGGTGGTTTTATTTATTCCAAGTGTAAATCTTTTTTTTTTATATATTTTTTAAAATTTTTTTGACATCTTTCTGCAAATTAATTCCTTGCTGTAAACCTGTGTCCCCTTCAGTGCTTCTCTAACAGCACAGTGAACTGAGACACCCCAAATAAAACATGGTCGACGAGCTCTGTTTTCAAAGCATTCTCCACAAAATGCTTATCCCTGTAAGACAACACAACTTTTTTGGAGGAAAGGGCATCACTCAGTGGCAGAGATGAGAGAAAACTGCAGGACTCCATGGACTAAACAATACTCGAAATGGGAACAGCATTGGGTACAAAGCCGGAAAACTCAGGCTGTGAATGGCCAGAAGGCTGAGGTTCACACCATGATGTTGAGGTTCACTTGCTTCATCAGTTGACTGCTCCACAGTACACCAAGTTTGGATGACAAGAACTAGGACATCCCAAGACCTCGACCTGCCCTGAAGAATAACTCTTCTCATCAAATGCACAGAGCCAATTCTCCTGGCATCACTGAGTCTATGGCAATACTCCTCTACACAACAGCTACCATGGTGAGGCATCTGTCAACATAGAAATAATCTACTATGATCCTGTAAATGCTCATAGTTCCCTAGTCTGGAGAAAGAGATTCACTCCTGGGCTCTCCTGGTCATCCTAGGAGAGGAGGTTGTCAGAGGAGTTTAAACAACACCACTGATTTGAAAGCTGGATTTTTATATTGCTTTCCTCTTTCAAGGGTGGGGGTATGCAAACTGGGGTCCTGGATGCAATTTTCAGTGAGCTACCCAAAACAAACACAAACCTGGTGAGATCACAATGCACATTTCTACACGGTGTCCTCTTACTGGTTTCTGTAGCTAACTGCTGAACCAGGGAGAAGAAAAGGACTAAGCCACCTTGTTGGGACTGATGGGGTTCTGACAAAATGCTTACCTGGTCACAGCACCTTCCCACATCAGCAATGATCATCATAGAAAACAACAGCCTTCTATGGAGGAGCAAACCTCTTACACACTAGAGCCTGCCTCAGGAGTTTGGGAAGCAGGGCTACTTTTCTTTCTCTCTTTCATTCCTCTTACAGTGCCAAGAAATATCTCCACACTATTAAATTAATTGGTTTCATGAGTAATTCCTCTACAAGCTGTTGGGAAGGATGAAACATGGCTTATTTGATGCCTTGCTGATGTGAGAGAGTAATACTGGTCACCTCTAGCAGCCCTGAATTTTTTGGTGTGAGATAGTCTAAAGACTTAAGGGTCCTTTGTGGAGATACAAATGCATGCCCCACTAAGAGGAGCTCTGGGACTCAGTCCTTCCAGGTTTCCAATCTTCCCTTGGAAGATTCTCCCACATAATACCTCTTTCCAAAGCACTTCAATAAAGCCTTGAGGAAGGACAGATCTACATTTTGTGTTTACCTTACTTTGAAACAATTTTCCTCTTGATCTTTAGCAGTTTTGTGCTTGGGTTTTTACAACATAGGAATCCTCAACTTCAGGAAATGTGGAAGGGATGTGTAGTCTTTGTGTTGGCTGACTCAACAGCGAGACTGGCCACCAGGCTCTTAAAACTCTATGACCTTTCAATAACATTATTAAAAATAATGTTGACAATGATGTGTTTTGCTTGGTCCCTTTCCCTTCATTCTCACCTTCCTGTGACCTAATGCACAAGATCTGGAAACTTTGGCAATGACTTTTTATTTAAAGCAAATACCAACCAAAATTCTATTAGTAAATCTCATGTCATAACAATGTTTTATGGTCTCCTGTGTCAAAGAAGTATTAAAAGATAACTGCAATGGTAAAACTACAAATGGGAAAATTGGTATAGTCCTCTTACCTAGCAGAGCAAGACTGGTGTATACTGGATTGGACCAAACCTTCAGATATATTCAGGAGAGAATGAAGAGTGGGAAGAGAAGAACTGGGGCATGTTGGGAGAGGAAGGTGCCCATGAGGTGGCTGCATTTCTCCTTTTTGGTAGTTCTCCTGTGCTGTCTGTTTAAGTGCTAACAATCTCTAACACCTTCTTCTAGATAACATACAACTTTTCCCACAACAGTGTTTACTGGAAGGCTCAGTTCGCAAGAGCACATGACATGATGGGTTATTTCTCAGCTCACTGTGTCAGTGATAGGTGAGTACACTCACAGGGAGGACAGGATGTGTTTGCAGAGGGATTGTCCACCTTTTGTTCCTCTAACCCAGGTGCAAAGTCCCAGAGCAAACTCTGTAGTGAAGAAATAAATCTTAGCTCTCTCAGTGGGAGCACAAAGAGTCTTCATGAGTTCCCTTTCCCCATTTCAGATGGTGCTGCAAGTGTCAGTATTAATTGTCTTGAATGCAGTGTTTGAGAAATACACACAAAGATCAGCCTATCATCTGGCATATTCTGGATATTAGGAGCCTGTCCACTGACTTCTAGGGACTTTGACTCCAGTTCTCTCCATGTGGCTTGAAAAACAGTGTGGAATACCAGATATTGGGCATTTTTGGTCAAGTGTCGAAAGGGAGGTGGGGGGAAACAAATCAAAAGAAGAGGAAAAGAACACATTCATGTTGTAGTAGGGCTCATTCTTCTGCTTGTGTCTTTGTTTCTAGTTGTACCTTACATGCATTTAAAAAATTGTTAGCTCAACAGGCGAGGCTGGGAAGAAAGATGCCAAGACCTCTCATAGACTGGGGGATGCTGGGACAGTGGTTGGAAATTGGGAGGGCACTGAAGGGGACAGGGGAGGATGCCCACACATCATGATTCTGGCACATTATCCAAGTGAAAACCGAAACCAGCTCAAACAACAAATAAAGAAAAATCAAAAAGAAAAATAAGGAGGAGATGAAAGAGAAGCAAAATACAGATTTTTCTTTCTAATCCAGGGGATGAGGGAAAGAAGAGGGTGGAGCAAAAATGGAAATGCCTAAATGGGAATTTAGGAAGGGTTAAGACACCAGTCTAATGGCACTTCCCATTTCCCCTAAGTGTTTCATTCTCAGCGTCTCTGAGGTGTTCAAGTTTTTCTTGAAATATATATATATTACAGATGAAAAACTCCGTACCAGCAAGAAGAAATAAAATAATAACAATGGAAAGCAATTATAATAAAACAAAAAACACAACCCTGAAAACATTAAAAAGAAACAGAGTGAGTCTCAAATTTCCCCTGTGGTGTTCCTCTGACTTCAGTAACAGTGCAGGATTACATCAGTTCACTTTGATATCTTTTTTTTTTCTTTTTTAAACAGCTTCTTCCTTTCATATGCGCATGTCCAGGCAGTATAGCCCATCACTCATAACCACTTCCCTCCAAGCCAGCTATTTGTCCTTAGACTCCTACCATCCAGCTGTGAGTACAAGGCATGACAATAGGGTCCATATTTATCATTTGTGGCACTTTGTTTGTCAAAACCTTTGGTTTCTTCCTTTTTTTTTTTTTTTTTTTTAATTTTCCTTTTTTATGTACTTATAAAAAATATTGTGTTTGTGTTGTTGTTGTAATTTTCTTACCGCTGGCTCTGGTGGGACTTCCACCCCACTTTCACAGCCATAATCAATGGATCTGGAACATGCGCCGACATTACTCAATGGATCAACAAAACCATGGCAGAACCAACCAAACCCAAACCATCCCCAATGCGCAGGCCTCTTAAAAATGCTGAGATGTCCATAAGGTGCATGATGAGTCCATCAGCTCAGCAATCAAACGGAAAGCAAGCAAAATTAAAAAGGAAATCACGCACACACAGATACACACACACACGCACACACACAAAATAATAATCATCATAATCAAGAGAGAAATGTCTGGGGTTTTAAAACCAAGACGTGTCCCTAAGTTTGCTGTTTCAATGTGAATTTTGTGATATTCTCCCCACAGACACATCCAGTTTTGGACTGCTGTTCTTTAAATGGTTTTCAAAGGACTTGCCTACATGTGTATCTGCTTGGCTGAATGAAACCCGCTTGCTGACTGACTCCTGTTTGCACCACATCCCCCATGAGATGCACCCATGATCCGTCACTCTGAAGAGGTTCTGGTTTGTTAGCAAGAGGCATGAATAAAACCAAATGCACTTGTTCTGTAATCAATTTACACACCCTGTCTTTACCCCTTCCTTCCTCCAGGTGCAAAGCAGATCCAGGCTGTAGCTTTGAGGATGGGGTGAGATGGATGTGGGCTGATTCTCCATGGCACCAAGCCACTCCTCCATCTGCTACTGAACTCTGTTCATTTCTAGTGAGATGAACGCAGACCCCACTATTGCCTCCACTGTGTACAAGATGCAAGGTTCTCCACACCTTGAAGGTCTCCAACCAGGCTGACCCATGGTGTTATCCACGCTGGCAGCTGTATGAACCAAAAAGCCAAACGCAGAAGAAATGCAGGATCTCACTCCTCTTTGGCTGGCTGTAAAACAGGTTGATATGTTGTTCTGGAGGAACTGAGCAGAGGATAGGACAGGGTAATCACCCACAATTGTCCTGTGGTGACAGTGATCTCTGAAGGGATAGGACATACAAAGAGAGAACAAATCCTTCCCAGGCAGCAACTGTGCCTTCAGCAAGGCTTGTTGGTTTCAGAAACTGAGAAGAGGAAAGGCCAGGAGAAGGCATCAAAAGGCAAATGAGCTTACAGCGGTTCAAAGACCTCCAGAAGACATGCAGCTTGGCTGGGGGTATCTAGGTAGCAGAATATTTTGCAGTGTTTCATTTGGATTTCCTCCAAGATTTCCTTCCAAAATGTGTGGTGACATTCCCTCTTAGAAGTGGCTTTGAAGGAGCGTTATATCATCAGTCTTATGCACCACCTTGCTTCATGGCAAGCCCTTCAGTATCCTTCTGATATTCCACCATGAGAAAACAACAGCTTTGTTCCAGTTGAGGAAACAAAATGGAAAGAACTAACAGCTTTTAAAAAAAAGTCCCTCTGGTTGCTTTTTGGAGGCTGAGCTCCTTGCCTGGAACAAAACAAGACTTGTGGCTCTTGCTTTCCAAGTTGAGGTGGGAACAATGGAGATGCTGTGTTGTCCATTGCCAGAAGGAACAGAACCATCACCAACGGGATGCCACTGAGCAGAGAGAGCATTTTTGCCACAGTGCTAGGACCAACAGGACACAATGGGAAAGACGGAGGGGGACACAGGTCTCTTTGAAAAATAAGAATAACCATATGAAACACATGGGCAGGAGAGCATCGGTCTCCTCCTCCCCTCTTGACCCTTTCCCTGCCTCAAGAGAGCAGCTACACCATTTTTTGCCCAGGCAGATTAGAGCCACAATGGTCCAAATCTGGACGGAACTGTGGAGGTTTTTGGGGAGCCTTGGGATTCCTCTCCCAGTGGGTCACTATCAGGAGATAGAGTTGTAATGGCTCTGCAGGAGAGGATCTCGATATGCCCCTGCCTGCCAGGATCCCTGCAGGCAGGCTGCCTTCCCCTTGGGGAGACTTTTAGTAATACTGAGTTCATTTCCATGTCCGCTCCAGAGGCTACAGCCCTTGGAGGGCAGTTAAAGCAGCATGACAGAAGTTACCTCCCAATTTCCCATCTGCAGAGTGATGATGTGATGTTGAGGGAGGGTTTGTGAGGGGTTTTGTGTGTGTGTGTAATAGTTCTTCTCTAGGGCAAAGGCAGAGGGGAAGCTGTGAAAAGGAGAGCTCCACCCAAATGTCTTGATGTCCCCAGAACCAGGATTCCTCTGCAGTCTTTTCTTTTAACCCCTGGGGCTTTGTCACTTCGACCATAGACTTTGAAAGAGAAAGAAATGAGAGAGAGAGAGGAGCGCTGTTCAGGTGACTCTGCTTACAGCCGATCAAAACTTGCACTTGGTAAAGATGATGATCTTGAGTGAGGCACGACTTGGTTTATCCCTCCCAGGGTGTCCCTGGCAGGATAGTTCTCAGCTGTCTATGCTCATGAGGCTTATGACTTGTTCAAGTTTGTAGGCAAGTTTCTGTTTCCCAGCCTGGTCATCTTGATCAAGGGCTCCGAGAATCTGGAAAAGTGGAGAGAAAGAAGTGAGAGACCAAATGCAGAACTTTAGATCAAAGGGAATCTTATCTTGGAGATCAGTTATTTAGTAGCTTTATTCATCACCAATTCATCATCAATGGCACTTGAGATGCCCTAAGGGGTCTCACCCAGTCTTTAACACATAGAACCATGCTGGTCACCTGTAAGTCCCATGTCATGTCTGAGGGCCCATTCTTGGGTGTTTTAGGGGATCTGGAGTGGCACTGGGCACTACATGTGATGCAGAGCTCATGTAGGGCTCCTTTGTAGCCATCAAGAGCTACAATTCAGCCATAAGAGACAAAAATAACAGGGATCCAAATGGAAGAGCACTGGGGAGTCCAATAATCCCAGACCTTCCTTTTTCAGACCCCAGGCCTTGCTTTTCATAGAATCATAGAGTGGATTGAGTTGGAACCAAACCATATTTTCCTTCCTTAAATCCATCATCCCCCTAGTAAGGATGAAGATAGTTATTTGTGATACATGCTGGGCCCTGGGAGTGGGTGGGTAGTCCCATGGTCCTGCAGAGCTGCTCTTCCCCCTCCAAGGCTCTTACCTCCTCACTGTACTTGCCAACGTAGGAGTATATCTCTGAGAGTGCACTCATAGTGTTGAACTCATTCATATGCATGCGAGACTGTTCAGCCAAGTATGCATTCATGTCCTGGTCACTGATTGCTGGCATTTTGGCGATGTCTGAATAGTACCTGAGGGAGAGAAATACAAATGTTTCTTGAGGGAAAACCATAGGAAGTCAAGAGCTGAAAGCCACCAACAATAAGGAGAAAGGACACACTTAGCACTCTTGGGCTCTTCTGGTACATCAATGATATACATGGCCACGTTCTTCTTTTACAGTGAGGGATATGACTCAGCCAAATGCAAATATTAGACTAATCCACTATTCCTGAATACCACACACGTGTTGTAATCGTTCAGTTGTGTTCTAGGATGAAACCTCAAAGAGCATCCTGTAAACGTTCTCCATACCATCAAAGAAGTGGGCAGAATCTCATGATGCTGGATTGCTGTGTCAGAATTTCAAGGGCTTGGAGCCCTGTCTCTAGTCCCATAGAGAAGTCCAACTGATCTCTCTGCCCAGTCAGAGCTCAGAATTTTGCTCCCATAGACAGAAAATCTCTTGCATGCCTGTTTGCACCTGTCATGCTAGTACATCTGCATCCATTGCTAACATCATTGACCTCCTCCACTGAATCCAGTCTATCCCAGCAACTCCTCTGCTGCTCAGCATCTCCCTTTTGCCTCATATTTTAAGCTGCCCTGATGTCAGTTTGGGGCAACAGGATTCAGTACTCCCACCCTCACTCTGACTGGGGAAAATTTGCTCTTCTTAGAAGTCTTCTTAGAAGGGTGACGAGGCTGGTGAGGGGTCTGGAAAACAAGCCTTATGAAGATCAGCTGAGGGAACTGGGGTTATTTAGCCTGGAGAAGAGGAGACTGAGGGGACACCTTATTGCCCTCTACAACTACCTAAAGGGAGGTTGTAGTGGGGCTGGTGTTGGTCTCTTCTCCCAAATTGCTGATGACAGGATGAGAGGAAATGGCCTCAAGTTCCATCAGGGGAAGTTTAGGTTGGATATTGGGAAGAAGTTCTTTCCTGAGAGGGTGGTTGGGCACTGGAATGGGCTGCCCAGGGAGGTGGTGGAGTCACCGTGCCTGGGGGTGTTCAAAAAACGGGTTGATGAGGCACTTGAGGCCATGGTCTAATGGTCTAATGGTTAGGAGTATGATGGGATAAAGGTTGGACTTGATGACCCTGGAGGTCCCTTCCAACCTTAACGATTCTATTATTTCTAAGTCAACACCATTCCCATTGAGCTCAAGAGGACTGGGGCTTTACCCATAGGATATGGATTCCCCAGAGCCATTGGTCATCAGGCTCCATCAGCAGAGCAATGTCTCTTTAAGAAAGTCTCTATTTTCAATGTCCTTCGTCCCCTGGGTAAGGTAGGTCTTGGAGGACAAGGTTTGCGGAAGGTAATCAGTCACTGTCACTCGCAGCTGTGCTCTGCTGTCAACTGGTTAATTAGACGCCATCATTTACATTTTTAATTTCTGCAATTTGACATTTTGTGCACAAGGA